>OY754974.1:31692546-31887546 GCA_963576475.1 Molanna angustata
AAACACAACAAGCCCGCTCGTGTCATCGTGTGTAACGAAGTCGTTCGACTTCGGGCAACTTCGAACTTTGCCGAGTCACTCCGAAGCTTCATTTAAATGATAAAGAACGTTCCGAAACCTCCATGACACATAAGTATTTGTCAAATTTGACAATAACCTACGATATAAAACATATATTATGGTTTATCTATAAATCTATATTAATATATTATCTCTGTACAATTATTGAATTTGTGTATTAGGAAACTCCGGTTAAAACAACCAAAGTTCACCTACGTACGATAACAAGTAAAATCGAAATATTCAGTTAATTTAATAGTTTGTATTTCTGTAGGTAGAACCAATTGTTTTGATGAAAATATAATAATACACCTATGTTTGTTGTTGTACGTAAATTCAAAGCAAGCAATTCAACCAAGTACACGCCCATTAAATTCAATAAATGCCCAAACATACAACAGCCATTAATCGTCCAAAATAAGTTGGGATAATAAATTATTGTTGTTCTTGGAAAACGTCGAATGGCTTTTCACTTTTATTTACCTCTCCGATTTTGAAAAAAAATACATTAACTCCATCAATATGCCCCTCTGTGATATATGGACATTTCGTTTAGGAAGCGGTGATCGAATTTGAGCATTTTCAATACATTATACTGAAACGGAAGTCGTATTGCACTACACTACCTCAGTGCGAATTTGTGTTTACTTTTCCTTATTTGGAATATATATTGTTAAGATCAGGAATTACTAGGGTTGATAGTTAGTAAAGGAACCTACTCAGAGTCGAATCTTTTGATATGTTGAGAATCTGGAAGTTTGAATTATTCCCAATTCAAAGTTTGATCGGCGAGTTGTATTTTATTTTGATCTTTTATATAATTTATTTGTTGGCCTTCGTGGCTCAGTTGGTTAGATATCTGACTGCTGAGCCAAAGGTCCCGGGTTCGATTCCCGGGTGGAGACACAGTTTTTAATTGTGTTTTCAGTCTGGATCTGTGAGACGATTAATATCGTAAGTCTCCAGAATGTGGCAACTTGTTTTTGGGTGCGTGTTAAATTAATATTTGACATAGTACCTGTTAGTTGCCCGATAAGCAATATTAAATTAAATAATTTATATTTTACGCATTGGTCAACTAAGTACGCTATAGTAACAATATAAATTGAGTATTATTATTTGTCGTAGGTACTTACTTAATAATTGTTATTGATATCCTAATATTTCCATATAATATACTAGATGGAATGAGTGAGTCATGGTATATCGTGCGTTTGATTTCTTGGTTGGCTACATATTCTAGTTTTCCATACATTTCAATACTTCCTAGATAACTGTTCTCTAAATATTAATAAACAAAGTTTTTTTTTCGAGAAATAAATCCAAAAACTATTCACATTAGTCGTTATTATCTATAGAAAAACGATGTGGTCTGTCCACCTTGTTGTCAAAAGTCCCGCGGAAAAATCCTGAATTCGATTCTTACAAAATTTGCTAACCGCGAGATCTAGTATATGATATGAAAATCTATGTTAGTACGTTCATTTCTCCTTTAGAAACTTCGTCGTATAAAAAATAAAAAAAATATATTTTTATTTTAAATCACTCTATCCAGCATTGGTTTATATAAATACAGTAATAATGACTGTCAAAGTATAAAGAAATACGAAATTCCTTTGATGATATTGTATTTATACATAATTAAAAAAAAACATAATCTTATTTTCATTTTGTTTAATTAATTCTTCAAATTAATGAGTTTTAATCAGGCAATTAAAAAACAAAACAACTTATAAAATATTGCCACATTGTTATTGATAATAATGTCTTTTGATATATATTATTTAACTTATTATTCATTAGTAGGGCTGACATTTCCGTCTTTTAAATGTTTCATAATTACCGTTGAATATTATTTTATCTTATTGAACATATTCATTAATTTACACAGATAAAATGAACGATCGTTTTATTAAATATATAAAGATAATATTTTTAACTCAATTACATACCAAGTACAATCAGCTAGACTATGGAATGGCCTACATATGTGATGAAGTAACGTCATCTCAATCCATTGAAATATTTAAAGGTAAACTAAAAAAACTTTATTTGTCAAATAGTTCCTGAATTCCTTCTATATCCTTCCGTAACCTACTTTTCCTCATTACTATAATATGATGTGTTATTTTTATTATTCTTTTTTTATAACTCTCTTTACATTTTTTTCTCTTTTAATTTTATTTTCTAACTCCTTCATTTTATTTTTTTTATCAATTTAAGTAAGAGACTTCACGTTGCTCGGGTTGGTTGGAAGAAATTGCGTTATGGCAATAAACCTGCCTTTGTACACATGTACATAAATTTTATAAATAAATAAATAAATACTTTATTAAATCATCTTCGTGGTATGGCTCCTACTTACCTCTCCGAACTGTGCATTCCGCTTTCAATAAATGACAGACAATCATCACTTCGTTCTGCCTCTTCATCCATGGTTGGGAAATTAGTTGAAATAAACAGGGTGCACACAACTAATTTCGGTGATCGTGCATTTGCTGTGGCAGGACCAAATGCATGGAATAAGCTCCCACACACCCTCAGACAAACCGAAAATATATCTTCTTTCAGAAAAAAACTCAAAACGCACCTTTTTCGCAAATCTTACCAGAGCCAAAATGATACAACGTAATCAATTTTTCAGCGCCCTTGAGGTGAGATATTCACAAAAACGGCGCTTTATATATTATCCAAATTTATTACTATTATTATTATCTTACATAAGTCCATGTTTATAATAAAAGTGACCTTTTTATAGTAATGGTGAATGTTATCATCGTATTTCTACATATATGTAAGTCGAGATATAATTACAAAATTCTCCTCACATGTATGTGAACGAGTTCTCTAACATTAATTCATGTCTAAAGTAATATCCGGAATTATAATATTTGAGTATAGGAGGTAGGTATTCTTGGTTGACTTGGCATATCCGTATTTGATAAGCACTTGAGAAACTTTCACCCTATTTCCTGTACATTTTCATCCCTCGGATTAATATTTAAAACAATACTCCATATACATAGTTTACATAAATTACTTTCATACTTAAATATTATCAACTACCTACTTAATATTGTATAAAAAAACCTTCAAAACTTTTTTTTTCAAAATCGTCAGTTATTTCACACACATTTTGTTTGAATTTCCTAAAAACATCCGATAGTTGAACCACCATAAAATTAAAATTTTGAATATGCCTCCGTTTTTAATTAAAAAAAAAACAATATAGGTAATATGGCTGAAAAATAATATGGACAAATTCGGAATTGGGATCTGGTTGATCTGTTTTGTGTGAGCCTAATATATTATGTTTGTTGAGGTAATGATTGTGATTGCAGAAAGTTGAGATTGTATACATATTTAGTGTGGAACGGGAAAAATCACCTGGTTCATAATTGCATATAATTGTCAATATAAATTGTAAACTGTTAGCCCTAGAACAGGATTTCCTAGTTGGGCAGCACTAATCTACTTATTGTTGTCATTATAAATATGGTGTGATAAATAAAATAAAATAAATAAATATAATTCTGGAGTCTAAGTATCTGGATGGGTGAATTATTCCCAATTGAAAGCTTGATCGGTGCGTTTGTTGTATTTTATTTTGCTCTGTTAAATTATTCATCATTTACCCATTGATCTGCAAATTCTTTTGAGGAAGTCTATGTATAATGGTTATTATAATAATTGAGTGGTCGTATTTGTTGTAAGTACTTAATTTTTATTAATTTCATTTATAAATCAATCATCCCCATATTTATACTTATAACTATGTATAAATATGCACATGTTTTTTTTAACTTATTACATTTCGCACTGTTTAAAAAATCTACAAATGTTCAAAATATAGTAGTTTTTTTTACATCAAAGAACAAAACAACTTTAAATATTTTGTTGATATCTCATAGATATAAGTTTGTTTTTGTATATTTTCTGTCGATTAAGTTTCGTCAGGGATAATTTTAAATTGTGTATAACGATTTCTTCAATTCGCCCATTCTAGTCGATTGAATTGTTCACTCTAGCGATCACCACTCGAGAAAGAAACCATTCCGTATCAATAATATTTCCATTCGATTTAACATCTAGTTACGAAGATATTACGTACCTTTAGCCGTACAACCACTAAAGGTAATGCAAGACATCATAATATCACAACTTAACTAACTCAAATTGGTATATTCTAAGAAAGACTGAATTAAATAATTTTTGTGTGTGATTTTTGTTACGAAGCGGATTAAAACCAAAGCGTTAAATCGTTTTCCCGTTTTAACAATATTACTCATTTAATAATTTTATTCATAATAAATATTTTAAATCGAATATAATGATTGCGTATACATTATTAATGCATACATAGTTTTTATTCCTCATTGACTCTCAGTATTGATAAAAATCCAATGTTTGCCAATATATTATGCAATCATAGAATATTTGATTTACATACGCATTGGTGCATGTGTGTAAAGAAGCTTAAGATGAACATTTTTCATCTGAAGCGGTACAGAGGAGAAATCTATGCGACAGCATTGTTTTCTCATTTACGTAAGAGCCGTTGACAATTTATCAATAGATGGCGATAGAAATAAGTATATTCGTCACTTCCATAGCAGCTTATTTGCAAACACTGATTTTGAAGAATTACATTTTATGGAAATGATGTTGAATTGATAATGGAACATATTAAAATGCATAATTAGTGAGCGTTGTGCTTAGTGCTGGCTGATAGTTTGATGAAAGAGTTTGGTCTGAGCATGAATATATCAAAGATTATGATATCAAAATTTATGATATAACACCAAAAAAACTTTAGTATATACAGGGTGTCCCATAATCAATGTATTCCTTTTAAGGGCTGTAATACCAACTCATGACTCGCCAGAATATGCAAATATGACCTTGGTAATAGTGCCTTAGTTTTCGAGATATTGCCACTTTTACAAAGTGCCCGGAAATCTCCGCCTTAGATTGGTTTTTCGAGTGCCATATTTACAAATTTCAATATATTGAAATTCTAATTTATGTTCCACAATTTTGAATAACGCAGCTATTGATCACAATCCAAAATGATAGTAAAACTTTTTTTTGGCGGAAAAAAAAAAATTATGGCCCGGGTTATTGCTATAAAAGTTGGCGAAATTATTTTTATTTTCAAAAAAGTATAACAATTCTATGTTTTACAAGAAAAAAATAGATATTACTATTTTACTGCAAAATGAGCTGATTGCGAAATTATTTAATTTATTAGGATATTCGGCGTAAGCACTTGCTTTAATTTATTAAAGTGACAAGGATTTATTTTAACTAAATAAAACATTTACACACCAACATCGTCTCATACATGGTCTCATCTTAGTCTTAAAGCAGTATCGTTTGAAGCAGGATTTATAGGTTTTAGTTGAATTCGTAGAACTGTTAATATGTTTTGATTTTTTTCATTCATTCTCGAGACATTTTTTCATAGTTAACAAGAAAAACTTGCCGTGGATATTCGGACTGGTGAACAATTGTCTATTGATTGCTTTAAACAGATGAAAGTCTAAACAATCGATTATTAGTTTATCGGGCAGACTCAGGTAGGAACAACTGATTGTTCCAATATCACGTCCCAAATTCCATCTGATCAAAGAGCAAAGTGTCTAAAAGCATTCCTTTGTTCCACACCTTTTTGGCAGAGATCGACCTTGAGAATTGTGTAAGGGCGGAATGCCCTCCCATGGAGAAGGTAAAGTTTAACCTTCATTTAGTTAATCTATCCACAACAGTACGGTTCGTATAAGATTGGGTGAGCTTTTCATCATAACCGTATCACAAAATGAATTTTTTGTTTTGCATTTACACCCTCTTTGAGTATAATCCAACTGTCGATTTGTTCAGGAGAACTTAGTTCTCTTAACATATCGACAATGTATCAAGCCAGAATACGCGAGAATTGTATGGAGAGGTCTACTTTTTTCACGGCTTTTCCAACTTTGAAGTCAAAAAACACCAACTTAGAGGCTTCGCAGCATATATGTTCCATACACGGATTTACTCAGAATTCGGAGTAGAACATTTCGTGTGTCTGTGTGTGTGTCCGTCCCCCCCTTATAACTTTTGATCCGCTCAATTTACAGAGCCCAAAATTTCAGAATATATAAACAGTTATAGGCCTACAAAACTTTTATACTCAGAATTTTGAATTTTTGTTTCAGTCAGGGGTTATCAACTTTTGAATTTTTATTTTATTTTTCCATATATCTCAGAAACCATAAAAGCTAGAACGCTGAAAATTGGTACAAACATAGAAAAATAAAAAATCTCAAATTAATTTTTTCAAAAAAATTCCAGGGTTTCTCAAACATTTTTTATTAAGAAAAATATTTTTTTTATGATAAATTTATGAGTTTAACTGCCTATATTTCCAAAACTTATACAATGATCGAAAAAAGCCGAATTACCCCAACTAGATAATTTAATTTTCTATAAAAAATATTAACATTGTAGTAGAAGATCTCAATTTTTTTTAACAATTTTTTTAAAAATTGAATTTAGTGACGACATCGCTTCATACATTTTGTATGGCAGTCGCCTATACCTACACAATATGTAAGAAGACTTAATAGTTTGATACTTCATCTCCAAACATACATACCATCATGCTATTTTCATATTCTGGGTAGGAAAAAAGGAACTTCCTCCATACTATCCTATCTTGACATACATACCTACATAATATATGTTGTATAGAAAACAAAATATCTGAAAATATTCAATAATTTGTATTTATGGGTTTATAGTTTGGTACATATTCTTCAACTATACATACTATCGCTATCGACAGTTGGATCTCATGTGTTACATGCAACTAGTTATAAATAATACCGGTTCAGATCAAATCAATAACATAAATACACCAAATCAAATACAATTTATTTTCACATTTTTTTTCTCAAAAACAATTTAATGTATAATCTAATTTAAGAACTTTACACATAATGTACTACTTATGTCACACTACTTTTAAAATGAACACATCGGCACAGGACTTTCTAGTGAGGTGTTCATTGTACCCACACTTATCAATAACACACTAAGGGGCTGTTTCACCAGGTCCCGAATATCTCTCGATTATTCCTATTCAGCGGTTATGTCTCAAGTAAAGTAAAAATTGCGTTTCACCACTCCCGAATATCGCTACTCGTCAGATAAAGTGACAAGTAACTTATAGGGGACTTAACCTACCCAGTAAAGTTATTCGGAACTTTATTTGTCACTTTGACAGTTGCATTTCATTGCCGGTATCACGTGTTTCATTGTTATTTTCTTTTAAATATGATTTTATTCGAGGCAATAGACGATGTTTTGATGCGGAAATGTTTCCTACACAAATAGATATTGTTTATTATTATTGTTTATTGTATATTATCCCACCTAGGTTCTTTACAGAACACTTGGGTTCATCATTACATGGTTTACAATTTTCAATATTATGGTCACAATAATTAATATAATTCATTGACATCATGATTTAATATAGTATAGATATAGTATATAAAAGAATATAGTACAGATATAGTATATAAAAGAATATAGTACAGATATAGTATATAAAAGAATATAGTACAGATATAGTATATAAAAGAATATAGTACAGATATAGTATATAAAAGAATATAGTACAGATATAGTATATAAAAGAATATAGTACAGATATAGTATATAAAAGAATATAGTACAGATATAGTATATAAAAGAATATAGTACAGATATAGTATATAAAAGAATATAGTACAGATATAGTATATAAAAGAATATAGTACAGATATAGTATATAAAAGAATATAGTACAGATATAGTATATAAAAGAATATAGTACAGATATAGTATATAAAAGAATATAGTACAGATATAGTATATAAAAGAATATAGTACAGATATAGTATATAAAAGAATATAGTACAGATATAGTATATAAAAGAATATAGTACAGATATAGTATATAAAAGAATATAGTACAGATATAGTATATAAAAGAATATAGTACAGATATAGTATATAAAAGAATATAGTACAGATATAGTATATAAAAGAATATAGTACAGATATAGTATATAAAAGAATATAGTACAGATATAGTATATAAAAGAATATAGTACAGATATAGTATATAAAAGAATATAGTACAGATATAGTATATAAAAGAATATAGTACAGATATAGTATATAAAAGAATATAGTACAGATATAGTATATAAAAGAATATAGTACAGATATAGTATATAAAAGAATATAGTACAGATATAGTATATAAAAGAATATAGTACAGATATAGTATATAAAAGAATATAGAGAAATAAAAAATAAAATATATGTATACAAAATAAGCAGTCGGGAAAAAAAGAAAAGAAAAATTCAGAAAAGAAAAATTGAGTGCTAGAAGGATGTAAAGGGTCCCACTAGCACCATGTCCAATAAACAGTTATTTAAGATAAAAGTAAGGTACATAGCATTGAAAAAGCAGAAAGAATACAAGAACAAAGTCAAGGACGACAAACCAAACAAATACACATATAAAATAGTTAATTAATTAGTATGTTAGTGTTCACAAATATCACAGATTAGTTGGATTGATGTTTAGTATCTCGTCAGTAGAGTAAAAAGCATTGTTAACAAGATACTTTTTAGCCTCTCTCTTGAAACCCAAAGCATCCAGTGATTTCATATTTGTTGGAAGATTGTTGTAAAGTCGTACGCTCATACAAATAAAACTCTTTGACACCTTGCTTAATCTGTGCCCAGGTGGACGAATCATTTCTTTTTTCCTTGTATTGTATTCATGATAATTTGAGTTCAAAGGTGTTTTATACAAGTTTCTATGTGCGTACAGCAAACATTCGAGGGCAAATGCACAGGGCATAGTTAAAATACCCTGTTCTCTAAAAACTGTTCTGCACGAGTCTCTAGGACTCATATCAAGCAGTGCTCTAAGTGCTCGCTTCTGCAGGACAAACACTCTACTTGAACCCGAACCCATTCCCCAAAGTAAAATACCATACGACATGATGGAATGAAAGTATGCGTGGTATACCAACTTGGCCGTGTCTTTTCCACATATATCTTTCACTTTTTTAATAGCATATATTGCTGAGTTTAGTCTCTTACATAATTGGTCAATGTGATTATTCCATTGTAATTTCTTATCGAGTGTTACTCCCAAGAACTTAGTTTCATCAACCATTACCACTCCTCTTTCAGGCAGAATAGCAGTAAATGGATCTAAAGCATCTGGCCTTCCAAGAGAGAAGCTTATAGCATTTGTTTTTGTCATATTTAAAACTAAGGAGTTGTCGTAAAACCAGTCCTTTAACATTGTCAGAGATTGTAAAGCACTATCTACAGTTTCCACATTATTTTTTTTACCTTTAAGAACTAGTGAGGTATCGTCAGCAAACATTATGATTTCAGAATACATATTTGTGCAGCTAGGCAAGTCATAAATGTATATTAGAAACAAAAGTGGTCCAAGCACAGATCCCTGAGGAACTCCACAGCTTATCGTTGCTGTCTGCGATCTGATATTTTTAACTTCTACATATTGCTGGCGGTTTTCTAGATAAGACTTAAAAAAATTATATTCTATATCTTTGATCCCGTAACATTCAAGTTTTTTAAGTAATATGCTATGGTTTACGCAGTCAAATGCTTTTGAAAGATCACAGAAAATTCCACAAGTGTATTCTTTCTTTTCCAAGGACTCTAAGATTATGCTTAGGAGGGAGGCAATGCCGTCTGAAGTGCTTTTACCTTTTTGGAACCCAAATTGACCATAATGTATAATTTTGTTATATTCTAGATAATTTGTTAGTTGGTTAGTAACAATTTTCTCAATTATTTTGCTTATTGCTGGTAAGATAGAAATCGGTCTGTAGTTGCTTGCATCTAGTTTGTCACCTTTTTTGAAAATTGGTAAAACTCTAGCAATTTTTTGGCTATCAGGAAATATGCCTTTTTCAAAACAAATATTTATAATGATTGCTAATAGAGGAGCTAGACCACTTATTATAGCCTTGAGTAATCGTGTGGATATATGCCACAAATCTTCAGATGATTTTGATTTAATAAGTCTACAGGTCATTAAGATGTCGTCTTTTGTAATTCTTTTAAATTTAAATTCTCTGTTCAAGTTTACAGGTCTTTTGACATGTCTTAATGATTGGTCAATAGAAGGTGAATGGTTTGTTGTTAGTATAGACGCCACATTTACAAAATAATTATTAAAGAAGTTAGCTGTATCTAAATTAGTTAAATTTCTAGTTTCTCTGAGGACTATTTGTTCACTAAATGAATTTTGTTCACTTGCCGATCGTCCAGTTTCATTTTTAATTATTTCCCAGGTAGTTTTTATTGGTTTTTTTGAGTTTGCAATTTGATTGCTCAGATACATTCTTTTAGCCTCTTTACAGACTTTTTTAAATATTGAACTATAATTATTTACATATTTTTTTGTTGTTTCCGAATGTGTGTGTTTTTTTAGTTCATACAGTTCAAATAATTTTTTTCTAGATATATTGATACCTGTGGAAGCCCAGGTTTGGAAAGTATGTTTACTTTTGAGATTTATTTTTTTAATTGGAAAATGATGATCAATTTCTACTAGTATTAAATTAAATAACTCATTAAGTGAGACGTTCATATTTAATTGGTTAACATCAATACTCAATGAAGATATTGATTCTATAAATTTATCTACATTTTCTTTGTTATATTTTCTAACACTAACTAGTTTGTCTTTATTTTCGAATCTTTTTTGAGTAATTCCATGTACTGCGATCATCTGACCATAATGATCCGATCTAACAATATCTAATTGTCTAGTCTGAAGTACAAACATGTCCGTAAAAATATTATCTATACAGGTTGACGAATTTTGTGTAACTCTTGTAGCAGTAAATATAGTACGTGTCAGTAAAAAGCTATTCAATAAGTCTAAAAAAATGCAAGTCTCATTTGAGCCATTGTCAAAGTTAATGTTAAAGTCCCCACACAAAATAATATATTTATTGTTCTTGTTACTTATCTTTGTCAGGACATTTTCTATAACATCAATAAAAACATGGAAGTTCCCAGATGGTGGTCTGTATACACATATAATTATAACACTTTTTATTTCTATGCAACTTAGTTCACATTGGTTTTCAATTGAATAATCAACAATATCTTGTCTGTTTTTTGAAGTAATCGAGTTATTAGTCATGATTGAAGAACCTCCTCTAATGGTTTTCTTTCTGCAGAAATTGCTCGTTATCTTGAAGTTCGGTACACAGTAATTATTAATTTCTTCATCTTTCAACCATGTTTCAGTGAAGCATACTACGTCTAAGGATAAAAGGTTGCCTGTTTGCAGCTCATGCAGTTTCCCTCTTAGTCCCTGTACATTTTGATGGATGATCTTTATCGTATTGTTTTTCTCTTCCTCGCTTCCCTTCTCTATTTGTCCAAAAAAATAGTTGATCCGTGGTGAGGCTGAGTCTCGTATAAAAAAGACTTACTTGTCCCTGGTGTCTGCGTAATTTCGTTCGTGTTGGTATTATGTATTTGCACTTGAATAGAATTTTTTATTTTATGTCCGCTACATTGCAAGCTAAATTTGATATATTCCGAAAGATTCAGTCTATCTTGATTTGATTCTATTATAAAACTATTAGACCATGAAAAGACTACTTCGTCAAATTCGATGAACTTGATTTTAAAAGAAAATTTCGCTTGTCAAAGCTTACAGTATAAATCATATATGACTTGATAAAATATCGAATTACGACAAATACAATGAATTAAATACATACTTTGATATATAAAACATTACTTTATTATATTTGTTATTTAAATAATGTCATTCAAATGTAAAATTAAGTATTAATTTAAATACATAGAATATTGTTTATTGTTATTTAAATTCAAAAGATTCGATCTTAACGTACCTAAAACTTAAACGTCAAAATGAAACGCATTTGGCGGTTGTCCATAGAAGAATTTGAAAACTAGTACATTTCTATGTATTTGTCTATGAAAATGCGACGTTGCCATCGTTATTCGTCAATTTACTATTCGGAACTTATCCAACGATGGTGAAACGCAAATTTTATTCAAAACATTTTAACCGGCGAATAGCACTATTTGCCGAATAGTTATTCGAGACTTATTCGGAGTTTGGTGAAACAGCCCCTTATATGTACATATATTATATACTTTTCTTATATTATGTCTATGTGAAATTGTTCCGATTTGGAAATTTACTGCCTCACTACACGAGTGTGTTCTGAGGCAGTACTTTTTCAATTTGGTCTTAAGTTTACATGCAAAAAACTGAACAGAAATAATGAAACATAAACAAAAAAAAATTTCAGAAAAATATACAGTGAACTCTCAGTTATTTGAACCCATAAAATTGTAATAGAAATGATGAATGTCACCAAGCTATGGTAGATATTCTCAGGTTATGAAGGCAGAATTATGTGAGGATATTTAACAGTAACTGGGCAAAAGTCGACAATATTAGTCGGGGTCTTTTCTGTTGTATATTTCTGGTTGAATACTATTATAATTATATAAACAAAAATTAAAAAAACTCAATATTTACAAACGTGTGAGGATTTTTGCAAATGAAATCATAGTGAATAAATGGCCGGATGTATGTAGATACATGGAAAACTAATCAGCTTTAAGCTTACATATATATTTCAGATGTATATCAATAAAAACTCAATCAAACTAATAGTTGTTCTATATAAAATACATGATTGTTTGGGTAAGTTTCAAAGAGGAAATTCTTCAGGACAGATCGTGATCGTGATCGTGACAGATCGTGATCGTGACAGATCGTGATCGTGATCGTGACAGATCGTGATCGTGATCGTGACAGATCGTGATCGTGATCGTGACAGATCGTGATCGTGATCGTGACAGATCGTGATCGTGACAGATCGTGATCGTGACAGATCGTGATCGTGACAGATCGTGATCGTGATCGTGACAGATCGTGATCGTGACAGATCGTGATCGTGACAGATCGTGATCGTGACAGATCGTGATCGTGATCGTGATCGTGACAGATCGTGATCGTGATCGTGTGCATTACCTTATAAATGGAAGCACGACACGTGTGTGTATGCCCACACACTAGTCTCGTCTCTCGACACTCGAAAACGATATAATAATATCTATCATTACGATTGTTTATAATAACATATAAAAAAAAACTTTAAACCGAAAATTCATTTATAAATTGAAAGTTATTGATCTTTTAAGAGTAGGTATGTACTTCTGGTTTTATATCCAATATTTTTTTCTCAGTGAGTATGTTACATGATATCAGAAAAGGCTTGTTTTGAAAAAGGCATGAATACTTTATTAGCTAATTCATGAATACTGTATTTATATTATGTATATTCTAAACTAAATATGTATTCCGTTTTATTTTCTTTATAGCTCGATAAAAGCACGAATGCTCAATATTCAATTCAATTAAAAGCTCTACAGAAATCTCTTAATACCCAAGTTTCCAAGTATCATTCAATTTTATGTGAAATCCTCTCTCCAGCACAAACCATCTAAATCAAAAAGTGTTTATGTGCAATAATTAAACACGTTGCCGTTAAAATTATTTATTGTTTATGTTTCATTAATTTCAACATGATAATATAATCAACAGCAGTTTTAACGCGGAAACAACATGAACACGAATCGTTGTACCTAATTAAATTGTCCGTATCAAATAATGTAATTCACGAAGTTAATTAATAATAAATCCCTACGTATCACAACCGGTACGATGTACATTGATCAACTGATACTTTATCAAATTTAATATCAACAAACGTTGTTGATGATATTATTATATTATATGTATGTATTAAGGCTGTTTATTTACATTTTATACATGGCATAAATCTCTCAATACAAAGTATAAGAAATTTATCTGCTTCACTAGTAAACAACTGCTTTACTAATAAAAATCTACTGCACACCCGTTGACCAGTTACACACCGTGTAAAACCCGGGCAGCGATTATTTGAAAATCTTATTAATAAACGCTGTATAACGACTGTGTAGTTGCAGCAAGCGTACAACAAAAATAATCCGACAACGTTATGATTTCGCACTCGCGCATGTGCAGCGCCGCCAACCGCCATCTGCTGTTGTAATTTTGACGTTTGTCGTAGTTAATATTTTCATTGTGTATTTCACATTTCAAAATAGGAATATGGAAAATATAACGAATAAATTCATCATACGAATACCCAAGCAAACACCATTGCAGATATTTAAAAAGAGAATTTTTTTTGACAACTTTTCGGTCATAAAATGCACAACTATCGAGAATATAATAATTTGTAAAGGTTTCTTCATATTATCCCAAGATATATAAACATGAATATCAAAATTAAATTTGATTTATAATAGATGAAATTTGTCTTAAAACACCGCTAAACTACCTCTGACAGTTGTGCAAGCGATCTGTTAAAATTGTATGAGAGATACACAGTCGTTGAACAAATGATCTGCTACACAGCGTTTCTTGGTAACGTTATTGACTGTAACTTTTACAAAACGTTTATTAGTAAGACTGCTATTCTCGAGCAGCTACCTGTACATTTGCATTATTGTGATCACATTATAAAAAGTTAGAAAAAAACATTTGAAATCTCTTTGGTATCAATTGACAAAATCATCTTTAAAAACCACATAAGAATTGCACAAGGAACACATGCAAAATATTTATCTCAAGAAGTGAGTACGAATTTTTTTTAAAATTATTTAAGTACATTGGGAGAATTTTCGAATCGAACCCAGGACGCCCGCACAGAAACCGAACGGCTTACCAACTGTGCCACGGCGCGGCGGTCGGCCAAAATGCAAGCACTCGTGTGTAAAGGGTACATGGTTGATTATAATATTTCTTTAAAGAACTGAGATTTTCCTACGAACTGAACGATAATATTTATGTATCATTCCTAGATGTTTGATTTTTTTTTATTTAAATTGACTCGTAATGACAGTCTTATTCATATATTTCCTTATACTGTAGTTAAAACATTATATAACTAAAACTCAGTATATGTCACTGTTTGATCTGACAACGTTGCAATTCATTCATGTTTCTCTGGTAATTTGACATTTGTTGATGTCAGTCGATGTTTTGAAAACAAAAATACGACGTTTCTTATAGTGTTTGGGTTTTATTTTCATCTTTTGTTTCGTGAATATCATTATTTATATGAAAAACTTTAGCGAAAACTGGAGCAATAATGAAACAGTGGGTTACCTAAAATTAATATAGTCTTATCAAATGATCTGTCAGTGGTTAGGACAAATATTTTTTTTTTTGTAATTCGTTTACGTTATATTAAGACGCGAACAATACATTTGATCGTATTTATAATTATCTGTTGTTTTATTAATTCGTGAAATGAAATAGAAAACAAATGTTCACGTCCCTTCAAAAATGTCAAAAATAATTGACATGTAATACGACCATCGGTAACATTCGGGATTTATCGGAAATATTCGGTACCTATATTCTTCTTATATTGATGTTAAAACAACCTAGGACCGTGTTTATCTTATATAGGCGTAATGTAGCCGTTATATAGCATTATTGCCTAATATATGTTATTATGAATAGAGATTTTCAGTACTGTTGTTATACACTGTTTTAAACCTAACATAAGTTATTATGAATAAGACTGTTAATGTTTTGTTGAGTTTAAAAGGGAATTATCATTGAGAATTTCTTAGGAGTGTGTATATTTCCTTAAGTATAAAAATAGTTTATGGCTGCTTTTGGTCTAGCTGTCTGAAATTATTAGGAGAGAAGGGATTTAAATTGAAGCAGAAAGACTTATCACAGAATGCAATGGTAAGTTCAGAAAGTAAAGCAAGTTGGAATACTGACTGTTTGGAATAATAATAATTTGCAAGTTTGCAAATAGAAACATTGAATAGCCTGAATGAGCATTCTATTCTACATTATTAAGCGAGAATTATTGCGAATATCCAATACTCGGTATTTTGAACAATATCAACGGTAGATATTTAATGGATTACTCTTCTTGTGTTATCGAATCTAAGATTTCAATATAATAGATTTCAATATAAAAACCTACACCAAAACTAAAATATAAAATATTTTAATAATTAAGGGGGTGGCTGCTGCCAATGTACCTATTTTTCAATTTGATATTTCATCATTATTACTAATCAAGACGTTCTGAAAAAAATAACTTAGATAGTTTGGGTATTAATGAGGAAAAATATTTCATATATATAAAATATTTAATCATGTTCTGTATAAATTATTGTAAAAAAAATAATGGCATACCCCGATTGTCAACTTTTATCTTATATTTTGAATAAAATATAAGGCATAGAGCAATATTATTTCTTTATATCAAAGTAGACCAAAATATCTGAAAAAAAATATGTCTTGATATTTGTATTAATGTAATAATAAACAATTCTTTTTTACTTTTAATATTTTATACTGCATATAAAAGTTACGTAGGTAGGTATATATTTTTTGTATTTTTGGTACCTACATATAAAAAATTATTATATATTGTATACCCACTCTCAGGTTATGCTTTTGTGTCACATGTGCACAATTAAAGTAAATAAATGTTTCTCAGATCTCACACTAATTTTATTTTTCTTTCTACAGAAAATTGATAAATAAATTTTATATAAATATGAAAATGCTTGTTCAAAAGGTAAATATAATAAAATGCGTGAGAAATCGTTATAAATATTTTTTTCTTTGCTGAGAATCTTACTCATAATTTAAATTACCATAAGTGAGCCTTTCAGCAGTTATCTGAAAGTTCCGCAAAGAAACGGATCTTTCTGAAAGACGCAGTGAACAAAATTCAATAAAATGAAATAAAACAAACTAATGCCTTTCAATTAAAATTTATATGTATGAACTTGAAATAAATAACATCTGTTATATAAATTAAAATGATTCTGTATAATATGCAAAACTTTGCAGTTATAGAAAAGAGACAAATGGATTTATCAGTATTTTTAAATATTCATAGGATACCTTATCTAGATAGAGGTATAGTTTGACTTCTAAACTAACAGTTACTATTGAAACATAATCAAAATGTCGTGAACCTGAGTGGAATCTACGCATAAAAAAAATAGATGATGAATTCTCGTTTCGCAAAAGGCACAAATGAAGGTTTTTTACAACACACATTTCCCATATTACGCCATAAAACCTCGAGATGGTGCAAGTACATACATAGATACTAAATTGCGTAATCCTTTAAAAGAAGAGTGCTCTGGCGTAGAAAATTCTCCTTATAGCGCATAAGGAGTTATTTACACTTGACTGGACAAAGTTTTTATATGTACGCTTTGAAAATATTGATGAAATCTTCTTATCCCCCTACGTCAAGTTAAATCCTTTTGTGGCTGTCTGCTTTTGGCGTGTATGGTGGTGTCTGTTGTAGTCAGTATCCACATCTTAAAAAAATAATAAAATTGATTTAATAAAAATATTTTTGTATCTTTTGTTGTTGTTGTTTTCTTTATGAAAGATTTATAATACATGCATCGCACTGGAAAAGGGTTCGTCTTTGATGATATTTTAATAATATAATATATTTAAAAAAATCAGTAGGATTCGACCTTCAGCATAAGTACCTTCCATGAACCGTCTTGAAGAATTTGAAATGTGGTTAACACAGCAGAATGCCGGGAATACCATGGACGTATGTATATGGTCAGCAATTCAAATGTGCCAGAGGGCCAAAACTGAAAGAGAACTGTTAATATCAAAATCTAAAAGGTGTCATACTTGGGACATCTACTAAGAAGGGACAATATGAACTACTGCATCTGATCGTTGAGGTACAGAACGAGGGATAATTGGATGTCAGTAGAAAGCTAATTTTGTAGCCCCGCAATATAAGAGAATGAACGTGGATTTGGGATGTGGAGAGGCTGTTTCGAGCTCAAGATAGGTCTCATCTATTCTCGAGCAGCTACATGTACATTTGTGTTGTTGTGATCACATTATAAACAATCAGAAAATAACATTTGAAATCACCTTGGTATCAACAGACAAATCATCTTTAAAAATTTTCCACATAAGAATTACATAAGAAACACAAAAAATATCTATCTCAAGAAATGAAACAGAGATAATTTGTAAAAAAATGGCTTCTTGTAATAAACTCGCCGCTTGCTCGCGTCCCTCGCATACTCCGTGTGGGACAAATCATAATGGTACATATGTATGTATGTGTAGGTATATAATTTCACCAAAATGTATAGTGTGTTGTTAATTTGATAAACGATAAAGATAGCAAGCACTACACTAAATAAAGTTTGTCTGAATATATCAAGATTAACCTTTTGTCAGTGTACCGGTAATGGCGTTGATAATATTAGTTGGGAAACTAAATTGATACCAAATAATGTATACACCTAACCTAACCTAACCATGCAATATAATAAACACATCAAAATCAATACTCAAAATACGTAGAACACACATAATAAGTGTGTTTACTATATGACAATCAACATCTTCTTTTCGCCCTAGCCCTCGTCCCATTTACTTGGTGTCGGCTCTCCTAGTCCTCATTCTCCAAGTCGTTCTGTCCTTCGCGTCCTCCGAATGAAGCCTTGCCTCCTTGAGATCTCTGGTTATTGTAGACATCCAAGTGGTCAATGGTCTACCTGGTCTTCTAGGTACCACCTCTATGTACATCGTCCTTTTTATCATATTCTTCTTCTTCTTCTTCAGCCTATTTCTGTCCACTCCTGAACGAAGGTCTCCTCCATTTGACTCCACGTCGTCCTGTCCTATGCAGTTTACATCCAGGATGTGCCAGCATATCTTGTTATATCATCCCTCCACCGCGCCGTAGCTGCGTAGCTTTATCATATTATCCTGTGGCAATCTCATAACGTGTCCATACCACCTCAGTCTATTTTCGGTCAGTTTTTCACTGATTAGCGCGATTTTGAAACTGCCACAGATATGTACGTTCTTCACCTTGTCCAACTTTGCAACATCACCAGCCCATCTGAGCATTCTCATCTCGTTGGTGTGAAGAGTCTGGACAAGATTGTTTATCAATGCCCAGCACTCAGTTGAATAGGTCACTGTTGATCTGACCACTACTTTATGCACCTGACCTAATATTTTTATTGGAATTTTTTTGTTACACAATGCACCAGAGACAGACCTGCATTTCATCCAGTCAAGCTTTGAGTGATGCGCAATGTCGTCGTCGCTTCCACCCTTTGCGGACAGTATTGTGCCAAGGTACTTGTAGGATTCGACCGTCGACACTGGTTTGTTCTGAATCCGCATAATGTGTGGCTCAGTTGGTCGCTGTCCAGAAAAGTAACATGGCATGTATTCTGTCTTTGATCTCTATATGACAATAAACATAGAAACTCAAAGTATTCCATGCATATTATGTACTTGAAGCATATTATTCATATATTATTCCAAAATATTACTTGAAAATATTGTTTATTGTTTATTGTATTTTATCCCCCCTAGGTTCTTTACGGAACACTTGGGTTCATCGTAACATGGTTCACAATATTATGGTCACAATATTTGATATAATACATTGAAATACCATGACATCATGGTTTTACAGAGTACAGATATAGCATTTTAAAGAGTAAGTAAAAAATAAAGAATATAGAGAAACATAAAATAAGAATTCAGTGCTAGAAGGATGTAAAGGGTACTACTATCACCATGTCCATAGTTTGTCCATGTCATAGTAGGTATATCCATATAGTTTTGCATAAAATATAGTAAGGGCTTGTGGATGTTTTACGTAGTAGAATTCCATTTTAAATTATATTAAAATTGAAAAATATGTTTTTGATTCTACGTATATTTTTTATTTCATCGATAGCTATTTAGGGCATCTCTAAACGCCGTCTTGAAGATGACCTAACAAGGCAAAATAGTAATCGACGAATTAAAAAATATACGTAGAATCAAAAATATATTGTTTAATTTTAATATAATTTATAGTAAGAGCCCCCTAAAACCTTCGTACACAACAAACAGAACGACCACAAGAACTAGAAAAAAAACAAAGATAAAATGTAAGGATCAATTAGAAATAACGTCCCTTAAAAACTTGTAATAAATGTATGTCATAACTTGTACATTTTAAAAATATTACATGTATAATTCGTTTTATGTATTATGTTAACAAAAGTGAAAGAAAATATGGGATTCCATTTTTGTGTATTGTAAAACATACTTTCAATTTTGATATGAAATTATCTGATAACATCATTTGCTGCTCAACGTTTCATGATTTTTCCCTTTCATGTAAACGGTTGAGCAATTCACAGAGTTTAAAATTTTAAAACAACCACAATAAAACCATTAAAAGTGAATATATATGGAAAAGCATCATGCCGAATTTACCGTACACATTCACACACACCCATACTACACACCTTTTATCCAACTTTTTAATTAGAATTCAGTATAAATCGCCCCTAGAACGACGTACGTGTAAACACAATAAAAACATTAACAAGAGATATGAGGCTGTAAAGAAAATTACAGATTTTTCAATGAAAATTTTTGTTGGTATAAGATAACATTTCCAAAAACACAAACACAGCGGCTGCTAGTACAAAATATTTTTTAGACGTCTTTTGGCATCCTGTTCCTATCCATACTTTTATAACGTATTACAGAAAAAAAAAATATTTATTACTTCTCGGCCAACTATCAATTGAAAATTTAGCACGCACCCAACAACAATTATCTGTCACATTCTGGAGACTTGCGATATTCATCGTCTCACAGATACAGACTGAAAACACAATTATAAACTGTGTTTCCACCGGTAATCGAACTCGAGATCATAGAATCAGCAGTCAGATACTTAATCAACTGAGCCATGAAGGCCGAAATTGAAGCTAATCGAAATTATAAAAAAAATCCTCACGCTACACTTGTCCATCTGTTAAATGATAATATATTAATCTGCAAATTTTAACACGACCTCATCTAAAATATTTCACAATCATATTAAAACATCATTATAAAATATTTTCATCATATTTAATAGATATTATTTCAAGAAAGTACGTATATTAGATAAAAACATGATTTATAATAACAAAAATATTATATCAGACACAATATAGCCTGATATGCACCTGGCCTGTATATACACACACATCACGATTCACATACGGATTATGAAAAAAAAATGAGAGGACCGGAATAATTCTAATTAATATTGGATTAGAATAAGTATATTTTTTTTAATTCCATACTTACACGCAAACATTGGATTTTTCCCCTTTGGAAACTATATTGTCTTTGAAACTATATTATCATTGGATTGGTAACTAGGTATATTGTCAAATTATATTTGTCAAATTGAACTTTCAAAAATTGCATTTATTAGGGAACTCAAGAAGAAGCCATAATTGGCGCAAGCGCATAAAGTGATCACGTAAACCAGTCGATGACAGGTCGTAAGCCCTGTAGGTGCCTTGAGTTCTCTTATGATATCCCAACTTCGTCTCTACTGAGATGATAAAAGTTTGTTAATAATAAAGTAATGTTCATAAGGTGATGTTTTTTTTTATTTTACATGGAATCTCACCTTGTAGTACAGTTTTTTCATCATTTTTAGTTGCTTGTTTCTATTAAAAAAATACAAAGTATGACTTCGTCCTTTAAATTAAAATTTTTTAACATTTGTAATCCATTTATAAGTGTATCAACTACAATAATAATATTTCAGAGTGAAACTTAAGGAGCCTTTTAAACAATTTTATTTATTACAATTAACTTACTTTAAATCACCAAAAAGTTATTTGATACCAATTTGTTATTTGATAAGAAGAGTTTCGAAGCTACCCCTTCTTCCTTAGGACAGAAAACAACATACCTACTATATAGCAGTTTGTAGCAGAAAGAAAGAAGGAGCGAGGGAGATGTCTCGATTCGAGTTGATGTTGACGGATACAATTCGGTTAACGGCTACATAATATTATAAGACGAATTTTTATTGAAATTTGATAATTTATATTTTTTTCTCCTTTATCAGTGGATTTTCTTCGCTTTGGTCGTTTCGGGAGTGGTTGCATGAAATACCTAACTAATTTGTGGTTTAACAATATATTTGACTATCAAATAGGTACGTACATACTCATGTCTATGGAATATTTACACTGCGAAACTGTTATGAGGTTTTGGCCAAAATAAAGCAGAAACGTGGTTTTTTGTAAAAAGCTCAACATTTTTCATCGCTGTGTTCACTTCTAAAAAAATAAAATCGCTTCTATTTGTCTAAAACTTGTTACATTCAAAATGGTGGTAGCGACACTTGCGGCGAATTTCGATACTACACACTTTATCACGAGCAATTCTATTCATATCATCACGGCATAGTTTTTTATTTATTGAAATAAATATATAGATATATACTGACATGAAATAAACATATAATAACATTTTTTTTGCAGATGCATTATGTAGAAAAAAAAATAAAACCAATTAAAAATTTCCACAGTATTGATAATAAAATTTAACTGGTGTGCTTACATAATTAAAAATATGAAAAAAAATCCCACAACGTGGAGTGATCAGCGACAGGTGTGCGGGTGTGCATAACTATTTAAATAAAGCACGACACGTGCGTGTATCATCACCATAACAAACACACACACCGAGATTAGATTCAAAATGGGTGGTAAAACTCATTGCTGAACTGTGTGAGATTTATTTTGTCCTTTTGTATTATAGAAAAGAGTGGAATGAATATTTTACCTAAGTGGTGTTTTTCCTCATCGATAACCATCCCACTTTTATTTTTAATGTTAAAATATAGCGTAAGATAAACAAAATATCCACACTTAGGTATAAGCAACATAGAGTAACTTGTACCAACTGGTCATTGTTACAAAGCGAAAAAGAAATCTTTAGATTGAATCGATTAATTTTAATGATATCAAAACATTTTCAAATATCTGCTTTAATTTTTGACTCTATAATAGCGTTATCTATTTTCACTCGAAATTGTGTAGATTTTAACGTCACTGCGTCCATATTAAAAAGCCGCGGAGCAACTTTGGCGGACAAAGTTTTGATAATTCCTCGAAAGTTGCTCCTTTGGTATTATTATTATTATTAGTATTGTATACTATGAAGTAAAGTAATCGTACGAAATTCTAAATGAAATAAATCAAGGAAATTTATTCATTAGATAGAAGAGGCTGTGGTTATTTCATAAGTTCTCTCTTGTGAACTTTCAGTTATAAACTTTTGGTTTTAACACCTGTTATTACAATACTTTATCAAAAAGTGAAATTTCATATCAACTTGTTACACGACACCTATTTCAATCTCCTTCTTATAATTCACAACTTACATTTACTACAACGCTCTCTGATTCTAGCGCGTGGATTTTCAAGTACATTAGTTTCTAATGGTTAAAACCCAGACTATACTTAGGTATAGTCTGGTATTAGGTACAGACTATACTTTCATGCACCAAATAGGCTTACTAGAAAGAATCATACATTTAGGCCACCTAATTGTAATACTAATTATGCTCAGAACTCCTACATATATAGAACGTGTTGTAACTATAACGCGTTCTTTAATGAAATAGACATTTTCAATAACTCCTTAAACGGATTTAAATGTTAAATTTCTAGATTACTGCTTCGTGGTTAGGTGGTGTAGGTGTGTCCCCCTTTTCCTACTTTCCTACTCCCTTCCTCAAAACTACTTCTTTTTGTAAATATAATAACGACAATACTTGTAAACTTAATTGGTTCACATGTCATATTATGTATGTTAGTAAAATAAGTAAATGTAACTGTCTGTTTACATAATAAATAAATAAAAAAATAAAAAATAAAAATAAAAAAATAAGGAATTGGTATGTCTTCTCAAATATTGTGTCTTTATTTAAATTTTTGATAGCATGCTGTAGATATTTAACATAAAAAAGTAACCAATAAGTCAACCACCTTGGCATAGTGGTAAGCAGCAAGGATATACCTATAGGACTAAAGCAAGTATATGCGACTACAAGCATCGGATAGTGAAATCATCATATTTCATCCTTCCGGTTAATTTCCCAGTTCCCTTACAATATCCTAAACCTGATCAATGCTCTTTTTATGGAATAATATGAAAACATTTTATATTATTTTGTGAAGCATTATATAATTTAAATTATATTTCTACATAGTTTAAATTAATTTTATGTAAGCCGTTTGGCTTCTTTGCAAACGTCCAGGGTTCGATCGCCAGCAGAGCCAATTAACTATATTTTCAACTTTGTTTACATCACGTGTCGATTGAATTTGCGACCGGTTTCGGAACTAACTGTTCCCTCCTCGGGCGGAATTTCAAGTAAACGCTGAATGTGACTGTGTGCTTAAAATAAGGCTATGTATTTGGATATTGGTGGGAGGTCATTAGGGGCGGGTCTTGTGTAGAATGGCTTTGATTGATAAAATTGATGGAAAGGGGAAATATATTTAAAAGCGGGCTGTTAGTTAAATTTACTTGATTATTTATTATATTTCTTTTTGAATTCATTGCTTTTTTAATTTCAATTGACTCTACATTATCTAGGCGTAACGTTTAGATATATTTAGATTAATTTCTCATGCAAATATTGCTTGTCTGCACTAGAAACACTGGTAAGTTGGAAAAAATTGCCATGTGGCAATAAACTCGCCACTTGCGCAGGGTGCAAGGAAGTGTTAAAAAAACATTATAATTGGTATATCAATTTGATAATCGTGTAGTATTATGATGTATTTTGTAAAAAAGCTGTTATGTCTCCGAATACAATTAAAAGTATAATTTCAATAACGTGGTTTATATTACAAAGTAATGAAATGTTATTTATAAATAAAATCAAACGGCAATTTTCCATAAAAGAGGCGATAAAAATGACAAGGCAACAAAATGACAAGGCAACAAAATGGCGAGGCAAAAAAATGGCGATGCAACAAAATGACAAGGCAACAAAATGGCGAGGCAATAAAATGGCGAGGCAACAAAATGACAAGGCAACAAAATGGCGAGGCAACAAAAGTGACAGATCCGATCCGACGGTATTCCTATGCGCGCACTCCGTCCGATGCCGATCAGTGGACGCACTTGGTATGAATTGCTATACAAAGAATTCTAAAATCCGTCTGATGCGTTCCGTCGGATCCGTCCGCTACGCCTGTATGGACGCTAACCTTTATCCTTTGTCATTTTATCAAAATTGTTATAGAAGCTGGGTTCATAAATTTTTTATTATATTTGAATTTTCAAATACAATCGACAAACATCAGATGTCAATACAAATGAAATTCTCAAAATGATACAAGTTTACGTTTTAATGGCATTGTTTGGAAACTCTTTCGTTCTTACGAATATATTTTTTTTATGGAAATTAACAACATATTATTATTTCGCTTGTACGTCTTTGACGTTTTATATTATTTTCCAAAAAAAAACTATATACTTACCTATTTATTTTATTATTTGACAATACACATGTTTGCACAGATTTTTATTGGATTTTATGGAACATTCAACGACTCGAGGTAAACATATATTGGAAAACAATGTTGTGTTGAATTTGTATGTAAATATACCTATTTGTTCTTAATTTGAACTCAAAAAACTCCATTCTTGTAAGGCAGTTTGAGAGAGCTTTTCTAATTTGAAAAGCTTCGTTCGACGAATACAAAGGCTTCCATATTCCCTCTATATATTTTTCACACAAGCTTTACCTCCGTATGGAAGCTTTAACCGCTTTCCGATAATAACGTAGATGCAACGAAAAATATTTATTCGTCAATTTTATGCCAAGAATTTCTGTGTTTAATAATACTTTAGATACTAAAAATAATAATAGGGGATTTAATATAGCGCCGTTTAATGATTCAAGATCATTCCAAGGGCACTGATAGTTTAGTTGTGTGATGCTCTACGAAACAAAGCTGTTTTCAGTCCTTTAGAGAAAGTGCTCGCGCTTTGAGCACTGCGGACATCTGGAGGCAGTATATTCGTCCTTTTCCTTATGACTGAGCATAGCGGCTGCAGTACGTCGCCACATGTATGGCCCGCCTCCATGCCAATCTGTTTGGGCTGAACGCAGAGCACCAGTCACCGAAGACCCCGTTGTGGACTTAACCAGACCCATCTGATCGGTGAGCGACCACGAGATCTCCGTCCTAGAGGCAATACATTCCACTTAATTGGACCACTCATACCAAAGCATCGGTCATAGAAGGCCGCTTTTTTGAGTCTGTCCTACTCCTTTAGGGAGTTATGACTGTGTGATCCAGACGACCTGAGTGTGAGAAGCCTCCCAGAGAACTCTTTTCTCTGAATCATCTCTTGAATGTATTGTGGTGCCAGATTGTTCAAAGGATTAAACTGGCCATACAAATTTTGTAATCAACTCGCTCTGGACGATAGTGCAGTTATGTGACACTATATTAATTATTTTTTAACAGAGAAGTTGGAATATTTACTGTAGGAGAACCGGGAAATCAAGGCACCTACAGGGCTGGTTTACGTGATCACTTTATGTTCACCAATTATGCATTTTTAGTGAGATCCCTATCAATTCAATTTTGAAAGTTCTATATATTGTAATACTGAAATTCTTTTCGCTTGAAAATAAGGAATTTTTACTACAGCCATCTATGTGTGAAATTATGAACAACATTCTTATTACTTTTTTATTTATTTTTGTTGTAACGCCATCTATTGAGAGAATTGTTTTTTTTTTTGTAAATAATGAGAGCAACAATTCTTATACCTGAGGTGACAAATGCATTTTTCGCATAGAAGTCACCCCTGAATTGCGCCAATAATAAACACCTTTGACTCCCGACAGGGAAAAAAATCCAATGTTTGCGCATATACAATAATAAAAATATTCGATCTATATTAATTATTTAGATATATTGTACTTCGATTTGTTATATACACGATGTAACAGGCAGGGTAGATCATACGAAGTAGGGCAGTAGAGAACTTCAATATCAATCGATTGTATGAAAAGATATTATGTATTTCCATTTTTTTATTGATATGATCTGAACCGGTGTTATTTATCCATGGTGCTATGTGTTTTTTTTAGTTTTGTGACGAGTTGTTTGGTGTTAGCAGTTTTAGTGATGTTGGTAGGCAATTATGTAGTTTGATGGCATAGTATTTGAAATGTCTTTGTCCATGAGTAGTTTGCAACTTCGGGATACTTTATTCTTTGTGGAACATAAGAAACGTTAACGCAGTTTTGAATATTATTTATTCATTTAAATCTGTGTTTTTCTCTTCTTTGTTTCACCTTTACCTAACTTGTTTTGAATTTATTTTTCCGAAATAATTCCTCCGTAACAAATTTGTTATTTTTCAGTGTTAAATTGGATCCAGGAAGTTGGCTCACTACTCGATTTAGCACGTACAAGCTTTAAAATGTGTAAAACACATGTGTTTGTATTAAATAATGTTGCTTTTCAATACCAGATGGCGTTTCGTTCGTTTGACAAAGCGCTGTGAAAATATGATAAATTTCTATGTTGGTACCTGTTACGGAAATTCGTGGAAATTGTTTTGTAAACAAGGGTCTCGTACAATAATTGAAAAGGAAATCAAAAATAATAATAATACTTTCTCCGATATTTTTATACATAAATTTAGACATCTGTTGTATGTGTTCTATAACACAATAACATAATATCAAGCGATCGTAATATGTTGTTAACTACGCACCTACAACGATAGATGGCATCTACGTCTTGTTCTAAAAACAACGTTTATGAAGAAATCGTATTTTATATAAAATAATGTTTTTTATATATTTCGTAACGATCAACAAACAAACTTTTTGTCGTGTATGTAATAAAATAATTTATCGTGAAGTTTTCGATGTCAAAAAAGGTTGTTGTGTGTCATGAGAAAGATATATATTTCATTGCGATTACCTAGTTCAAAGTAGCAATATTAATTGGTTGTCAATAAAGTGGATTTCTATAATCGAGGTTTAAGGCTATTCAATTTAGGAAGAACGCCTTTGAAATCTTGCAAAAAAAAAAATTTTTTTTTACCGAATATTTGTAAGTTTTGTGTATTTTTAATGTTCAATTTTTTTCTATTTTAACATGATAAATAATATACCTATTTTGTTTCCATAAAGTTCGTTTTGTAATTATTATTATAATAGAACTAAAGAGACAAAAAATATATAACGCTTTGTTTATTATACCCATCAAAGGAACATTACTTAGGTATATGATAGTTTTGAAATTTAAAATATCAAGATTAATTTTCACAGACTCAAAGAATGCTCAAAAATAGTTGATTCTTAATAGTTATATTCCACACAAAGAAAAAATGACCTCTAGACTAGCAAATATTATGCCATGAATATCAATAGAGATTTTAGAGAACATTGGGTGGGTGAAATTCATTGTCGAAAAATGTTGGTTATTTGGCTTTCAACTTGTCTCTGCGTCGCATACTTTTTATATAAAAATATAAAATATTAATTTGTCATCTGCCGAAGAATTTCAATTTCACAATAATAATATGTTGTGATTCATATTAAAAATGTCAAATGGAAAGTTGTACATAGGTATCTGCGAAGAAAAACCTTCAAATTCGTAATGGAAATGTGAATATATTTATAGTTGCCATGCGTTCAGCGGTCATATACGGGATTGTGTCCGTATATGACCATTTCATTCATCAACTCATACCACAACGGCACATATTTCAATGCGGGGTAACCAGCGACAGTTGTGCGGGATTGCATTACACTATTGAACATAATAATTAGTAGTTGTTTATTTATTTCAAAATTCTTATAAAAACAATACAGTCCATAATATACCTAGTAATTAACACAAATTTACTAATTTTTACGCAACTTATGAAATCACACTTGTGTTACGAAGCGAAGTATTGTAAAACTAAGCTTGAGGAATATAGTAATACGGACTTATATATACCAGATAATACATTGGACATTAACACAGACTTAAATTGGATAGATGAATCCAATAATAAACTAAGCATATTCTAGTTTACTCGCTGTTCATTCATTTATAATTTTCATTTACTAATTTTAAAGCATCTTAATTTGGTTAGATTATTGGTACCTACAAATTGTAACTATTTATCGGATGTCCTAAAACAGGATCAAGTAGTAGGACGTCCTAAAACAGGTTCAAGTAGTAGGACGTCCTAAAACAGGTTCAAGTAGTAGGACGTCCTAAAACAGGTTCAAGTAGTAGGACGTCCAATGAGACAATATAAAAATAATACAGTATTTTATGTACTTACCTTAAAACTTTTCATTAGTTTAGAAACCAGTGCCCCGTTCCACCATCGTACTTTTTAACTTTGCGCTTTGCACTTTGCAATTCGTCGGCTTGTTTTCGTTCCACCATTACATTTTTTCGCAAAGTAAAAGTTGCAATTTGCAAAGCGAAAAGAAGACGCCTATTGCAAAGCAAATAAGCCGTTCTGTTCTACCATCGCTACTTTTCATAAAAAACTTTGCAAACCTTGCGAATGATTTGAAAAGAATATTTTGACATTTCAAATTTGCCATTCGTCGAGTTGTGAAAGTAGAAGTTGTTTGTTTAGAATTTTTGAGTAAATTTATTAGAAAATTTTGCATAAATTATTGTTAGGAAGGGCTGAGGAAGACGGGGTTGTAAGAAATTATAGAGAAAGGATAATTTTCGAAAATATTTTACCCATGCAGTTCCTCGAATATTTTCGCATAAATAGCACTCAGTGTGAATATGTCTTGATTAAGTACACGATTTATTCTGATTTTTTTAGGTAATTTAAACTATGTTTATGTGATTATTATGTCCGCTTTTTCTAAGTTTATATGATTATTTCACTACTCATTTACACATATTTTAAGGTACAGAAAAGCACTAAGAGAAGCAAATGATTGTCTTCTCAACAGCAAATAATTCAGTGAAGCACCTGTTGTTTCACTGTATTAGTGATAGTGTCACTAATTACTCCAAAAATAACTCCTTTCTTTTCATTAATTATCTCCAACACGGCTATTTTTTTCTTAATATTGTCTTTCCGGCTCATTTTCTAACAACAACAACGAAATCACAGAACAGACAAGAACGAATGGTGTCAAATGATCGTGTACGCTACGCGCGAAACACTCGGTACTACTAAGTTATCACTAGGTGTCGCTAGCGTCAGTTGAAAAGACTTTGTAAATGTTTGGCGACGCCGCAAAGTGACCATTTTTTTTTCGTGGAACGCGAACGCTTTGCACTTTGCGAAATTCTCAAATCGCAAAGCGAAGAGTGAAAAGTTGAAAAGTACAATGGTGGAACGGGGCACAGTTTACTATAAACATCTAATAGTAACCTAGCATTAAATTTAGGATATATTTAGCAATTACATTCTCATACATTTAAATATTAAGTTACACTCACTAGTTTTATAATATCAAGATCATTTAATATTTGAAATTTATCTTGTTGTACTAAAGTTTACTTATCACTGTATTAATGTTAAATATCAATATGTAATTGATACTTAAATAAATAAATAATCCATTCGACAGTAAATTTGTTAGTTTAGTTTTGTTAAGTGAAGACTTTTTGTTTAAATGTGATTTTACATTTATGTATATGACTGAATTAACTGTACCATTTGATGGTACAGTCAATTCAGTAATATACATCTGTATGAAAAATGGTGTGGTTATAAATGCAAGAACAAGGAGCAAGGCTCTTGTAACTACTTGCTCTGAATATGGGGGAAGAGAGAGAATCCATATTGTGAACGTGGGACTGAGGAGATAGTAAAGCACATGTGCAGGACTGCCAGCCATGAGACAGGACAGGAGGCGGTTGACAAAACTGGAGCCAGACGCTGCCCAAATGAGTGAAGAGGAAGTCTGTACCGGTGTCATATGCAAAATGAAGTAATTTTACACAGGACCTTGTCAACTGTCGACGTTGAATCGATGAGGATCGACATATTTAAGTAATTTATCACTGTGAGGATGGAAAAATTAAAGGAGTATTCTGAATATAATGTCAACGAAATATGTGGTTTTTATTTCATTATCTAAAACATTTTTCTTTGATGTACATAGAAATCATGGGTTTTGGCCTTGAAAAAATAAAACGTCCCTAATGGGTTCCTAGAAATAACGGTAACCCTAATTATATTTATTGTAGAGAAAATAATTGAACTCGATGGAAATTGTGAAAAAGCACTACATATTGAAATATACGAGTGCCCAAATTGTCAATAACTTATCTGAAGGAGAAGTTATGAAAACAAATTGAAAAGTTTCGGAATAGTGAAAAAAAGATACTGGAATGAAATTACATATTTGGATGGAGAATTTCGATAGGATGCCGTGAATTCTTTGATCTTATGATAAGAAAATCTAAATTCAAGTAAGAATGAGAAAGTTGAAAATAATTATACATAAATTTTGATAATACAAACAACATTGTCGCCTAAAGTTCAATAGTTAATAGATAGTATTTTTATATACACCTACCAATATTAAATATGTTATGTATATTAATAATTGTTAACTGTCAAATTATATGCCAAACTTGTATTAAATAACTGCAACTTTGTAATATAGTTTGTGAAGAGTTCAAGTTTACAAAAATGGAGAGAATTCTTTTTATACATATAATTATTTAAAATTGTAGGTATTTATACAAATTTAAAGTACTATATTTTTTTAGTACTCAATCTATGTTGGAATTAGGCTTTCAAAATAATCTCAATAAAAATAACTGTTTTTAGTTCTACAAACCATAAACCGACAACTCTTTAATTATTCTATGAATAAAAAAATACCTAATACCTATTTATATAAAAACAAACTTATGATATAGAAATCTTGGATTTGTCGAAACATTTGTAAGCAAAAATTCAACATTCGTTTAGATGAAATATCTAAGTTATACCTTCTTGGAGAGTAGCACTAAATATTTTTAACATTAATCAGAAATAGTTAGGGTTGATTGCTAGAATAGGAATCTTCTCAAATATTTATCAATAAATATTTGTGAAGAAATATTTATCAATAAATATCTGGATGGGAGAGTTTTTCCCAATTCGTGCTAGATCAAATCGTTTTTACATTTTATTTTGATCTCTGAAATAGTTTACATTTTACGAATTCATTAGTTTTTTTTTCACAGAAACATATGAAACAGAGAAAAAAACTTAGTAAAACTATATCTAAAAATATCCTCATCTTGCGTTTTTATATTGTCAATGCTGACGATATTTATGGTATGGAACACCATTTCACTGGTTTTTTAATCGTAGAAAATTGATTATGGTTCTACATACATTTTTTTTCTAGTACCAGGATGATCGTTTTGGTTATGTTGACCAGTTGATAAGGGCCTAGTAAGCCGAAACAGATTTCCTGATAATAAAAATATTATCGCGTATCTGCTAAAATGTGATTTTTCTTTTTTTATGCCAAAAGATACCTCATAAAGACCACCACCGTCTGTATAAAATTCACGGCTTTCCGTTGCGTATTTTTCGAGATATTTCAAATAATAATTTTGGGCGTATGCTATGGCATAGGTGAATTTGTCGAGCCAGAAGGGCGTATGAACATACGCCGTAGACTTGACCGATATCTTTGTGAAAATTTATCGAACCAGATGAGCGAATCTGCATACGCCGAACATTAAACAGAAATTAAAAAAAAATATGTTCGAAAAAAATGATTGAAAAAAGAAAATAATATGATACGATCTTTCAAAAAATTTGATGATGCCATCGAAACTTGCCTAAACAGAAGGGCGTACCTATGTACAAACATTAAAAATGGCAAAAAAATTTAGACTAGCTGTCTCGATTTAGCTATCAAAATGTTTGAATACGTCTCATATGTAATTAAGCTACATATTTTTTTTCTATGTGAAATTGTTTTTACGCCCCACAATCTTCTTCTTCTTCTTTTGAATAGACCTTCAGGTCTGTTTTTTAAGAGGCCTGCTCTTCCTGCGAAGTGGACCCCCAGCTATCCCTCCATCTTTTTGGCGGTCTACCGCGAGGGCGGGTTCCGCCCCACAATAATTATGTATTTTCTATGCAAAAATCGAGTCCACATCTAAAAACATTAGCGAGCCAGAATAATATCTATAGGCAAAATATATAAGAAATTCACTATTTATTGAAATTTTGGTAAGACTCCTCAATGAGGCTTCAATTTTGCTAAATTTTCCAAAAAAACTCAACATGGATAAAATTGATTCGATACAGAAATAAATAGATTTTGTCTCTTCTGTAGTCAGTTCGTTTGTACGCCCTTCTGGCTTGAAGCCCGCGTTATGTAGAACCATATTTTTTATTAAAAAAAATGATCAATAATAAATATTTCCTCCTATTTACTTATTATTTTATGTCTTGTATTATAGATAACATTTTGTTTTAATTGTCCCATATTTACCTATACTTTTATTTGCTTTTGTGCGTAGTAACTTATCAATGTTTTTGATAACCTATCAAATTGAATTCACGGAATTGTTAATAAGAGATATTTATAAATTTGCCTTTTATTTGCTTTTGTGCGTAGTAACTTATCAATGTTTTTGATAACCTATCAAATTGAATTCACGGAATTGTTAATAAGAGATATTTATAAATTTGCCTTTTATTTGCTTTTGTGCGTAGTAACTTATCAATGTTTTTGATAACCTATCAAATTGAATTCACGGAATTGTTAATAAGAGATATTTATAAAATTGCCTTTGCAAATTTAAATGCAGATTAGGTTTTTATTGTATAAAAAATAATACATTTTCTGAGCCAATTCTAATACAATATCCAAGAACTTATGATTTTTATAAATACGTTGTTTTTTAATGATACTATTACTAAAAATTATTTGGTACAGTGATACGATATAAAAAAATTATCTTTATTCTAAAAAATAATATATTTTTACATTTTTTCTCTAAAGTATGAAATATGTCACAATAAAAAAAAAACAGTTTTATTCGATCCCTTCCAAGAATTTTGATGAAACAAATAATAATATTTTTGCTAGCGTTTGATTTAATAACGATTCCTTTATTATTAAGAAACATTGAAAACCTTGATATTTTTATTAATATAATTCAACAAATTTAAAATACACAATCACAAGATATTATAGAAAAAGATTGCCTTATACCTATCAGAGTACAAGCACCCATGTGTAAAGGAAACATTAACATTATACTTTTTAACCTCGATCATGTCATCCTTTTTTAACTCAGTTGGTCAGATTTTTGATTTCTGATCTCGATAAACCGAAAAGAATTAGTTTTTCACTGAATTTTATGTCTGGATTTATATTTTTCAATTGTCTCCAATGTGTGTGACTTGTTACTTACTGGACGAATGTGTATTTAACATAGAGCCTCTTATATAGTTGCCCGAGAAATAATCTTCATCATCATCATCATCCGCTTGTGTTTAGCTTCTGCAGAATTATCCTGTCCTTCTCCATTCCTCCCTTTTCTGTGCCGTTCTTATCCACTGGAGTCCAACGAATCTTTTGATGTCGTCTATCTACATATCTATTAGGTCGCCTACCTTGTGGTCTCTTATCGCCTATGTGTCTCTACTCCTGCAGTATTTTTGTCCCTCTGGCTATGTGACCTACTCATATAACGTAACTACATTTATTTCAACTATCATGTACTCTGTTCATATAGTCCGAGAGATAACAACGTTTTCGAAGAATATTTTTGAAGAATGGCTGTTTGTGCTTTTTTATATTTTCTCTCTTATTGAATATAGGTATGAAAAAGTGAGACTGGCACCTGGGATTGGTTGCGTTTACTAGTGCGCATCATCTTTTCTCTTTTGCGCAGCAGATTTTAACATTATTTCAATTTGATTTTTACTTGTATGTTATTTGTACTTATAAAATCCTACCCTTTGTGACATATGTACTTACTGTTACTGAAATACGTAAAAAATAAAGAAGACAATGATAAAAAATTCAGAAATCTTCCCGGGTGTGTGCAGAACAAATCACCAAGCTTCATTGTAATCAGATGGATGGTATAAGAGCACAAAAAGACTGAAAAATTTACAAATGATGCAAAATTCGATTAGAAAGAGGATGCACACTGGTAAACGCAACCACTCCCGGGTGCCAGACTTATCTTTTCATATCTGTAGGTATTCTATAAAGAAAGTAAAATAAAAAACAGCAATCAAAAATGAATAGTTTTTTGACGTTGCTATGTCTTAGACTAATACTAATAGTAATAAACAATCCTTTTTAGACAATTTTTTTACATCTCAATAGATACGAAGTTGGAATATCATAAGAAAATCGGCAAATCAAAACACATACAGAGCCTACGACCTGTCATCAACTGGCCTACGTCATTACTCTATGCGCTTACCAAATGTTCACCAATTATGTCTTCTTATTGAGTTAATTTTCAATCTCATTTTGAAAGTAAATGTTAAAAATGAAAATCATTTAGTTTGAGAATAAGCTGTTACATCATCGCCATCTTCTATGAAGTGACGAAGAAACTTTTTTTTGAACACAACAGTCCTTATGCACGAGGTGACAATGATTTCGCACAGATGTCACCCCTGAACCGCGCCAAAATTATGATTTCATTATTGACTTGTTTACTTACTTGTCCCAATGTACATTTCTTTCAACCTTGCGAGCAAAGTAGCGAGTTTATTTCCATATGACAATTTCTTCCAACTAATATGTAACGCTACGTCCTACGTAGGCGATTCAAAGCGAACGCGATTGCGAAGCGATGCGGTGCGGATACAAGCGAATTCAATGCGATGCGGTGCGACGCGGCGGCTCTGTCCTACGTGTGCGCGAATCGTTCCCTCTGCCGCCAGCTACTGTCATGGATGTACGTATATAAAATACTCAAGAAGTATGTTCGGCAGAGAAGTGAAACTAATATTGTGTACTTAGAGAGGCATATTTATGGGGGATATCACAATTTGTATGAAGAATTACGTGATCTTGAATTAATAAATGAGACTGAATTTACATCTTTCCGGGAAACATATCAAAATTTGATATTTGTGCAAGCGAGAGAAAACTTTGTGTTTTGAACAACATCCTATTGTAAAATAGCAATAATAAATAAATGTGTTTACTTGTAGTCCCATTTATTTTTGCCAAATCCTAAAATCCGCGGTTCGATAATAATAATTCTTTTGTCCCATAATATGGGACGTTCACGGACAGAAATTAAAATTTATGTTTCTGACATGTCAAAAAACAATGGCACCGCTTTCAATTCGCGCGAAAATATCAAACCAACTGATCGCGTTCGCTTCGCACCGCGCCGCGCCGCATCGAAACCTACGCGCGGTCGGTAACGTAGGACACTTCCATAGTTACCGACTGTTTGTTATTTTCGCGCCGCGCCGCGTCGCTTCGCATTCGCTTTGATTCGCCTACGTAGGACGTCGCGTAAGTGTTTCCAACCCAGACATATTTGAATGATAGAGGAATTTATGTACATAAATAAATTTCTTCTTTGCTAGGGATTGAACCCAGGACGCCCGCACAAACTTACCAACTATGCCACGGCGGTTGATAACATAAACGATTAACACGGTGCTTTTTAAATCACGTTCTTAAAGGACCTTTACACGTAACTAGCATTATATTTGTTATAAAATTTTCCACCACAAGTGTTCCCGTTTTGATTTCAATTACGTCCATTATGTTAATGGTTTATTGGATATTGGTAAAGTACTTTAAAAGTCTTGTTCCCCTCGTCCCCGATAGCTTTACGTTTATTACGATACCCGAGGACACGTTTTAAACAATTCATTAACAATATATTATACATAATACTTTGACTACTTCAAAACACATGGACCTACATGAAATAGCTTTTTGAGTATAATAAGGGTTTTGGTACGTTTACTTAAAATAAATGTACTGGAGCCACGTTTGCATCATAATTTATTTTTGACTATGTAGAATAACTATGTAGAATAGTGGAGACAAGAGGTTGGCCTTAGTTAAATATTTATATTTTTTTCTCGAGCTATAAACAGGTAGGTACTATGTCAAATATTAATTTAACACGCACCCAATAAACATTTCTCACATTCCGGGGACTTGAGATATTAATCGTCTCACAGATCCAGAATTAAAACCCAATAAAAAACTGTGTTTCTACCGGTAATTGAACCCGGGACCTTTGAATCATCAGTTGGATGCCTTACCATAAATATCTATACAGACTATTGTATCAAACTATGACGAGTTATTTAGCAAAATCTATGCTTTCAAAGTATCCGGGAGTCATTTCAATGTTGCTTTCTCATCGGCCATCATTGCCTGGAGGAAATTTCTTACCGTAAACTACATGAGAAAAAAAATACATGAACAAATTAAGTTTCGACATAACTGATTCTATAATACAAAAACACTTATACAGACATTACTACATTTTACAAAAAACAACTTAACGGAAGAAAAGGAGAGGATGAGGAGCGATTAAGAGGGATGGTGTGTGGGATGGTTTGTACGTTGGTTATGGAATAGAGAGGAAGAGTAAGCGTTTAAAGTGAGATTTGAAGGTTGATAGTGATAGGGCATAGGTAAAGTACAATGTCAAATTGTTTCATAACCGGGCAGCATGAATGGAAAAGGAAGATGAATATTATTCAGTAACGTGAGGTTAGTTACCCTCACAGTGTTGTCATTACGGTAATAGGTACGTCAATACATATATTATTAATATCATTGCATTATGATCGTACAAAATTCAATATATTTTTTTTAAATATTTTTTTAAGGAGACGTATCAATGTATTTTTTTGTAAAAACGACGAGCAAACGTTGAATCATCTACATTTTAGAATTAAATAACGTTTTATTGTCTTTGTATTTTTAATTAATTAGTAACTTAAAGCGTGCGATGGTATATTGTAAAAATGATGAATGATGATTACATCATCCATATTTTGAAATTAAATAATATCTCAATGCATAATCAAATATCTTTTTATCTGCCTTCTAGTCACAACTAAATATATTCGATGAAATCCAAAATAGTTAAACACCTCGTTTGAACATTTTCGCTTTTCGAAGTCTTCATTGAAATTCGTACAACTATGTTATAATGATAAATAGCATTGTATCATTGATTAAAATTTACGAATCTATAGCTGCGCTCCTGGATAACTGTAAAAAAGCATATTATTCCCGACAATTTCCGAAGAAAATAGAAGATTAACGAATGTCAGCCAACAGCCGTTCGGGCAACCGAAACAAGTAGGTACTTCATTCACGCGTCAATCGCCTAGACGAAAATATCACGATACTTACTTACTTAACATGTCCGGCCCTATATAAATATTAGGCCTCTTTACTCAAAATCGCTGCAGTAGCAATTGCTACGTCATTTTCCACAATCAAGTCTTCATTTTAACATCCCCTTACCACGTTTCGGCAGGCAAGAAGATGCTTACCATCTTGGACACGATAATAGTAATTTTATTTTACCAGGCAAGGCTGGCTTTCAACAAGAAGTCGAAGATCCTTGAGTCGAACGACTTAGACTTGAAGCTCCGTAAGAGACTTACAAAAAAATATGTGTGGAGCATACTGATGTATGGCTGTGTGACATGGTGTCTTACCGAAAGAGACAGAAATAGACTAGAGGCTTTCGAGATGTGGAATTACAGAAGAATACTGGGAATTTCCTGGAGGGACCACATCACGAATGCCGAGGTTCTCAACAGAGTTGAAGAAGGGAGGCACCTACTCAAAACCATCTCCGAGAGACATGCTCGCTGGATTGGTCACATTTTGCGCCACGAGGGTCTCCTACACGACCTAATGGAGGGAATGGTTGAGGGGACAAACCACGACTTCTTCTGCAAACCAATCCGCAGGATTGAGACTTTTAATAATAATTTTTATTACATAATATGTTATACGACCCTTTATACTGCGAACATCTATGAATAATATTAAAAAGTTTAACTGTATTACTGTTCTTAATTATATACTAATGTTGATCATGTAAGTTATCTTTTAATTGAAATCGTTTATCACTGTAAATTGAGTATCTAATTTTGAACTGACAGTCTTTTCCAATATCATATTTGGAAGTAAATGTTTCAATAGTAAATATTTTGAACACGCACATCAAATCTTAACTTTCTGGTATTAAAATAACCAATCAACACATACCAATTAACTATCTTTCTTGTCTTAGTAGTGTAATCACAATAATTTGTGACTAATTTCCGAAGAAGACTCATCACCATCATCATGGTCAGTGTTACCTTCCTCATTGCCAAGTGTCGTGACCAGCCTCTTTCCTCCTTACCATGATATTGTGTACCTATTTTAGTCCTCTATCCTCCTGACACACCGCCATCCTCATTTTTTCAACTACGGATGTGTCATTGACAGCTCATCTGGTCCGTCCGCCTCTTCCCCTTCTACCTTCAACCGCACCAACGACAACCAGCTTTTGGAGGCTATTCTCATCCAAGAAATTGAAGAATATTAATTACTTATAAATAGATTAAAGAATAATTGTTTAACACATATGAAATTTGATATTTTATAAAAAATAATTTGGTAATATTCGTTTAGATGCGTTTTTATATTATCGTGTAAATAGGGGCCTAATGAATTACGGTCGTTTAAATTTTTAACTGCCTCTGTTGGCGGTCGCTCGTTAAATTTAGCGGTCGTAAATATTGTAAGAAAATGTACATCCTTCCTCAGATTCCGAATTTCAAAATGTTCATGTAAAAATATTAGATGAGTCATAAAACCTCTGCGTTGAAATAATAATTATTGTTACACCTGCCATAGAGATTTCCCCAGGGCGCTGTTTTGTAAAATGAATAAACAGAATGCTAAGTTTACATTGTGTTTTAATTGATGAAAAGAATAATTAATTATTTCTGGAAGTTTTTATAAGCAAGGGCATGTTCATTATCATGAGGATCATTATTTATTTCACCAACACCGACTGCTTATTTTCTAGTAAGGATAGTCTAATAAAAATTCTTCTTCTTCAACGTATAATCCGTTTGTGAAGATGGAGTGGACAATTGTGTGAGGAGCAGGTTCAACTGTCCTTCCATTAATTTGGGTGTCTTAAGGGTAGTCTCTTATTGTTGTATCAATTGTTATATTTTTCATAAATCCATACTCTTATGTATGACTGCAAGAGTGCGTCTGTGGAGGGACAGAACGGAGGGCACACAAAGAGCCATTTTTTATACACCAACTGAAGCACTGCCCCCAGGACATGACCAACCGTGGCCTATGTGGAAAACCCTCAACAGGATTAGGACTGGGGTCCGCCGTACATGGAACAACTTCCAAAGATGGGGAATGACTGAAGATAAGATGTGCGACTGTGGACAAACGCAGGACTGTGGACAGCGAGCACCTCCTACAGAATGTCCAATGGCCAGGAGCCAGTGTGATTGGGACACTCTTAATGAACGAGCCCACCTAGAGGACAACGCAAAGCAGTTTGTGGCTTTTTAGGCCCGGATGGGTATTTAGTCTCATATATGTTGACCGACACGAAAAGAAGAATAAGATAAATCCAACTTCATGTTTTGTAGATATTTATAACTACTTTTTTACATTATCGTATTCTGGCAAATTCATAGTCATTTGACAATTTCATCTAACCAACTAAATATAGAATATGATGACAGCGTGTGTATATGTACTAAAGCAAGCAGTTTAAATATATTTTTTTTGTAAGGCAGCCAGTCCTTGAACAGGACTATTTGTGTTAAAGATGTTTATCAATGTGTATAATATGCAGTCAACAGCGCTCTAAACTGTATGCAGCCTAAAGTGTCGACTTCGAAATTCTGTGAGAACAATAGTACAACTCTAGTGAGTGTGAAAAACAATTAGATATTATGGGAATTACAGTATAACTATATTTTTCTGTATGAACTTGTGTAGCAGTTTATAAATTTCCATGGATCCTAACGATAGAAGATAATGGGAATTGGAAAAAATATTTAATTGATATTTTTTAATATTTAATATATTTTTTTAAATATTTAAGCAATCATTAAAAATATTGAATGCATTTATATTATGAAAAATTAAAAAAAAAATATTATTGAAAAATTATCCATTTATCGTTTATTCATGTCATATAATTTTTAATTCTTCAAAAATACATTAATTTGATGTTTTTCGGTACCTACATATTTATACTCACTAGTAAAATGTTATATTTTTCAAGTAAATATTAAACTTATAATAAAATTAATATCAAACTGTCTATGACAGACACTAAAACACAAAAGTAACGGTGATTTTTCATTTTTTTTTCTTCATTATTTATTTTCTAAACTCTGTGGGTATATACTCTACTCAACAAACAGTTATTAAACTATGAACATTATTAAAATTTCTCTAGTATTTTAGCTTTTACGTAGTACATTAAACCTCAATACAAAGGACGAAAAAGTTCGACATACTCTTTAATCTTGCGGTCACAACACTGAGAACCGAAGAAAGCAACAAGTGCAGGAAAAATGATTTTATCACTCAGAGCCGTAGCGATGATTTTACCGTCCGGTGTAAAAAGATCAAAAGTCGTGCCCCAATTCCGGCGCTCCACTCCATTTCCTCTAATCGGAATAACCGGATGCGTTTTGATAAAACAATTAAGAATGTTTTTTTTTATTTAATAAATAAACCATCAGATTGTATCATTCCCCAATTTTCGGTTTCAAAATACATAATCAAAAATATCCAAACAAGAATAATAAATAACCAACATCATATTAATTTTGTTTACTCTGTTGTTTTCATATGCTTTAAATTTAAACGAGGTTTTGTGCTTTCACAAAGACTATTCGATGGAGAATTGGAATGGTTTAAGAAACCATCGTTTGAGAATGGTCTAAAACTTCATGTATTAAAAATTAAATTACTATATTTATGACATTTTATATCCTGAACAAAACAGCAAATAAATTTGTCGATTATTTTTATGATTACATTTACGCAAACAGTATTTTGATAATTTCTTAAATGTAATCATTATTTTTATGATTCCATTTAAGCAAACATTATTTTTATGATTGCATTTACGCAAACATAGTAGTAGTTGTTAGTAATAAACGTACATAATATAATTTGAAGGTACGATTCAAGCAAAGACAGTGAAGAAGCTCATTCGTGGTTTAAACCAAAGTTAATCTAAATGAATAATATAATTTGTTGAATAAATAAAATTAATACATAAATTAAAAGCGAAATATTTATGTAACATAGGCCCGGTATTACAGTCTGAGTTTAAGAGCTAAACTCAAGCTTTACAAAAATATAGCGTATTACAGTGTCCGTTTATGCCTAATCTTCCCTCAAATACGTCACTAAAACGACAAATATTTAACTCAACGTTTCTGGCGGATTAAGTACTTAACGGTGAGTCAACTATCATTTGCTAGGCAACGCGTGTAGTTTCAGTTTCTATCACTAGAGGCGTTTGGCAACGAGTGTAGTTTCAGTTTCTATCACTAGAGGCTTTAGTTGTATCGACGGTGGCGCCACACAACAAAATAAACTGACAGCCATATTGAAACGAACATGGGCATTTAAAAGCATTATTTTGGTGAAAAAATTAAATTTACCATGTTGGATAATAAAACAATAGTATTTCAAGTCGTAGCGTCCCATTTTGTAGTTAGTATTATTTGATGTTATTTAAAATTTGACAGATAATAACCACAGAAAAAGTAAAATATTTCTATAATTGAAGATTTAGTAACTGACATGTCATATTGCACTGTAATACGGAAATGGATTCAATCTCCCCTTAACATTAATCTTGAGTTTAATAAACTCAATGAGTTGAGGGCCGACTGTAATACCGGGCCATAGTATTTTGTTATATCATCTCATCTTCTTTTCTGAATAAAATAACGCCTGCATGCCGCAGTTCTCGTTTGTGTGCAATTAAATTTCATCAAATATTGCACAGAATGTTTATGCTTTGAAACTTGCGAATCCTTTTCAAAGTCCGTCTGACTCGGCAGCATCGTCTACAGTCTCGTCCTAACTGCCTTGTGCTGCACAGAGACCCAGGACATACAGAGGAATAGGATGTGAAAGGTGTTGAAGTTATGTGCCACGGTGTGGAAGTTTGCACACAACTTCAGTTAAAACAAAGTTAGATCATTTCCGGCGGACGTGGAGGCTTTTCACTTTTCCGTGGACTTCTACGTCGTACACGGGATATCCTCATACCCCACATAGGTAAATTCACCGGCTGGAACCGCCGAAGATTTATCTGAATATTTTTCATGGTAACATTAAGGAAGTTGTAATTTTAAATTGCTCTGTGTTTTCTTTGAAATATGGTACAGTGTAACAATAATAATTTTGGAAATTTACCACCGCTTTTCAGTTTATAGCACAACTCGGAGATTGTTCTGTGAATTTGAAAATTAATAATAATAATAATGAGCTGATTTATAAATTGTGAATATCATAAAAATCTAGGTCGTAATTTTTTGTTATTTTCTCTTCAATTACCATCATTAACCAGGTTTCTTTAGATATTTTATTAGTTTCTTACTTCTTTGTTTCATTACATATTTTATTTGCAAGAAATTAACGAAAATAATAATGCAAGACAAAAAAAATATATACATCTTATGTTATGTTGGCGCAGACGACAGATACTTCCCATTTGTACATATCCTCGTCTTCCTGATATATGTACCTAAACCCCTATCATAGCTACATCCATACCCGAACGTGGCATCAATAATCTCGCTTCTGTCCGCGCGCGACTAAGCCACCTTCATCAGTCTCGCAAATACGCGTCTCCATACACAACTCGTCTTGTGCAAGCGGCGTGCGCAAAATAATATAATATATTTAAAGATGTTCACGGCATTCGCACGTATACTGCATTACATTACAGACAATTAGTGAATCATACAAAGTTACAGACAAATTTTGATGGGAGTGGCAGAGTAAGTCCACTCCCATCAAACTTTCCATCTTGTCCAATCTGTTTCTTTTGCCGATATCGCACATGTTCTCCAAAATTAAGAAAAGTTTCTCAAATTGAACGCGATTTTTGGCAGTTTACATACCTAAGTAATATACGTGCGAATGTAATGCTTTAGATACCATTGTATACAACGCCTGAAAAGAATGAATCTGTTTTTTTCAGTCTTCAGATTTTAAATGAGAATTGAATCGTAATTGTTGGTTACATGAATTGTAGACTTGGTATATCTTTTTACGACATTAACTATAAATTCCTAAGAAATTCACTCTGTCTGCCGAAATTATCTAATTATCTATTTGTAGTAGTGGTATTAATTTTTATAATTATAAAATAATAAGAAAGAGTTCACTTATTTACTAAAGAAGAAGCAAAATTTCAGTGTGAACACTTGCCCTTAGATTATTTAAATATTTTATTTAGTTAAAATAAATCCTTGTCACTTTAATAAATAAAAGCAAGTGTTTACGCCGGAAATCCTCATAAATGAAATAATTTCACAATCAGCTCATTTTGCAGTAAAATAGCAATATCTATTTTTTTACTGTAAAACATAGTAATTGTTATACTGTTTTGGAAATAACAATAATTGCGCCAACTTTTGCAACAATTTGCCAGGTTAGCGTCATACATTTTTTTTTCAGTATGAACAATCAAAGTTGGGTAATATTTTTTTTTAATTCATAACCCGGGCCATAATTATTTTTTTTTCCGCAAAAAAATAAGTTTTATTATTATTTTGGATTGTGATCAATAAATGAGTTATTCAAGATTGTAAAACATAAATTAAAATCCCAAAATATTGAAATTTGTAAATATGGCACACGAAAAACCAATCTAAGGCGGAGATTTTCGGGCACTATATACCTAAATATAATTTTCAAAAGAGATTGAAAGCAAGTTTAAATAATATGAATAACAATTCATTATACGATGTCGACACAAATCCAGAATCATCTCGCCTGCATATACAGTCACGCATTCATATCTTACGTTTCCTTTTATTCTTGGTTTTCTTGCCTCGTAGCAGCTAAATATGAGGCAATAACCACAGTTAATTGCGCTTCGTAACAGCTATAAATATGAGACAAGAACCACAGTTAATTGCGCTTTTCCGGACATTTTGGATGAAATCGCAAAACACGACTTCGATACCGAATTGTCAGAATGATAGGAAGCAATCATTCTAGTATAGATAAATATGTATCCAACACGTTGTCAATATTTTTTTCTATGCCATAGCCAACCATATAATATGGCACCGCATGCGAGTGTTCACTCACACGGGTACCATAGTGTCGCTATAGTTCTATGTCAACAATGACAAAAATACGTTGTCAGAGTAAATTGGCGTAGTACAATTTATAGCTCTATTCACAATGAATATATTATGAAACTGCTACATACGTGGTCATTTTTTCATAACGTCTGACTCTACCTTTAGAAGGGCCTAGGTTGCGGCTCTAAGGGCCTAAGCAGTAAAGGCGGGGGTGGGCGGCCGACGCTGTTGTGCCCTCGTCAATTCTGTACTCAGAGAAGAGCAGGACGGACGCCTCTAGTCTCGCTCGGCAGTAACTCGTCAACTGTGGCGAATGTTGTTTGGTCCGGGCACACCGCCGGCGCAGACGTCGGGTCAGACATCCTGTGTTGACATCTGTGACGTCAAATCTGACAGGTGATGATTGCGTCGGATGCCCCCGGTGTTAGCCCGCCAAGCTTTCGGACGCCAACACGAGGACCGAGGGGTGCGGGGGCAAGCCCTTCCGTTCGATCGGTTGTGCTAGGGGCTTGCCCCGGCTGCCGATCTTGAGTGGTTGCCCCGCCGTTTGAGGTTGGATTCTCGGGGGCAGTAGTTGAACCCGATGGATGGTGGATATTTTGTGTTTGTCCGATGTTGCGGCTGCGTCCAGTGGCGAACAGGGCCAATGGGCTCTATAGCGTCGCCGGCGTGGAAGTGTATCGCGATCTCCCTCTACCTTTAGAAACGGCACAAGAAGGAGAAAAAACTAATTGACAAATTTCATTACAATACACAGATTTTGTTAATCAGTAGGCTAGAAATAGCAAATAAAATTTGAAAATATTTCTCCACTGATAATTTTTTAATGGATTTCCACTGTGTCAACACAAAAACTGCAGAATCATCAAGTTCATGTTTTATATTTCCAGTGTGTCATCTCTTACGGAGCGGTGTAGCGGCAATATTCGGTCCACAGAGCGCCCATGCAGCCAGCCACGTGCAGTCAATATGCGACACGATGGAGATGCCTCATTTGGAGACCAGATGGGATTACAGGCTCAGAAGAGAGAGCTGTCTGGTGAATCTATACCCTCACCCCACGACGTTGAGCAAGGTAAGATTCCACTGATGAATAAAGCAATTTAATTCAAACCATCCATATAACTATAATAATACAATTATTCCTTTTAGGTATTAATTATTTAGGTATTTATTTTTACCGCCAATCACGCTATTACAGATCTCAGTTTTTGTTCTATGTCGGCCGATGCTACACAAACTACTCACAAAGCAATAACATTGACGGAATTGCTCCAACTATAATACATACTATAAACATTTCGATATAAGACATAAAACACAGGCAGATTTCAAAACATGTTATATACCTGTGTATTGTTAAAAAAAATTGTGATTTTCGTTTGTTATCTAGCAGATTCTGTTATTTTTCACAGCAGTAACAAATTAGGTTCTTCTCCCTTCATTTTTTCTTCCCTTCCTTTCCCGTCACGGGAAATGTGTGAAATATATGAATATGTTATAATTTCAAGCATATTTTAATTTATTTTTTTTCATGAATTGTAGGTACATACATACTTCTATAATTATTTAATGTATATCAATTGTGGACAAAAGTAATTGGTCTGTCTTTTTTTCTTTTCATAGTGTATTTTTCTGTTTTTTTTACAAGACTGTATTTGTCCCTTAAATAAATAAATAAATAACAGTTCGATAAATAGTACATACCAGTCATATTCTTTCATTATCTATCTCGCACACATTCATACAATATTACACAATCTACATAATACCATAAACAACATAATACACTTACATAAAATGTGTTACATTTGTTAATTTTATGTGAAAACATGTAATTAGAATGCTATGAACTAATCATACTATTTTATATAATCATATAAACTAGTTGCATGTAACACATGAGATCCAACTGTCGATGGCGATAGTACATATGTATAGTTGAAGATAACGTACCTAGCTATAAACCCATAATTCCAAATTATTGAAAATTTTAAGATATTTCGTTTTCTATACAACACATGTAGGTATGTATGTCAAGGTAGGATAGTATGGAGGTCAGTTTTTTTTCCTACCCAGAATATGAAAAAAGATCAAATAATACGTACCAAACTATAAACAACACAAAAAAATATTTGAAGATATTTTATTTTCTATATAAAACATGTAGGTATGTTTGGATATAGGATAGTATGGAGGTCAGTCTGTTTTTCCTACACAGAATATGAAAACAGTATAATGGTATGTATGTATGTTAGGAGATTTAAGTATCAAACTATTAAGTCTTCTTACATATTGTGTATAGGCGACTACCATACAAATTGTATGAAGTGATGTCGTCACGAAATTCAATTTTTATAAAAATTGTTAAAAAAAATTGAGATTTGCTAATACAATATTTATATTTTTTATATAAAAATAAATTATCTAGTTGGGGTTTTTCGGTTTTTTTTGATATTAAAAAAAAATGATAATATAGGCAGATAAACTCATAAATTTATCATAAAAAAAATATTTTTCTTAATAAAAAATGTTTGAGAAACCCTGGAATTTTTCAAAAAAAAAAACTGATTTGAGATTTTGTATTTGTCTATCTTTATACCAATTTTCAGCGTTCTAGCTTTTATGGTTTCTGAGATATATGGAAAAATAAAGTAAAAATTCAAAAGTTGATAACCCCTGACTTAAACAAAAATTCACAATTCTGAGTATAAAAGTTTTGTAGTGTTTATATATTCTGAAAATTTGGGCTCTGTTTATTGAGCGGATCAAAAGTTCTAAGGGGGGACGGACACACACACCCACAGACACACACACAGACACACAGACACACACACACAAAACTCACATAAAATGTTCTACTCCGAATTCTGAGTAAATCCATGTATGGGAACATATATGCTGCGAGGCCTCTAGTTGGTGTTATAAGCATGCAAAAAGTCCACTACACCATACAAAATTTTCCTTCGTACACGCATCTTGGCTTAATAATGTCGATTCATTAAGAGAATTGAATTCTCATGAACGAATCGACAGTTGGATTATTTGTTTGTTTCCCAAATAAAAAAAAAAAATCAAGTTTATTCTATTTTTTATCAGGAGGCAAGTCTGGTCCAGCCGACGAAATCTAAACCCTCATGATTACCCATATCACGGATATAATTATTATATGGAGTTCTATATATTAATTGTACGATTACTGAACTCGAGAGTCTCAATATAAATTGGTTTAGTATGTTGATCTTCGTGGCTCTGTTCAGGTTTGTTATATGATCAGTATGATAGCCAAGATGTGGCTAATTTTTATTCAGTACAATACCGTACCATACAATCACGCCATTTCCCAATTCAGAGTACGCAGAAGAATTTGGAAAACCGAACGCCATATTCCTATCCCTCTCTCTAGACACTAATGTAAAAATTGAAGGGTTTATCGATCTTTGTTATATTTTTTTACGATTACGGTTTGGACATTAAGTAGTTCACCTGCTCAGGGGGGCAAGTCTGGTTCAATCGGCGAAATCAAGACCCTCACGATTACCCATATAATGGATATAATTATTATATGGAGTTATATAATATCTTTAGATGTCATAGAACACCATACGATAATTATATCCATGATATGGGTTATCACTAGGGTTTTGATTTCGCCGGTCAAACCAGACCTGCCCCCCTGATTGTAAAAAAGTGTGTACATTTTAGAGTATCATTTTTATTGAAATATTTTGTTTTTTAAGGAAATGTCGCGGGAAACTTGGTACAGTGGAATAAAATAAATTCAAAAGTATTTTAATGTTAATTTTTTACATTCCTCTGAGAATTAATCATGTTCGAATTATCTTTAGATATTTTCAAATTCCCCAAAACCATTTGCTAAGTCTTATCCTGGGGGAATCGTTCCACACGGAAAAGTTTAAAATATTTTGGAGTTTCGAAGGCTATATTGTACATTTGAAAAATGAATTAGCCTTTTCGTGGAACAGGAGTCTTAAGAATTAATAATGCATTATTTCAGGGACCCAATATAGCTTCTGAAATCATTAAACGGTCAATAAAAATTATAATTATACCTAATTATCGGGAAATAAACGATGATAAAGATATCAATCAAGAAAGATATTCTCGACCACATTATTGAAAATTCTTAAAGATTATAAAATTAAAAGTTTGAAGAAAATGTATCATATATGTATTTCTTGTAAATAGGTATTCAAAGCGAATGTCGTTTTTTACGATAGGGAATAGCAAGTCCACTAAAATAATAATAATAATGATTTCTCTCATGGAAACGGAACGCATCATAGTAAAGACATAATGGTAAATAGTATACAATGTTTATTTTTTGCTAACCCGAATATGTAAATTATGTTACAAAATCAATTTTTAGAAACCAGGTCGCTTTCAACGTAAATACACCTTTATATTTTGGGTCAAAGTACATTACACTATATCTTAAAATAATGTAGCGAGGGAATCGTATTATGTTACCATTTAAAATATAATTGTCGTTTAAAACATAAATTGAATTTCGGTACCTATAACCTTATGGTGGGGGTCATCCCTGGGTTGGGCCTAACAAAGGGATACATAATATTACATTATCTTCCTCAGTTCTATCAGATTTACAAAATTAAATTTTAGATATCCTGTGTACCTCCTCTAGGAAATTCACTTTCCTTAAATTAATAGATAAGGTTGTTTGTTGCTCCGTCTCTCTCCCATGGACCTGTTCCTTAACTCACTTGGATATTGTAAACTTTATTCAATCTGGATATGGACAAATATAGTATGTAGCTTAACAAGAATGAATACCAGAAAGTCCAATGAATAGATGAAATATCTTTATTTAATCTGTCACAATCTGGATTCAATCTATGGATATTGTTAGGTCGGTGGCGGGGCGGGGATCTCACTGGTTTAGTGCCGAACCCCATCCTATATGCCTCGACCGATTTCGTTAGCCTAAAGCACAAGCATTTATGCTTCTGCTACTCTCCTGTCAGCAGCAATTAAACACTTTTCGATCAATACTTGGCAACGTCGACCGCTGCGCCGCTACTGCGTAGCAGGTCCTCATATGAGCAGGTAGCAGGGCAGTCTCGCAGGTGGCCTATCGTCTGCTGCACGCCGCATTCACACGAGACGCAGTGATAATCTGTTAGAATCGTGTTTTTCAGTTTTCTTTGATCTGTCGATCCCGTTCTCAATGTGTTCAGCGACTTTCAGGTGCGCCAATCCAGTTTTAGGCCCGGCGAGAGGCACTCATGGGTTCGATAAAATCTATAGGTAATTTTTCACGCCACAGGATGAGCCTGGCTCTTTTAAGGAGCTCAGTATGATCAGCCTGAGAGGGTAGTCTCAATTATTTATCCTTAATTTGGTGGACACTCTTCTTGTACTTCTACAAGGACATATTCATTGGGTCTGTAACTGTAGGTACCTATATGCCACACACGTATTTGAATCCTTCTTTGTATTGTGTAGGTATATTTTTTTTAATACTAGTTGCATGTAACACATGAGATCCAACTGTCGATAGCGATAGTATGTATAGTTGAAGAATATGTACCAAACTTCTTCTTCTTCTTCCGATGGCTCTACAGCCCATATCGAGCCTTGGCCTCCATCAATCTATAAACCCAATCTATAATACCAATCTATAAAACTATAAACCCATAAATACAAATTATTGAATATTGTCAGATATTTTGTTTTCTATACAACATATGTAGGTATGTATGTCAAGATAGGATAGTATGGAGGAAGGTCCTTTTTTCCTACCCAGAATATGAAAATAGCATGATGGTATGTATGTATGTATGTTTGGAGATGAAGTATCAAACTATTAAGTCTCCTTACATATTGTGTATAGGCGACTGCCATACAAAATGTATGAAGCAATGTCGTCACTAAATTCAATTTTTAAAAAAATTGTTAAAAAAATTTACATCTTCTACTACAATGCTAATATTTTTTATAGAAAATTAAATTATCTAGTTGGGGTGTTTCGGCTTTTTTCGATAATTGTAAAAGTTTTGGAAAAATAGGCAGTTAAACTCATAAATTTATCATAAAAAAAAATACTTTTCTTAATAAAAAATGTTTGAGAAACCCTGGAATTTTTTTGAAAAAACTTATTTGAGATTTTGTATTTGTCTATGTTTGTACCAATTTTCAGCGTTCTAGATTTTATGGTTTCTGAGATATATGGAAAAATTAAATAAAAATTCAAAAGTTGATAACCCCTGACTGAAACAAAAATTCAAAATTCCGAGTATAAAAGTTTTGTAGGCCTGTAACTGTTTATATATTCTGAAATTTTAGGCTCTGTAAATTGAGCGGATCAAAAGTTATAAGGGGGGACGGACACACACACAGACACACAGACACACACACACACACACACACACACACACACACACAGACACACACACACAGACACACGAAATGTTCACACAAACATATATGCTGCGAAGCCTCTAAGTTGGTGTTTTTTGACTTCAAAGTTGGAAAAGCCGTGAAAAAAGTAGACCTCTGCATACAATTCTCGCGTATCCTGGCTTGAAACATTGTCGATATGTTAAGAGAACAAAGTTCTCCTGAACAAATCGACAGTTGGATAACAGCAGATTTCTGGCATATATAAACTCAAATCATATGATATCAACACATATTCAGTGCTCCATTGAACTCCTCGAATGGTCCGCCTCCATGTATGACGGTCTGAAGCAGATCGAAGGACTACAGTGATTAAAGATTCTGAAGCGGACTAAACAAGGTCACTACATCGAATAAGTGAGTCACCTTTTGATTTTCTACCCTTCAAATTTTCCATTACGACGAGCTTCGCTGGGTTATAGGGGACTCTTCTAGCTATATATGTACAAAATATTGAATAATACGTTGTAAGCAGATTATCTAATGCAATTTATAGAATGTGTTTGTATATAGAATACACTCACTTTAGTACACAAAAATCATATTCCAATAAAGACCTATAACACTGCTCTCAATATAACAGGAACATCTTTAGGAAAGGATATTTTCCTAGAGACACTTTACACGAAATCTTTATGTGCTTATCTTTATCTTAGCAACTTTTTTTATGAAACTAAATCCATTGTGTACTATAATTGATTTATAATCAACTTTCTTTGTTATTAATTAGTATCTAATATTAATTATATATATTTAGATTTGATTTTACAACGTTAAAACAGATTGATTACAGCCGATGATGATCTAGAAAAAGGATCTTGTGTCTTTTGAATTCTGTATAAAAATTAATATACATACTTACTTGTAGAATCAGAGAATGTTTACGCAATACTTAATTTTTATTTGGGTGCGTGTTAAATTAATATTCGACATAGTACCTGTTAGTTGCCCGAGAAGCAATATTATTTAAAATGAAAGATATGAAAAGAACAAATTTTAAAGAAATACAGATTTTTGAAAAGGAAATATTAATAAATATTATTAAGAAAGTTATAGGTATACCTCCAAAATTATGCACAGTAGGTATTTCAAACAAATTAATTAAAATTCTTCGTCTTGCATTGTATATCGTACTATGAAAGATTTTAATAAATATTTTTGAAATTTAATCAGGCGAGAAAGCTGAAATTTTGAAGGATTGGTAAGTTTTCATTTTGTGAAGGGTTTACAAAGAGGCCTCGAATATAAAAAAAAACGCGAGAGAGGGGCCTTGTGTTTAATTTCAAATTTCTATTCGTTGCCGAGGCCGTTAAATGTTAGGTATTAAGTGGAGGTAAAACTTTTTAATTAATTTATTCTCACCCTCATAAAATTCTTCTATTCTTGTTGAAGAATCTGATAGTGGATGCTGTGAAGACACGAGTAGAAAAGAGAGGTGATTTTAACTTACCATTAGCGGGTATCTCGCGCAGTCGGCTGAATCTATAATTAGAAGTAGTGGTATAAATTATTAGATTCTTGACGTGCAAAGAAAAAAGTTCTTTTTAGGAATTTCGTTTAGAAGGAATGATTTATTAAATTCCAACTGTCGATGGCGATGGTTTTTATAGTTGAAAAATACGTACCAACTAATATACCCTTAAATCCATATAAGAGAATATTTTAAAATATTTAGTTTTCTATACAAAACATGTATGTCTAGAAAGGATCGTGTTGTGGTCAGTCTTTTTTCCTACCCCCAACATATTATCAGCTCGATAGTATGTATGAGATATGCATGTATGAAGTATAACTAGTTGCATGTAACACATGGGATCCAACTGTTGATGGCGACAGCATGTATAATTGAAAAATACGTAACAAACTACATATAAACACTTAAATATTTTAAGATATTTTGTTTTCTATATAAAACATGTAGGTGTGTATATCACGATAAGATAGTATGAAAGTCTTTTTTCTACCCAGAATATGAAAACACAATGATGTATGTTTGTAGATTAAGTAGCTATCAAAGTATTGAGTGAAATATTGTGTAGTGTTTACTGCCTTACAAATTGTATGAAACGATGTCGTCAATAAATTAATTTTTTACAAAAATTTAACAGAAAATTTTGAGCACTGCTACAATACTTGTAATTTATGTAGATAATAAATTATTTAGTTGGAGGGTTTCGGCATTTTTCGATATTTTTAAGAAATAAGGAAATACAGGCAATCGAACACAGTCCTGAATCATAGAAAAAAAAATTTCTTTATAAAAGACTTTTTGAAAGATTTTTGTATTTGCTAATATTTATATGGTTTTGGTTAAATGGTTTGGTTATATGGTTTGAATGGTTTTGATATATATTGAAAAATGAAATAAAAATTTCAATGTTGAAAACCTCTGACTGGAACAAAAAATAAAAATTATGAAAATATATGAGTATTTTTTGAGATTCCCAAAAAATAATCATATATATATTTTCGAAAGTTGAAATGATGAACCTTAGGAGATCAAGGGGAATCCCTATTTTTTATTATTTTATTTTTTTCATTTTTATTTTATGAAGCTTCTCGGGCAACTTACAGATGCTATGTCAAATAATTATTTAACAAGCACTCAATAACAGGTTGTCACATTCTGAAGACTTACGATCTTTATCGTCTCACAGACACAGACTGAAAATACTATTTTAACAATTGTATCTCCACCGGGAATCGAATTCGGGACCCTTGGATCAGCAGTCAGATTCCTAACCAACTGAGCCACGAAGGCCGACATATTAATGGTGAATACCGATAACATTGCCATTTCGAGAAAATAATTTCAATTGTTGTTTCAAGTGTTGTCAGTCAACATCAGTCAATTAAGTTTCTAGATCAGAAAAAAATAAAATTTCAATTTATTTATATAGCGATCCCTAATACAATACGATCGGTTTCGAAACGATCACTTAGTTCTCAAGACTAACGACATTTCCTGGGGAAGAAGCAGTCGCAGATCTAAATCGATCGTTTGAAAAAACATATTCGTGGATCTTTATACCCTACCGACGCGTTTTTTTGAGATTATCAGGGACTTTTCTTCTTCGTCGTTCAGTAGATCAACGATTTGTTTGATATGAATTAATCTTGGTTCTGGAATGTTCACTTTACCTCAAATTCTTTGGGGGTCTCCCCAGTGGTCGCTGACTTTCTGGGATTCCACGCATTGCAATTTTTGGAAGTCTTTCTGGATCTATATCCTCTCTAAGCCTTCTTTGTCTATCTACCTCACGATGTCTTCCAGGGCCTTTTGTGGCAAAAAAATCAATAATTCATCCTTTAATTATTCAGAATAATTTAAAGTTTGTTGATAGTTCAGTATTGTGTCGCTCTACGAAACAAAGCTGTTTATTGCTTTTAACAATGCGGACAACTGGTAGCAACATATTCAAAATATTATCTAACAAGACATATTATACATAGTGTCTCATAACAGGTTTTGCCTAGTGAGGCAGTTTATGACAATAGTATGATAACAAGATAGACAAGCGCAGAGATGTTGATTTTGATGTTGAAGAATTAGTTATAATTCTTACCAAAATCATTTGATTTTTCTTTGTGTCCTATATTTTTTTATCACAATGATGTTTATGTTTCCAGACACTGTTGGATTATCATATACTCGTATAATGGGAGAACAAAATAAAGTGATAAATTGCCACATTCATAAAGTTAACACTTGAACACAAACTTTGTTCATGCTTATAGTTACAGGTTTTCAAAGAACATCGTAATTTTATCTATATACGTGAATACTTTCATCATGTCTACCTATTTTGTTCGCATCGTTTGAAAATTTGAACATTTTTATTGAACAATTAGCTCAATTTATTTGAAGAAATAATCTTGCGACAATAAACCTGCCTTTGGGTTCCTAGTTTTCATTGCAATATTTCTATGTGTTTAACTAATCACGCGTAAAACTTTTGACATTCGTAAATTTAATAATTCGTTCGATAAATCTGCAATCGATATTCTAAATAACAATATTACAGCTTTGAAAACAAAACTTTTTTGTGTTTTGTAAGCTTATAATACTATGTGGGTAGGTATTAACCGGTTTTTACTATTATATATTGTGTCTTATTTATTCTTCCTTTTGTTATAAATAATTTTTTTTTATTGAGTAACTTATTAATAACCATTATTGGAAACATTGCTGGTTTGCTTGACTCTTTTGTACTAACACAACGTATTTGTACAACTGTATGTTTCCTTGATAAATAAAATAAAAAAAATGGTTTGATGGTAACTCTGTAGTAGTTCACGATTAATAAAGAATTATACCTAATACACCTGTCGATAGGAGGAATATTCTCCTGAAAATTTTAGTTTTAAATTTAGTACAAAAACAGTTTTTACACCGTTATTTATTTTCAATCCTACATTATATTACATATTTTGGATTCTAGTGACTTTGAAAATGTTGCTCAATCATCGCATAATCCATTTTCACCATGAAAGATGGATCGAGACAATGTTGGCATTAAGTCTCTGGTCTGATGTCAGTAAATCTGTGGTGCTGCATTATATATTAAACATCCTCAAATTACTCGGTTGCTTTATCAACGACATGCTATGATTAGTAAGACAAACGCTTGATATATTTTGATACAGGTCCCTCTCTAATGACCAATCTTATCTTCAAACCCAAGCCACTCAACACACGACCAATAAATGAATGAAATCTGAACCTAGATTTGTGGTGAAATAACCTACAAAAGCAAAGTATAAATGAATGAATATGAATTTTATTATGTATTCGAACAAATCATCAATAAACTAAATAAATTCAAACTACACACATAAAACTTTCCCCACTAAAAGTTTGAGTTTTGAAAATTTTACACGATATACGTACCCTAATTACGACGGTTTACAAACAGTTTGTGTAAAACATTTACTGAACAAAACTCCTTAGTTAAATAGTAATCTGTTAAATCCAAATAGAAAGTTGAATGCTTTGCATAATTATCTTCTGAAGTATTTAAACTTTTATTCGATTTGTAATAGAAATATTACAATAATTTGTGAACTTTATTGGTACGGATAAATCAATAATCATATTCAATGATTAGTTGAAATTAATATTTCTGCCCTCATTGATAAAAATTAGGTTGAAAATGCTTTATTGCTCATAGTATCTCAAAAAAGTATCATTTCTGCTGTTTTGGGTTCTTGAAACGAATCATCAAAGCAGGAAAAAAACTAAAAAAACAAGATAAAAGGTGTTAAGTATTCCAAGTTTTCATTGGATTCGCTATTTTTTTTGAAATATTTGCAAGAATTACATTTATTCCTTATCAATAAAAAAGATTGTCGTTTTTCTTGTTTTCATTATAAATCTTTTTTGCTGTCGTATATACTTATACTCTGTTGTCTTAAGTTGTAAGATGAATTGGTTGTGTTCAATATTTTTGAATATCTGATTCTTCTTCATTTTAGCTAATGTGACATTCCACCCAATCCTAAAAATAACCACGATGCTAGTATAAAAAATAAATTATTTTGAGACTTGAGGTAATTGCATTATAGATTGAATCCATTAAGGCGAAGAAATTTTGCTATGTGGAAATAAATATGCAAGGAATATAATATGTAAGTTGTGACATATTAGTTGGTATTGTAGTGTTAAGTATTTAGTTCAATTAATCATGTTCGGTGTGGATCGGACCTTCAAAAAACACATGGTCCAAGATCTCAACTTTCTCTCCACAAGTACACGAATGGTTATCTCTGACATGTATCTTATGGAGGTGACTGCTTTTAAGACGGTGTCCTTGTCAGATACGACATAATATAATATATTTGAAACGTCTCGTTTGGCCATGTCGTGGAACCATGGTTTGGGAGGAATTGAAATTTAGATGGATTTATAGGATGAACCTTTCATAGTGCTGAAAATTTCCCAGTCAATGGTCCAGTACTATGAAAAGTGATATATCTTGTCCAAAAATATTTTTTGGGCAAAATATCCATATATTCAAATTGTACTCGTAATGTTATGAGTAATAGTAGGTACTTTGGTACACAATATTTGATGTTTTCTCTATTTTCAAACACAAATATACGCACATGAACAACTCGTATAATGAACAACATTCAGTTGAAAGTGAACAATTTTATTTATTTTGTTTTTAGTTCAAATTTACATGAAAATGATAAAATTAATGTCTTTTATATGTTTGCTGGTACCATAAATTACGATCATCCTTTATGTGTTGTTGAATATAATTAATATTTTATCTGAAACAACAAAATGTTGCTCTCGCTTTTTAAACGGTTGACCTTTAATTTAATATTAATAATAAAATTATATCATCTCGTTGTGAATGAATTACCATAAATTTATAACAAGAAAATGTATCAACAAAAATATTTGATTTTATTCTTTCAAAAAAGTATAATGAATGAAAATAACAATCAACTTAGAAAGAAGATTATAATGATGTGCTTCTGACAAAGCATACGTGTAATTGATACGCGTGGAAGATCGGTGTAAAAATCGGCCAAGAAAAAAATTAATTCCTACATAGTATAAACAAGTGGGTTGTGGCCAACGCCATACTTTTCACAAACAAGTCACTCCACAAAGTATTCAAATGTTATATTGTTTTGATTTATTTGACATGTTAAAAAAAAAAAAAAAAAAAAAAAAAAAAAAAAAAAAAAAAAAAAAAAAAAAAAAAAAAAAAAAAAAAAAAAAAAAAATTATGAAAACTTTATAATTCTTTAATGATGTTTTATGAAAGTGATATGCCTTTTTTCAATTTGAAAAATAAAAAAAAAATCAAATTTTAAACATCCTGAGCTTGGGGTCGCTTTGAAATAATTGATAGTTTAAAATATTGAGAAACACTGATAAGATATCCCTCAAAATCTAATAACAAAATCTATACCTACAAATTTGCAAAATTTGATAAGAATCGAATGAGTCTATAATCGATAAGGTAAAATAAACACGCCGTACATCTGTAGCATATACATAGTACACAGCACACATCATCATCATCATCATGGGCGCTACAGCCTTGTGTGGGCCCAGGGCCTCCTCCAGAATCCTTCTAGAGCGGTCCCTGTCCTCCACCGCTCTCCCCCAGTTTGCTATTCCGATCACCCTTGTGTCGTCTTCTGTGTCATTCAGCCATCTTAGCTTGGGCCTGCCTCTACTTCTTCTGCCCTCTGGATTGGTATTAAGAACCTTTTTGGGGATACGATCATCTTTCATCCGGCTGACATATCCCAACCACTGCAGTCTACGTACTTTTATGGCTTGTACAATGTTGGGTTCGTCATATAATGCCAGTAGTTCGTGATTATATACATATATATCGCATCATCCAAAGTCCTTTATTATTTACTGGGCCAAAAATTTTTCTCAGGATTTTCCTTTCAAATATCAAGAGGCTGTTTTCGTCTCTTTTTGTTAAGATCCAGCATTCAGCTCCATACATTACGACAGGTCTGAGAAGAGTTTTTTAAATCAGGATTTTTGTTTTCCTTGTTAGTATTTTGGACCTAATGTGCTTTATTAGACCATAACAGCACCTATTTCCAGCGGACAGACTTGCCTTAATTTCGGTGCTGCAGTTATTTTCTTGAGTCACGATAGCGCCTATATAGCAAAAAGAGTCAACCGATTCCCTGTATGTGTTTCCATATCAATAATATGCAGGTTATCATTATGTGGTGTTTTTTTTGCTATCATATATTTGGTTTTTGCAGTGTTAATTTTAAGGCCCATATTTTTTGCAGAGTTTTCAAGCCTGCGGAAGTCATTCTTCATCCTTGGAAGAGTTCTTGAGGTTAGGTCTAAATCGTCTGCATATTCCAATATTTGACTAGACTTTCTGAATATAGTCCCAGATGAACTTTTTCCAGAGCAATATTAAATAAGAGGCAAGCCAGGGCATCACCATTAGTCCATTGTACGTCTTGAAGGGATCTGTTATGTTGATCTGAATTTTTACCCGACATTGTGTATTAGACATGGTTATCACTGTGAGTCGGATTAGTTTTTTGTGGGATATTTTGTTTTCTCATGGCCTCATATAATTTGTGTCTGGAGATACTATCGTAAGCAGATTTGAAGTCTACAAACATATGGTGAGTTTCTATCTAAAATTCCAATGTTGTCTCCAGGACCATTCTTAAAATGAAAATTTGATAAACTGTTGATCTGTCTGGCCTAAATCCGCACTGATACTATCCCACCATGTCCTTAACAAATGGATGCATTCTCAGAAAGAGTATATTTGCAAAAACATTATATGCAGTGTCGAGTAATGTTATGCCTCTGTAGTTTGTGCAATTCATAGCATTTATTTTTCTTATGCAAATGACATATTATGAATCCTGTATTGCAATCTTGTGCCATTGTTTTTGATCCCCAAACTTGGTTATTAAGTTGATGCATCATTTGAATTACATCTCTGCCACCATACTTGAACAGTTCTCCTGGAATACCATCTTGACCTGGAGATTTGTTGTTTTTAAGGCACCTTATGCTGTGAGATACTTCATCTATTGTAGGGGGGGTTCGTTAGACCATTACTGTTGGTTATTGTGTGCTAAATATTAAGATCAATATTGTTCCAAATGTCGTCATTACTAACTTGTGTTTAGCAATTCGTCAAAATTTTGCGCTCAGCGCTTTAGCACATCCGTTATAATTCTAGGTTTCAAACCCTTTCTCTGCTGGTTTATACTCTTGTAGTACTCTCTGCTTTCGTTTGCGATCTCAACATCTTCAGTTCTTGTAGTTGCTGTTTTTTCATACTGCCTCTTCTTTTTACACTGCCTCTACTTACATAGCACACATACACTTTCAGAATACAACCTCAGCATGATACTTGTTGATAATCTGCAATAAAAAAATAACCCTCAAAATTGCGAATTCATACTCCCCACTATATCCCCTTGGGATAGTGAGGATTGAATAGGAAATGTGATTTATTTTTGTTTTCTTTAAATACGGATTATTTCAAACTATTTCTTGTTCTGTAAACCAACTGTATCTACTGAGATAACTTTTTTTTATCCAGCTGATTGTTCTTAAAAAGAAGAGCTTAATACAATTGTTTAATTATATATATCTATAAAAGCTGATTTTATTTTAAACACCAGTTTGGTTTGAATAATTTTATGTAAGCTTTGAAAAAAATGACCGTTTCTCTATTAGCCTAATCGCCCTAAAGATGTCACTTTGGTCGGCTGTCAAGTTGTTACCTCAATTGACAGAAGCGATTTTCCGTTTTACATTAAAAATCAATTTAGGCACCTTAAATACTGTCGCCCTTGGCTGGATACTCCCCTAATCCCTTCCTGTCATTGACAGTATAAATCAACCCACTCGTATCTCTCCCCGTATAAAGGTATCGACTCTCTGGACTACTCTTTCGGGCTTCACAATGGAGAGGGTTTTTCAAACATCTCTAAAGGCCAATTAAAAATGTTTCAATTCAAAATCAAGCACGAAATTATGTAGGAAACAAACGCAGACCAAAAAAAATGACAGGCCGATTAAAAAAAATAAGAAATTGAACCATTATCACACGATAATCTTTTTTTAGGTGTAATTAAGATTTTTTCTTCTTTTTGCGGTGCCATAACAGGTTCCCCCAAAGTACATTATCACAAAATCATTCAATGCCTCTCTACACCTTGCGAGCTCATATAGTTGCTCGACCGTCCCTAAACTTTTCGGGGATATTCTTCAGCCAAAGCTAGCGTTTACGGCCTATGACTCGAAGATTATTTTTATTAAACTTATTTTTGAGGCAGAACTACACTTTTTTATAGTGTCGATATCCTCCTTACATCAAATTACAGAAAGATCGATGCTCGCTGATTGGACGCTAGGAGGAGTATGCATCCATTTGACTGGGCAGTTGCTAGGTGGTATGCCGCCACACGCTTTGACTTAGTTTTTGTTTATTTATTATTTCATAAATATTATTTGTTGATTTTATTTAAGGGTTTAGATATTTCACTTCACTAAACATCACTGTTGAGGTTAATTAAATAATCCTATTAATTTCATCAAGCATTATAATATGTTTGTGTATTTTGTTTAAGCAAAGTGAGTTAACAAATAACAATAATCGATAATGTTATCATTTCTAGTCTATCAATAATGAGAATTCCATGTGGTTTATGTTCGCCAAATCCAATTACCTTATGTAACAGCGACCCAGAGCAGTGATACAGAACAATAAAAGTTAATTTTGCGGGGGAAAATTGAAACATTTACAAATAAATTAACGAAATTTCTAATGCCAGTTCTAGAACACAACCATAGTAATGGATTTTAACCAATGGAATATTTACACTAAATTCATTGTTCAGTAATCAGGGAAGCGTTTAAACGATATTTAAAATAATTCTCTGTCGTTTTAAATAATATGTAGGTATGTATCATGTCCCCTATTGCCGCCATTTATACTGGCAAAAAATTTCATGTACAATAAAGTGTTTAAATAAATAAATAAATGAAAAAGATACGGCCACACTACTCTAAAATGTGAAAATATTGGTTCTTACTCTAAAATGTGAGAACGCATTGATACGACCATATATTATGTAGGTAAATGAATTTTTTTAAATTGGAAACGTTTTCCCTAGTCTATCTTAGCAGAGTAAAAAGATGTTGTTATACCTACATAGATGAATTACTGATGAAACATGTTTGGAAATATTTTTAAAAGATCCATGGTCGATAATTTTGAAATTATCTAGCAAGTTTTGGTGCGAAATATTTCATACCTACTTATTCAATTGTTTTAAGTAAAAAATGTTTATCATTTCTGACAGAGCAACACACAAATTAAATTCTTACATAAATGCATGATTATGTTTTGTTTGCGTGATATTCATAATAAGTCTCAAAAATATGTTGTATAACATATTATTTGATGTTTATCTGATATTATAGAACTTTTTTTCGGAATAAGAAAATATCGTACCTACTTTTATAGATATACTTACACAATGATAAACTCAACTTCTTTAAATACCCTTATATTTGACCTTTTTTGAATTCATTTTGTATCCCACAAATAGGTACCAACACATATCTAAAGTGGTGACCCCGACGTCATCACATTGTTTTTCCAACTTGTTAAATGTCGCACTAAATATCGAAAGTAGTAAAATGACAATTATAATCTCGGACAAATTCAAATATTTTATTACTGAAATAAAAGATTTTTCTTTTTGTGTCGCTCCTCGAGTTTCGGTTGAAGCACAAAAATTATCGTTGAGTCGCAGCAGTACGTAAATTAAACTTTACTTGTTAGAGAACAAGAAGAGTTATTATTCGAAAGTAATGATAAGAGAGACAAAGGAGGAAGGAGGAACTCACAAAGTTGGACAGCGGTGTTAACTGTTAAGGATTTACAAATTGTCTAACGATCAAAAACTTTCAAAATTCACATTCCATTAGGAGATATTATGAACATTTTATATAACATCTTTGTTCACGTTTCGTACCCACCTACCTTCAAATCGTTATTTTTTTCTAATAAAACGATAAAATGTGACCAGGGGGGCAATTCTGGTCCGACCAGCGAAATCAAAACCCTAGTGACTTCTAAATATATTACCTATAGAACTCCATATTTATATTAATTATATCCCTGCTATGGGTAATCACTGGGGTTTTGATTTCGCCGGTCGGACCAGACTTGACCCCCTGAAAAAAACCTGAAAATTCATTGAGATTCAAAAAATAACAGTTTTACGATTTTCCTTTCACTTTGAAGCCAATGCTAATGTCGCATTTAAGTCAAATAACAAAACGTTACATCTGGAGGTGGCAGAGCAGTTAGCGCGCTGGATTAGTAATCCAGTGGTCGCGAGTTCTAATCCTGCCATTTCGTTTACCTATAGCACAAGCATTTATGCTTAGTTTAGGGAACGTACGAGGATGTTTATGTACCTGAGCTATAAGGACATTTTCAAAAAAAAAATATCTGTTACTTGTATGCAACTTCTCCTGCTCCATCTTATTATTTCATTTCTTTTAAAAATATCGTTTTGGTACTATCGCCTCTTGTTCAAGTGTTTTTTGTATTGTGAGTATGTATATTTTTAATCAGCTGTGAAAAATTAATTTTTATTGTGAGTATATTTAAAATTCAAAACGAAAATTTTAATTTTAACTTGATTATGTTTAAAATTTGTTGCAATTATCCAATTTCTATTGTGAATATTTTTTGATTCCAATTAAATCTATTGCTTATTTTCTATTGCATGTATGAGAAGATGGATGGACGTGAATGCATTCGGTTCTCTCTGCCTACCCCGAATAGGGAATGGGCGTGATGGTGTGGTATCCTAAATGGCTTATTTTCAATCATAATTCTTCGTATTTATTTAATAAATATTAAAAGTCCATCTTGAAAAAAAAAAAAAAAAAGTAAATAAATAAATAAATAAATAAATAAATAAATAAATAAATAAATAAATAAATAAATAAATAAATAAATAAATAAATAAATAAATAAATAAATAAATAAATAAATAAATAAATAAATAAATAAATAAATAAATAAATAAATAATAAATAAATAAATAAATAAATAAATAAATAAATAAATAAATAAATATTAAATAAATAAATCAATAAATTAATAAATAAATAAATAAATAAATAAGTAAATGAATAAATAAATAAATAAATAAATAAATAAATACAGAAAAAAATACCAATAATTTAATGAATAATCAAAACTCAGAATTCATTGAGAATATTCAACATGTATTGTGAGCATAATATGTTTGTTTAGAATCCGTTGCGAATATTAAAATGATCGTCCTTCAGTCAACTACGCATTTTTGAACTTTCAACATCTTGAATAAGAATAATCTTAATGTGATTTCCATATTTTTCCCAGAAGAAATCTTCTGTAGCCAAATAACAATGATAACAAACAAAATTCCCTCAATTCGGATATTACTTTTTATCTCGATTTGAATATGTTTATACCTACAATGGAAACTGTACAAATAAGGTTATTTCATTATTAATATTGTTATCATTGGTACCTACCTACATACATTCATAGGGTAACTGTGTTCTTGTTGGTGTTCGTCAATAAAAAGGATAACCATAGTATGATTGGTATAAAAATCGAATATTTTATGATTGCATACATTAGAATTTACCCCTGTTGAGAGTTGATGTTTTTTTTTCAACTATTTAACTTCTCAATAGATACAAAGTGGATATTATAGGAAAGTTGGGAAATCAAAGCATCTACAGGGCGTATAACCATCTGCTGGTTTTATTGTATTCATTGTTTACGAACCAATTTCTCAATAGATGGCGTTAGATAAACGTTTCTTCGTCACTTCCATAGATGGCGGTGGTGTTGTCAGATTATTTTCAAGAACTCAGATATTTATGAGTAACATATTTTATAGAATTTTATGAAAATTGTGTGGTATGGGAACTCAATAATAAGCTTAATTGGTGAACGTAGAATTTAAAATTATTACGTACACCAGTGGGTGGCAGATTTTAGGTACATAGATGTTTCGATTACCTGGTTCTCCTTCCTAAAATATATCAACTTTGTCTCTATTGAGAATTTAAAATGAAAAAATATATATAAATTATTTTTTTAGTTTCGTACAAGGAGGCTCAACCCTGGATAAGGAGCAAGAAAAAACGAAAATATTTTTTGTTTAAATGAAATTCATTAAAACGTCTCATACGTACATGTTCATTTATTTTGATACAATTATTGGAATTTTAAACTTGTATGCTCAGGTTTTTCGAAGCATGGCACTGCATTACTATACCGACCATTTTTTTTTTATTTTTTAAATATCAAGTGCAGTAAAAAGTTAAAATTAATAAATTTACAGAATTAATCAAAATCATGTCTCACAAATATAAAGAATAGTGTATTCTAGACATGAAAATTGTATTGCAAAAAAACATTTAACCTTTAATTTACAATAATAGTAATAATACCACACTTTTGCTTGCACCCCGTGAAAGTGGCGAGTTAGTTGCCGTATTTCTTCCAACTAACCGGTGTGTCTGGGCTAGCCCAGAGAAGCAACATTTGCGTGAGAAATGAATTATTTAAATAAATGTCTACTCAGCTTGAGATCAAAACCAGGGCGCCTGCACAAAATCCAATTGTCTAACCAACTGTGCCACGACGGTTAATTTATTTATTAATATGTTTATTTTTACAATAATAAGTATTTTTTTACACTTCAATCATATTTTAAAATGCAAACAAATCTGTCCAGACCATATAATATGCTGTATTCCAATTATATACGAAATGACAATCAATCGAACCTCAAAGTTTTTAGCGTCTCATCGAACAAGAAAATGTAAGTTTGCTCAGCGAATAAACATCCATATGATTCAAATATAATATCTTACATTTATTTTCTGTTTCACACACAGTTCGGGCAGGACAACGTCTGTCGGGTCCGCTAGTATATTATAAATCTTTGTGTATGTAATTTGTTGTTTAATACTATGTTTCTAAAGAAAATAATATACTAGTTTAAAGTTTCGTGGTATAGGAAACAACTCTCAGACAACTATTTGCATTTTGGAATTAAATGTAAAATGTTGCCATATTTTCAACAATATTTTCATATACTTACAACTAGGTAACTTTATGCAAATAAAAAACTATAAAATTCAAACTAAGTACCTACCTATAGTACCTATTATATTAAAATGTTTTCAACAATGATTCTGGTAACATAATATTTCAAAACTCTGTGTATTAATTACACTTAAATTGCTTGTGTGGCTTATTTCTTACTTATACATATTTTTTTTGTTTGAGATGTATAAAAAAATGCATCCTTATTCAAAAAAATATATTATATATTCAGATGTGAATTATGGATGTATAATAAGGTTATCACTATGTCAGGTATTGCATATGAAACAGTACTTACGAATAAAACAAATTTAATATGCGCCTGATTTGTCAATATGTATAGCGTATAAAATTTTACGCCTGATTACGCAATGTTTATACCACAATTTTTCATCTAATCCAAATGATTTACCTACCTTAATATAAGGATAAAACATTTTCCAACTGTCGATTTTTTCTAGAGAATTTATTTCTCTTAATAGACCAACAAAGTTTTAAGCCCAGATCTAGCTTATAATATGTTTTAGTTATGTTGTTTTATAACAACAATGTAAGGAAATATAACGAAAAAGACAGTTAGGATCTTAGCTTCTCGCTTTGTGACCAAAATATTAATAAAGTCGTATATGCAGAATATAAAAGTACATATAAATATTATACTTGTATTTTTTGATAATTTATTTTTTACTCGATTGTACATTGTATGTAGTAAGTATGAATTGCTAAAGCAAGAGTCTGCATCTAATGACCAATAAAAATAATTACTAATTCTTGACTTGTCCGGCAATTTTTCAGACACTCGACAGAATTGCAAAAAAACCCGAAAAGCACGAGAGAGATGATTAATTGTGGGAAAAAATTATTTTCTTTTTTTTTGGGAAAGAATTACTTACATCAACCCTTAGGCATCCCGTTTTCTGAGATATTTATAATCCACAAACATTTCTCGCAGAGGCGGAACAAAAACTATAAGAGAGAATTTCGAAAATGGCGTTAAATTTATAATTTTATTTGCAATTACGATATAACTTTGGCGGTATGTAGGCTCACCAGAGTGCCAGAGTGGACACATGGATTGGAAGCGTTTGCACACCAGCTGAAGCTGATATGCAAACCTATATAATATGAGGTGGTAAGGTCGGTCTGTTGGACTTGTAGGTATAACCTGTCTGTCCGCCTTTGGCTACATACAACCAAACGATATCTCACCTGCCTGGTTCGAACCTGGATACCGTCTGTTCGGAGAGTCCCGACAGCTGGGCTACAGATTGATCGACCAAGCAACTGCGATACCGTATACAAAAGATTATTAAATATTAAATGCAACTCAGGTAGAAATAGATGACAGATTAAAAGATGCAACAGGAAATTTAACTTACTCGTTTATTGGCTATAGTTTTACAATGATGATTTATGATCGATATTTGATATGTAGGTATAAACAATCTTTAATTAATACAATATAAATTTAGATCGCGGACTGTTGAACGACGACGAAGTGGTCGGGCAGCGTAAAGACGAGCCGAGGTCTAGATGAAGAAGCGAATGATTAGGAGCTCTGTGTCCTTCTTTATATAGGTGCTGGGCAGCACACGGCGCAGGACAATAATATGGTGTCTGCGCGCGTGGCGTAACCGCGTAGCGCAATTAGGAATCGCGCCACATAACCTACTTTATTGAGGAATTCAATATTTATTTTAGGTTTGAATGGGTAACTACAAATTTAGGTGGGTCTGTGGCACAGTGGCAACAGCGCTGATGCTAATTTGGATAATTTTCTAATTAATTACGTACAATCATCTAGCCCTAGACCAGGTGTACCTAGTTGGGCAGCGTTTATATGTATTTATATTTTCATTACATGTTTTATTATATGTATTTATATTTTCATTACATGTTTTATTCATATACTCGCTACTTCCACCACCACCCGCTCTGCATATCGGTGCTGTAAACAGCCCCTTCACAGAACGCTAAATGAGCGACAAAAAATGCAAAGCACGAAAAGTAGCTCATGGAATCCTCTAGATTAGCAATCTCTAGATTGTTCAAAAAGAACAATCGAAGAATAAATTATAATAAAGTTTAATATTATACAATTTTATTCAAATACATTGTTGGTAGGTACGTATTATAAAAACAATATGTTTCATCGAATGAATATGGTTGGTTGGAAGATATTGCCATTTCGCAATAAGCCCGCCATGAAGCACATGTGCTCAAAAAATTTAAGTAAATAAATAGTGTAGTAAAAAAAAATATTATTAAATTAAAACTATGAAAAATTTTTATATTTAATTTTACGTTCTACTTAAATTTTTTCGCAAACGCGACTCCCATTCACCGGTATCGCTCTATGATGAGCCTCGTCAGAATGGTGAACAATAATGATGAAGACCATCTATATATAGATTCACAAAGAGGATAACAACAATAGATATGGAAGGGGGCAATTCTAAGAAAAATTAAATACCCGAAAGACATTAAGGTAAATATGTATGCAGGTATAATAAAAATAAAATTGAAGTGAAGGAATGAATATACAAATATTGTATTACAATTATATTGAATAATGGCCAACAGAAAAACCCGACATTAACTATTCTAATGGTAATAATAATGGAGAAGTATTAAAATCTATTTGTGCGTTAATCAAAGGAACGTTGCTGTTACATTTTACTCTATTTTACTCTATGTCTAATATTTCAAGTTTGAAATATTAGAGATAAATAGAGTAAAATGTAACAGCAACGTTCCTTTGATTAACAGCAACGTTCCTTTGATTAACGCACAATTAGTTTTAATTAATTATGGAGTTCTACCACGAAGTGACAGTGTCCAATATTGAAAAAAAAAAATATTATTTAGTTTAGATAATTTATCAGGGGGGCAAGTCTGGTTGACCGTCGAATTGAAAACCCTCCTTGTTTACCCATATCATGGATATAATTATTATCTGGAGTTCTACAATATCTTTAGATGTCATAGAACTCCATACGATAATTATATCCATGATATGGGTAATCACTGGGGTTTTGATTTCGCCGATCGAACCAGACTTGCCCCCCAGGATTTATATGTATGTAGGTAAGCACTTGTTTCAAGGACATTTTCATTATTAAAATTAAAAAAAATCTTCCTAAAAATAGTTTGGTCTGTTATGTTTAACAAAAATTTGGATTATAAAATTCATTTAGCAGTACTCTTTGACATTCCGTCATGAAAAAATATAATGATAATAATAACTTCCTTGCAACCTGCGCAATTGCTGAGTTTTTTGGCATATGGAAATTTCTTCCGACTAACTAGTGCTTCCAGCCCAGAGAATAAGGAATATTAGCGCGAAAAATCTATTTAAATAAATTTCTCCACCGCTGGGGATCGAACCCGGGAACACCCGCACACTAAGCAAAGGCTAACCAACTGTGCCATGGCGGTCGTAAATATAATATCCTTTTTTATTTTGCGTATTTTTAACCAAATATTTTTTTAATTCTCCGATAAAATATTCATAATTCAAAACTTATGTGACTCAGAAACATATTTATTGTTTTAAACCTATTTCATAAATCTATGTTTACACTTTTTTGTATAATCAAATAGCCATACCATACCATACCATCACGCTATTTCCAAATTTAGGGTAAGCAGAAGAACCGAAGCCAGACTCCTTTCTCTTGACATATATTTTTCGCTTCATTCACATCCATGCATCGTCTCATACACGCTCATTTATTATTCTTATTTCTTACGTCTCAATCTTTCGAAATTCAATTTATGTGATTCTTGAAAGATTTCCTTGGCTGACCTCTACTTTTCGTTCCTGTTTTATCAGCCTTATATGCCTTTTTTGTCAGATGGTTATCACTCATTCTTTCTGTGTGTCCAAACCACCTTAGGGCTTTTATTTTCATCTTACTTACGATATCTCTTTCAATCATACATTTTCGTCTTTTATCTTCATTTCTTATTCTATCATACATTGTTTGACCACACATTCGTCTTAGTGACCTCATTTCAACCGCGTTAATTCTAGTTTTATTCGTCTTTATATAAACTTAATATTAGACAAATGCAAAACAATTACATTCATATGGGAATAAAGAATTTCAATTGCCTTCCAGATGAAATAAAACAGATTAATGATTAAAAGGTTCAAATAAAGACTGAAAAAACATGTCACAATCTAAACTGGTGTATCTAATGATGTATGCATTGATATATTCAAAATTGATCGAGTTGCCCGTTTTCTATTTTTATTATTATTTTTTCACCGTTGTATAACTATGTATTTATTGTAATCTAATGTTTAATGATTACCTCATCAAGCAAAATATTTTAATCTTTTTGATGAGATAATGCAACAATTTTACCGTAATACTATTAAAAAAAAAAGATTTTACATAAATAAAAAATACAAACTCTCCATTCAAATACAATGTTTTCGTTTCTATTACTTCAGTCCCGCTTATATTGCCTTACCCTGCGCCTTAAGTCATTTTTATTACAATATCTTTCATTTTCTTGCATTACTATCTGATGTTTACATACCTATTATGTAAATCTTAAACACTCCATGTCGATTGGCACCTTAACGTCATTTATCTCATTCCTGATAACGTCCCTGAATAAAACTTTTAAAAATCTTTAATATTTCGTTATCAGAGAACGGTCGTTTTTTTTTTTTGGTAAATACACTTTGTGGGAAAGTTTTCTCACACAAAAAGAGATGAATCTTTTTTAAACTTTCTAGCGTTTTTTCTCTTTCAAATAAATAATTGTTCTTGTGATTCTTAATCAAACATATTCATTACCACGAATTAATTATAATCAGGGTGAACCGCACGATGATAATGATAGCGTTATAGGGTGAGACAAAATAATATTGATTTTCCAATACAGTGTCTCCAATCAAGCCTTAAGTATTTGAAATAATTGAACCACACAATGTTAATGTGATTATTTGATTGCTGGTATCTATCCAAGTACTATTAATAATGGTGGGAACAAAAAGGTTAAGAAAAATACGAGCACTAAAATATAATGTAGGATAGATTTTTCTTCTAGAAAACTATATTTTGTAGGCATGAATTCAATAAAATCTGTCATATTCCTCGTATGTTATGAAAATACATTGAAAAATAAATCATTTATGTTTTCGAGTGTAAATAATGACTTGAATAATAATTATAACTAGTGAAATAAAAAAAAATAATTTCGTATAGTTTAAATAATAATCTATTCTACCTTCATCGCTGTCAAGTTGTGTTTGTTTACTTCTGAGTTTTTTGCTTATTTTGTGTCTTTTATCGTATGAAATCTTTTATTTTTTTGCTTTAAGTGAATTGTTGCCGTATCCTGTTTGTGGTGATGTATTTTTTTGTGTATTTTGGGTGTTATTTTTAGGTTTTAAAGTGTTTTGAATTTTTTTTTCTCGTGCCTGAAAAATAACATTTTATTTTTTTTGTTTTTTTGTGTACTTTATATATATCATTTTGTAGGGAATTTTCCCGTGATTCCAATATTGTATAACTTATGTACTTTATTACTATTTATTACTATTTTATCGTGATTTCAATTTTTTTTTTTACATTTCGGTGTGCGTTGCTCGTGTGTATTATTTTACGTCACTGACTCTAGTGTCATTGAATGTAGAATTAAATTGTGCACAGAAAAGTTCGCGGAAGATAGTGTCTGCCAACTGCCGTTGATCAGATATTAACGTTTTTCTGCGCTCCCCATACTGGCACTTACGCCCTTTCGGCGTCGAAAAGCATAAATTCTTAGTATACAGGCCGCCCGTCAAAGAGACGCCCCTCACCCCCCTGACTTATCCTGTTCCCGCACCGAATTACAATCATTTGTATTTTTATATCTAAAGTAATAAAGCAATCAAAATGTTAGTGTTTGTGTGTGTGTATGTGTGTGTGTGTGTGTGTGTTTGTCTCACGCCTTCTGAAAAACCAAGAGCATCTAAAAATCTAATTTATGTGCGAACGTGTACCTGTATACCTGATGCAGTGTCACGCTAAAAATAATGCGATAAAAATGCTGAATTTTAAAAATATTTCAATAATTATTTTTTTCATACAAAATTTTCCAAGTCGTATCTGTCAAAAAAGTGTACATTTTGCACGCAAATATCTGTTAGTTTAAAAGTTAGAAGTACGTATTTACACGAAAAAAATATATTTTCAAGTATAACTTAGCGTTTGAGTGAAAAACATGGTGAATATTTTGTATAATTATAATGTTTAACTTATTTTTAATGTAAGCGTTTTGTACATGAACGCCGCCATTTTAATATCTTTTCATACAATATTTCATTTTCCTACCGAATGAATATGTTCTTGAAAATAATAAACCTTTGAATTAAATGTAATTATGAAATAATAAAATGAAACACAAGACATTACAGCAAGTTTTAAGACATATATTGTAAAAATGTGTTTATTATTAGTAAAGATATAGGCATAATAAAATTGCATAATTTGTAAATAATATTTGATTTTTCTGACAATTTTCATTTTTATGGCATCGAACAAACCAATGTATGTAGGTACCTACATATTCAAAAAATGTCTCAAACCATTTGATATTTTTTACGTATTGGAATGGTTACTATGGTAACGGAAAGATTCTGATATTCAAATAAAATTTGTTATGAATCGAATTTATTTAGAACATTGTTGTAGGTAGGTACCTACCTATTATTATTTACTTACAAATCAACAATATACTGATTTCCTATCGGAAAATTATTTTATTTATTTATTTATGAATGTATGAATGTATGCAAGCGATGTGCTCCTAAACCGTATGTCCGATTACAATGAAACTTTGGCGAATTGTCGAGCGTGTGCCCGAGGTGGTTTCTGGATTTAAACTTTTTTCTTATTCTCCTTCTTCTTCGTGTATTTGGTCATTTTACCAATGAAAGCGGAATATCCTGGGAAAAGAAGGTCCGACTGTCCCTCCATCTCTTCGCAGGTCTTCCAGGACGGTTTCTGGATTTAAACTTTTTTCTTCTTCTTCTTCATCGTGTATTTGGTCATTTTACCTATAAAGGTGGAGTATCCTGGGAAAAGAAGACGGTGCTTACATCTCTTCGCGGTTCTTCCAGGATGGTTTCTGGATTTAAACTTTTCTTACCCGAATGAAGGGACGGGATGTAATTGAAGGGAAGGGAGGCACTAAAGGGCCTGAAGGGACGGGAGGTATTAAAGGGCCTGAAGGGACGGGAGGTACTGAAGGGCCTGATTGGAAGGGACGTGATGAGGGATTGAAGGGACGGGATGTACTGAAGGGCCTGATGGGACGGGAGGTACTGAAGGGTCTGAAGCGACGGCTCCTGGAGTCTAATTATTTTTCTTCTTAATTTTATGTAGACCTTTAAGGACAGTTTTAATACAAACTATTTCCTATAGATTAATCTTCTTCTTCTTTTATGAAGACCTTTTGCTCAGTTTTTATACAATCTATTTCCAATAGTCTAATTCTTCTATTTTATGTATTTTTTCTTATTTTATGTAGACCATTGGGATTTTTTAAACAAACTATTTCTTATAGTCTTATACTTATTCTTCTCTTTTTTATTTAGACTTTTGGGTTAGTTTTAAGTCTAATAGTCTATTGTGCAGAAATATTATTAACGATATGCACACTTGATGAAAATACATATGTAAAAACGAATGGGATGTGGGATGTGAAGATGTAACCTGCACTAGAATCTTTTCAATACTTTTGTTTAATCAAATTTAAACCATTTATATCATCCTATTTTAAATAATTTTTAACACCTACATAATATATTTGATTTCGTTGACAATATTTAAAGAAAGGGAGCTGTGGCCATTACTGAATTCTTCACAACGTTTATATTCAAATTATTTACCATAGTTTAAGTCTTCTTCTTCTTCGTTAATGTAGACTTTTGTGTCAATTTTAAGTTCATCAGTCTAATTGTGCAAAAATATAATGCACACTTGATGAAAAAATATAAAACGAATGGGATGTGACCAACACTGGATCTTTTCAGTACATTTGTTTAATCAAATTTTAACCACATCCCAACATCCAAAATTACTAAATATTCAATAGGTAAGTACATATTACAATTTGTTTTCGATGATAATATTTAAAAATGGGGGTTGTGGCCAAACCAATCTCTTTACAATGTTGATAAACAGTCATATTTAAAACCATTTCGAATAGTGAAGAAATTGTATATTATACTTCATTCACACTTTATAGCAATATATAAAAAATAATGGGTTGTGGCCATCACTTGAACATTTTACAATCAAATTCAATCATATTTCAAACCACTTTTCATAGTCCGATTTTGCAAAAAACCAATGTAGGTACCTACATATTCAAAAAATGTATCCGAACCATTCGATATTACTTACGTGTTCGAATCGTTTCCATGGCTACAGAAAGAATGTGATATTCAAATAAAATTTGTTAGGAATCGAATTTATTTAGAAGGTTGTTGTAGGTAGGTACCTACCTAATACTATTTACTTACAAATCAACAATAATATACCTATACTGATTTCCTATAGGAAAATTATTTTATTTATTTATTTATCAACCGTTTGTCCGATTATAATGAAACTTTGGTGAATTGTCGAGCGTATGCCCAGGATGGTTTTTGGATTTAAACTTTTTTCTTATTCTTCTTCTTCTTCGTGTATTTGGTCGTTTTACCTATGAAGGGGGAGTATCCTGGGAAAAGAAGGTCCGACTGTCCCTCCAACTCTTCACAGGTCTTCCAGGACGGGTTCTGCATATAAACTTTTTTCTTCTTTTTCTTCAACGTGAACTTGGTCATCTTACCTATGAAGATGAACTATCCTGGGAGATGAAGGTCCAATTTTCCTTCCATCTCTTCGCAGGTTTATGGATTTAAACTTTTTTCTTCTTCTTCTTCATCGTCTATTTGGTCATTTTACCTTTGAAGGTGGACTAACCTGGGAGAAGAATGTCCAATTTTCCTTCCATCTCTTCGCAGGTATCTGGATTTAAACTTATTTCTTCTTCTTCTTCATCGTGTATTTTTGGTCATTTTACCTATGAAGTTGGAGAATCCTGGGAGAAGAAGGTCCAACTGTCCTTCCATCTCTTCGCAGGTATCTGGGTTTAAACTTTTTTCTTCTTCTTCGTGTATTTAGTCATTTTACCTATTAAGTAGAGCATCCTGGGAAAAGAAGGTTCTTTCATCTCTTCGCGGTTCTTCCAGGATGGTTTCTGGATTTAAACTTTTCTTAACCGACTGATGGGACGGGATGTAATGAAGGGAAGGGATGCACTAAAGGGCCTGAAGGGACGGGAGGTATAAAACTGCCTGAAGGGACGGAAGGTAGTGAAGGGACGTAATGAGGGATTAAAGGGACGGGAGGTACTGAAGGGCCTGAAGCGGCGGGTCCTGGAGTCTAATTCTGTTTCTTCTTAATTTTATGTAGACCTTTAGGGCAGTTTTTATACAAACTATTTCCTATTGTCTAATTCATCTTCTTCTTCTTTTATGTATACATTTGGGTCATTTTTTTATAAAAATTATTTCCTATAGTCTAATTATTATTCTTCTTCATTTAAGTACGTAGACTTTTCGGAGAGTTTTAATACAAACTATTTCCAATAGTCTTATTCATTTTCTTTTATGTAGACCTTTTGGTCAGTATTTATACAAACTATTTCCAATAGTCTAAATATTCTTCTTCTTCTTTTTTGTAGACCTTTGGGTGAGCTTTTATACAATCTATTTCCAATAGTCTAATTCTTCTATTAGGTATATGTATTTTTACTTATTTTATGTAGACCATTGGAATAGTTTTTTATACAAACTATTTCTTATAGTCTTATACTTATTTTTCTCTTTTTTATTTAGTCTTTTGGGTTAGTTTTAAGTCTAATAGTCTATTGTGCAGAAATATTATTAACGATATGCACACTTGATGAAAATACATATGAAATGAATGGGATATGGGATGTGACGATATAACCTGCACTAGAATCTTTTCAATACTTTTGTTTAATAAAATTTAAACCATTTATATCATCCTATTTTGAATAATTTTCAACACCTAATATTTAAAGAATGGGGGTTGTGGCCATTACTGAACTCTTCACAACATTTATATTCAAATTAAAAACTATTTACTATAGTTCAAGTCTTCTTCTTCTTCGTTAATGAAGACTTTCAGTCAAATTGAGCAAAAATATAATGCACACTTGATGAAAAAATATAAAAACGAATGGGATGTGACCAATACTAGATCTTTTCAGTACCTACGTTTGTTTAATCAAATTTTAACCACATCCCAACATCCAAAATTACTAAATTTTCAATAGGTACACATTACAATTTGTTTTCGATGATAATATTTAAAAATGGGGGTTGTGGCCAAACCAATCTCTTTACAACGTTGATAAACAGTCATATTTAAAACCATTACGCATAGTCCATGCGAGCAGAAATTGTATAAATATTATACTTCATTCACACTTTATAGCAATATATAAAAAAGAATGGGTTGTGGCCATCACTTGAACATTTTACAATACTTAAACTCAATCAAATTTCAAACCACTTTTCATAGTCTGATATTGCAAAATAATTGGGTGACAATATTATAAAAACGATTGCTTTTTCTTTCACAATTTTACATTCTTGGCCAACGGCGGGACATAAAAGCTAGTTTATAATATCTTCATAGTATTTATTCTCTACTAATTCTAGTTAATATTAAGACTATATATTTTGATATATTTATATGTACCTAATTGTTTTCTTTCGCTCCTTTTTATTTATGTACATCTAGGTAATAATTTATTTGTACTAGTAATTATAGCGAGTACTGTTTTCTGGTACCTATTCTGTATATACCTTCGTACCTATCTATATATTTGTTTTTGTATATACCCTTGTACACATATTATTTTTTTTTTTTTATTTTTTTTTTTTTTTTTACGGCGCTTGCCGATTATTATTTTTTAATTAAGTTTTATTTTTGATTTATATTATTATCTACCTATTCTTTTTGCTCTTAGTGTTTTACTCCATACCTTATTAAAATTTTTTTTTTTTTTTTACTCTTCATATCGCATGTTCTCTTATCTCCTAGCGTCTAACTTCCGTCGTTTATTTATTTATTCATTATACTCCTACCTGTCCCAGTCACTTGTAAGACTGCAATATCTGCAATTTTCGTGGGCTAGGTCAGGTCGTACAGTCTTTTGTTATTCTGTTAGGGCAGCTCTGTTGCATAGCTTCCAGTGGTTTACCTTTCCTGCTGTCCTATCCATGACCCTTCACCTCGATGGAGGAATCTGATTATAGGATGACAAAAAGGGAACGAAAGCGGAAGAGGCAGAAAGAACTCTTGAGTCTTCCTGCAATCGCTAATGACTCTCCTCCCAGTTCAAGAACCAGAACTTTTAGTCCTTCTGTCGTCCCTTCCTCCCTTGCCTCCATAAAACCTCCTCCCCTGCCCTTGTCATCTGCAGTCCCTGCCCCGACCACTGAATCCGAGAATATGAGTTCAGACTCTGATACAGAAGATGAGCGAGAAAATGATTATTTGCCATCTTCTAAAATAGAAGCAGCCTACGTATGCCTGAGTAATGTTCAAGACATTGTGGAAAAACACTCAAAAATTTCGAAGTCGCATCTCATTCGAGTTGGTCGTGAAGCTCAGCGCCTATTATCAATTATTGGTGATCTGTCGACTGAGTTGGCGGAAGCAAGAGGCGTCATATCTTGCCTGAAAACAACGATTTCCAGCCGAGATGAAAAAATCTTGCATCTGTGTGAGAAAATTGATACCACTGAGACACAGATTGCACCGGTAATGAATAAAATTGCCGATAAACTCAACGACCGCCCGACCTCCCTGTATGCCACGCAAGTGACAGGTCCACCGCCCTTATACAAGGGAGGATTTCCTGCACTCCCTGCAAAACCTGCCGTCTGCATTTTTCCCACAAACGATGAAGTCAAGTCATCGATGGAAACCAGGAAAATGCTGAATGCAGCCATTAAGCCTTCCGACGTAGGTGCTCGCGTCACAAGTGTACGTACCATAAGAGGTCACGGCGTTGTTGTTAACACGGCCACCACGGAAGACTCAATCAAGTTGCTGAATGCCCCGGCAATAAAAGCATCAACGACCTTGACCGCACGACTCGCTACCAAGAGACAACCTCGTGTGAGGTTTAGTCATGTGCCACGGGACCTGTCTAATGAAGAATTTTTAGAGATAGTTGCAGAGAATACAAAAGAGCATGCCATTAAAACTGCAGTATTCAGTCATCTAACAGGACCTACAGTTGGCCCGACTTGCGATAGAGTCTTTTCAGTACCTGCTGCCGTTCGCCATAGCCTCATCAATTTAGGAAAGGTGTATGTGGACTGGAATGTCTGTCGTGTTACAGATTTTCTTCCAGTCAGTATTTGTGGCCGTTGTCGAATGTACGGCCATGGTTCAAAAACTTGCAAAGAATCCGTCAGATGCTCACATTGTGCTTCAACGGAACACGTTTACGTGTCATGTCCGAATAGAGCCAATCAACCCACATGCGCTGTTTGTAAGTTATTTAACAAACCAGCAGTACACCGATCAGGCACTAATGACTGTCCAGCTTATCAAGCAACAGTCAGCAGAGCTTTACTCAATATTGACTATGGCGTGTAATGCTTCTGTTAAATTTGGTCAGCTTAATCTTGGCCGTGGACAATCGGCTTCAGCCGAACTCAGTCAGTCTGCTCATCGCATGAACATTGATGTTTGTCTTATCCAAGAGCCGTACTCTCGAGATGGAATTGTGCCATCATTTGGTCCGGGTGTTCGAGTTGCTATGGCTTCGAGCTGTACCTCAACGAACCCTCCGATGAGCTGTATAGCTATTTACAATCCCAACATTAACTTCATATGCCTGGATCACTTATCTTCTAGTCACTTGGTTGTAGTCCAGATTTCTTCTCCAAGTGATTCGTTTTATATTATTTCGATATATTTTCAGTTTAGTGAATCCGAATTTCGTTTTCTGGATCAACTGGATGTTATATTGGGCCAACTCGGCAACGCTTCATTAATTATTGGAGGTGATTTTAATGCCGAATCTATTCTATGGTGTAACACTACCACTTTCGGGTCCAGAAAATTCACCAGAGGTGTAAGCTGCGAAGATTTTATCTCTCGCCACAATTTGAGTGTGTTGAACAATCCTTTCAGTCCACCTACCTTCTCCAACCACATGGGTACAAGTCATATAGATGTCACTTTAGCTACACCTCAGATTAACCACAGATTATGTAATTGGTCTGTTGACGAGGATGCCTCGTGTAGTGACCATAACCTTATCACGTTCCAGATTATTTCCAATGTACCCCCAATTCCTTTAGCGAAACCTTTGCTTAGAAGATTCCGGACAAGGTGTGACAGATGGCGTTGGTTAGACTTTGACCGCTACTTTGAATGCTCGCTGGATCGTTTATCTTGTAGATCTTGTACTACTGCGGAAATGGCCTCATCTTTTACGCAGAGTATAATTTATTGTGCCGAGAAGGCGATCGGCAGAACTTCTTCTAGTCATATGTCTCCTAATGAATGGTGGCATCCTGGCTTAGACATCCTTAAACGAACTTCGACTCGAGCTCACCGCGCGTTGAGAGCGGCCCGTCGTCGAGGAAGTTCAAATGACTTTGTAACTGTACTTCAATGTGAGTATAGACGCTCAAATAATATCTATAAACGCGAGATTTCTCGTGCCAAGTCTGAAGCATGGCGCCGTTTGGTATCTGAGGTTTCAACCACAGATCCTTGGGGTGCTGTGTTTAGATATGCATCAATGAAAAAATATCCAAATGCGTCAGTCTCGTGTATCCGTGATCCACGAACTGGAATTATCACAATAGACTCTGACTCGACGACGAGCACGCTACTTGACATACTTATTTCTTCTGATGACATTTCATCTGATACTCCTCTTCATTCACAAATACGCAATAACCAATCCGATATCCCGCAAACTCCCATATCGACCTTCGCCAATCTCGATGAGCTTGATTTTATCATCAAGAATCTTCACCAAAACAAATCTCCTGGCATTGACCGCATTGACGCAGCTCTCGTACAAAGGTGCTGGCACATAGCTCGCCACGAGATTATCTTATTGTACAACAATTGCTTGCGAGAAGGCTACTTTCCGGATTGTTGGAAAACAGGTTTAATGACTGTTATTCCCAAGCGTAGTGACCTGGATCCTTCTGACCCAAAATCATATAGACCGATTACTTTACTACCTATTTTGGGTAAGGTCTTAGAAAAGCTTATATGTCGACGCTTAGAAGATCATCTTTCCAGTACCCACCCACTGTCCGATCGTCAGTTCGGTTTTCGCGCTAGGAAATCAACGGTTGATGCTATCTTGGCTATATCTGATATTGTTAGTAGCTCTGATAGTAAATATGTTATCTCTATATCTCTTGACATTGCGGGAGCATTCGACAATGCCTGGTGGCCTCTAATTTTATAAAAACTTCGAGACCGTAAGGTTCCTTGCAACATATATAAAATAGTGAAGAGCTATTTTACTAATAGACATGTGGCCATGCCCGGGGGACAGGATTTGCACTGGCGACCAATTAGCATCGGGTGCCCTCAAGGTTCTGTTCTGGGTCCACTGTTATGGAACATCTTGTTCGACGACCTTCTATCACTTTCAACGCCTACGGGCTGCAGTATTTTGGCATATGCCGATGATGCTACAATCCTTATTCAAGGTAACACCCGAGCACTTATTGAGCGCGCAGCTACTCAGTTACTTTCTTCTGTTGCAGATTGGGGTATAAGTCATAGACTCAATTTTGCACCTAATAAGACATATGGGTTAGTGTTAAAAGGCATAATGAAAAGTCCTCCCTCCATCAAATTTATCAATACGCGTGTAATATTTAAGGATAGGGTCAAAGTTTTGGGTGTTACACTAGATAGAGGCCTAACTTTCCAATACCATGTTCGTGCTGTATCCGACAGTGCAAAAATAGCCTTCCAAAAGATTTCACGTCTTGCTCGAGCTAGTTGGGGCCTTAAATTTCCAGTAGCAAGACTGTTTTACAACGCTACCTTTCTGAGTATTATGTGTTATGCCGCTCCTTGTTGGGCTCATCGTTGTGAAACCCAATACATTAGACGTCTGCTGCTTTCTGGACAGCGCTTCGCTCTAATAGCTTTAGCAAAGGCTTACAGAACCTGCGCTACCGACACACTTTCTATTCTCACAGGTATGGCTCCCCTTGATCTGGAAACACAGCGACGAGCTTCAATTCACAACCTGTATAGAGGCCGAAGCTCAATTTTGGGTGGTGTTTCTCTCCCACCTGTAAATTTACCCACAGTTCGTGGAGAGATCGAGAACTTGGCCCGGAGTTCTCTTTTAGATGCTTGGCAACGTCGCTGGTCCTCTTCTTCCGTGGGCAGACTGACATTTTTATTTCTTCCCGATGTGAGGACTCGAATTTTTTCCTCGTGGATTGTTCCCGATTATTGGACCACGCAATTCCTTACTGGACACGGCAGTTTCAAAAGCTATCTCTTTCGTTTTCACTTATCCGATTCGTCCTCATGTCAGCTTTGTGATAACCCTGAACAGACTTCTGAGCATATCCTATGGGAATGCACTAACTTCTCCGTGTCAACTTACCGACGAGAACTCTACGACGATGTCCGTGGGAATTTCTTTGGACCCATTGGACATGCGGACCTTGTAGCCACGAAGAGCAATTTTAGGGCTTTCAAGACTTTCTGTCTTAAATTCGGTGCACTATTATCTTCACTATCACTGAGCAGTGAGCCAGTTGTTTCAACATGATTAGCTCTCTTTGGCACATTAAGTGCAGTGTCTGCAAGGTTTTAGAGTTCTCCGGACTCTTCAAATGTTCTTTATGTGTTCTTTCAGAGTTTTGCAAGGGGCCGTTATTAGTCCCCATAAGCAGAACGGGTGGTGGTGGGGGAAGAACAGTTTAAATAATATTACGAATAAGTTGCCATCAGACCTTAAGAAGTAGTGGTCGCTTTGAAACCAGTCGTATAATATAACTAAACCGTGATTTAGTTTTTTGAAATATTATTTTTTAATTTTTTTTTTAATTTTGTCAATACTGACGGTGTTGAATATGTAGAATTCCATAATAATGGGTATTTTAATCAAACTTTGGTGTACATATATATTTTTATATTTTAAAAAGATTTGGTGTACATATATATTTTTTCCTGAATCCAGGACGACCGTTTCAGCTTATTAGGCCCTTATCAACTGGTAAACATGGTAATTCTGTCCTGAAAACGGTCGTCCTGGATTCATGAAAAAATATATATGTAGACCAAATCATTTGTTTGATTACAATACCCATTATTATTTTTTAAATGTTATATTATTTTTAAATCTGGCCCAAATTATTAAGATATGTAAAAAGGGAAAAAAATTGATTTTGAATTAAGATAAATTTTAATATTTAATACTCATTTATCTTCTTTTTACATTCTACTGTACTGAGATTGCTAATCTAGAGGGCTCCATGAGCTATTATTCGTGCTATACATTTTTTTGTCCCTCACTTAGCGTTCTGTGAAGGGGCCATTTTCAGTCCCCATATTATGCAGAGCGGGTGGGGGTGCGGCAGCAAGTACTCTTTATTTCATTATGCAACAATCATCGTAAACAATTAAATTCTATTTTGTTAAAATTTAAAAATATGCTTTTATTTATTTAAGATATGGTACAATATGGTACAAAAACACATTTAAATAATACCAAAATAAAGAAACCGTGCACACAAAAATACCACAAGGCAAGGCCTGTCTGTGGGTATATCAATTAAAATTATTTTGTTAATAACATTAGATAACGATATTAAATGAAAATAAAGCAAAGTGGAAAATATATAAGAAAAAAGAATATAAAGAAAATAACTTATAGACATAAAAAATATATACACATAGATCAATAGATACCTATACAAAACAACAGACCGATAGCAGTCATACCAAATATTATACCTGCAGTCGACAGCAACAATACATGCAAGTACAAGGATATGTAGTATGTCGCAGTCAATCTATATAATATTTTATATAAGTTTAAAAAAATTCAATTAAAATAATTAAAAAATACAAAAACATCATTGAAACATGTTTGAAATAAATATCAATTAAATTGTTACATATTATGTAACTATAAGAGGTAGGCTGAGATAGTTTCATTAGTTGGATAATTTCTTTAGCAAAAGTAAAATAAGTCGTTTATGCATCTTATAATCAACTTATTATGATCAATAAAGGTCCCGTCTTCATTCATGTATTCGTATAAATAATTTTTATTCGTAATATATTTTACTAAATTCAAAAAAATAATACGTATAAACACTTAACAATCCATGTTTTTCATTAATAAAAAATAATAAACGTAACAAACTATAATACCTTAAACCAAATTAATGTATTTATTTTAATATTTTGTTTATTTATTCAAAACATGTATGTCAGGATAGGATAGTGTGGGGATTAGTTATTTTTTCCTACCCCGAATAGGTAAACAGCTTGATGGTATCTATAAATATTATTTTTGTATCAAACTATAAGATTAAGTATCAAACTATATTGTGTATTCTGCCATTCAAATTTTATGATGCGATGTTGTCACTTAATGCAATTATTACAAAAATGGTTTAAAAAAGTTTTAGATGTATTGTTATTATATATTTATTTTTTATGGAAAATAAAATTGACTAGTTGGGGTGCTTCGGCGTTTTTCGATATTTATAAAAATGGAATAATAGGCAGTTATTAGTCATAAATAATGTTTTTCCTAATTAAAGTATAATACATTGAAACTTTTTTTTTATAATTGAGATATAATACATATTTGTCCATATTTATACAAAATTTTTGGCGTTATATTTTCATGACTTTTTGAGATATGTTTGTGGAAAAATAAAATAAAAATTTAAAAATTAATAACCTCGAGTGAAACGAAAATTAAATACTCTGATATATAAAAATTTTCTAAACAAAAACTTTTTTTGGAATCTGTGAATTGAATGGCTTAAAAGCTAAAAAGGAAGGACGGGCACACACACAGACTCACTAAATACACCATTATATAATAACAAATAATTATGCTGCGAATCCTCTAGATTGTTGTTTTTTTACTTCAAAGATGAAAAAATATGAAAAATGTAGAGCTGGCCATACAAAATGTTCGCAGATCATGGTTTGAAACAAATCGACATTTGGATTATGTATGTAGGTATGAATGTAGGTACATTTTAAATGAAATATACTTCAAGGAATGCTAAAAAAATCCAATTGTCTAGCGGATCTAAGTTTCAACGCACCAATCAAATCATTTCTTTCTCTTTTCTCCCTGGAGTACTATTTCGATACAGCCCCCATTCGCATCTTTTGGTATTATCTATCTGTGTGAAAATTTTCAACAAAAAAAAAAAGAGATTTTGGACGAGCCTCCGATATCTCACAGGTCGGTCGTGGTGTGTGGAAACTGTAAAATAAGTGAAATTGTCGCTATAAATATTACAATCGATTTCCAACATTCATTTTTCTGCCTACGGAGAAAATCTTTTTGTGGGAATAAGACTTTTTTTTTTCACTGGAGAGGAAATATATTTTTGAACAAAGTGGATAAAAGAGTAATACCGGTATTTTTATATAAACACAATGGCTATAAAATTGTAAAAATTATTGTGTCTTAAAATAATTTAGAGACAAATAAATGTAAGTATATCAGTTTATTGTATTTTTGTACCGATATCAGACGAGAATGTATGATTGAAAGAAATATCGTAAGATGAAAATAAATGCCCAAAGGTGCTTCGGCCACATAGAAAGAATGAGAGATGACCGTCTGACAAAAAAAGTATACAAGGCTGATAAAAGAGGAACGAAAAGTAGAGGTCGGCCAAGAAAAAGTTGGCACGATCACATAAATGGGATTTTGAAAGATGGTGATGTTAGAAGTAAGAATAATAGAAGAGCGTGTATGAGACGATGTATGGACGTGGATGAAGCGAGGAATGTATGTCAAGAGAGAGGAGTCTGGCATTCGGTTCTCTCTGCCTACCCCAAATAGGGAAATGTATGTATTTTCGTACACAATTATTTTGGTATAGTAAATGGAATTTTGCGATTTCAAAAAATATATTTATTTAAACCTTAAATCTGATTAGAAGTCTTGAAGACAATATACTTTTTTTTTTATTTTTCACAATAAATGCATGCTGCAAGGCACCGGCATAGAATAGTGGTTCCATTTTTGTCTAATTATCGTTTTGGGGTGTCTCGTAAGAACCGGGTATTTGAAAATACAAGAGGCCAAATAACAACTCGCACAGTTTACCTTTGAGTTTCAGCACTCATTCTGAATGTAGAGCATTTCTAGGTGAGTGGGTATACACGCACGTCTTGTGCTACCTTTTATAAGGTAATGCGAACCCGCACACCTGTCACTGGTTACCCCACGTTGTGCGATATTCCGTGGTGGTATGAATGAATGAATGATTCACTGCATTGAAATCACCATTGAGTTATTTTACGCGACTGGTTTCAAAGCTACCACTTCTTCAGGACACGTGTGTTGTGATTCATTTTATAAGATGCACACCGCATGAATGAACAATTATTAATATAAGTTTAGTAAAAATATTTTTGCATTAGTCGAAGCTTCCTTTCACTCCCCTATCTATCTTTCTCCGTTCCCATCCTGTTTTTAAAATTGTTAACATCTTGTAATACATACATACATTTTAGGTATTATGCTGTATTCTATATAATAAATACAATTATTAAAAATAAAAGGAATAATGTAATTTGTATACAAAGTTAATTAGATGTGATATGTATGTTAAGTGCGATGTGAATGTGCGGAGTGAGGTAATTGGGTGTGAAGTATTTAATGTCTTGGGTGCGGTTGTGTTTTAACTGATCCATAATTATTATTAGACCATTTTTGTATATTGATGTATCGAGTTATGAAAAATATCTAAATTAATTTAAATTAGAAACTAATTTTGTATTAAAACAAAGCAGTTGGTATTTTTAATTCGTAAAAGTCGATAATTTGAATGTATGTATGCAAACGACAGATAGGTAAGTTCTAAGCAAAAATTTGAAACTGGGATTGAATTTGATCGTCAAGAGTAATCTTGCTTAGGTACAGTATGAGCGAATTGTGATACAACGTGTCACAAAAGATTTATTCACTTTTTTTTCGGGACATGTTATAGTATTTTACTTTTTTTTCGTGACAAGCAATAAATAGTATTTTACATTTTTTTCTCGTTATAAAGAAATCTCGAAATCTCGAAAAATGTTCACTGTTACTGCTAACATATACAACTTAAACACTTTCGCCAAAATTATTCTTATTTGAAATATACGCGTTTAAATTTTTTGTCCCATTTGGGAACTCTGGGCAAAAATGGGTTAAGTACGGAGCATAGTTATATCATCAAAATTAAGATGATCATACGATTAATGATGATAACGGCATATAATATGACGTGTCACTGACTTTAGTAGGACGAGAATACATTGAATGATTATGTTTCCTACTATTTATGTTTGGTTTCATCATATCTCCTATGACGTCTTATTATATTTCCTACTATTTTTCGGTGATGTTCTCTTATCTGCAGTCACGTCCTATTATTATATATGACTTCCTCATATCTCTTGTGAAGTCCTTTTATTATTCCTTATATTAATAGATGACTTCCTTATATCTCATGTGATGTCCTTTTATTGTTCCTACCATTTTTGAGGACTTCCTCATATATCCAGTGATGTCCTTTTATAAAAAAATATTAAAATAACAATATAACTTTGTTTATTTCCACTTATTAATTTTTATTCAACGACTAGTTTCAAGAACTACTGTTCTCTTTTTCAGTTGGGTTTAAACCAGTTTAAACCCACCTGAAGAAGAGAACGGTAGTTCTTAAACTTAGTTGTGCAATAAAAATAAGTAAGTGGAAATTAACATAGTTATATTGTCATTTTAATATTTTTTAAAAATGAATTACCACAATATAAATATTATTACATATATAAGATAGTAGAAAAATAATAGGTCCTATTAATTTTCTACTATCTCTATCATTTTCTTTTGTTTTACGTGCTATTTATCACTACATCCTCTTACTCCGGGCAGGGATTAGACAATGACGATATAATTTATTTTATTTATTTTGGATATCCAACAGTACAGTAGAGCATAATGATATTAAATACAATGAAAAAAAAACAAGTAATTGTAGACTACAGTACATAATAATAGGACATCATATCAAATAATTTTAAAAGCTTAACATACAATTTACGAAAAATGAGAAAAAAACAAAATTATAGGAACACACCAGAAACATACAAGGAATAGTACAGAGAGGATTGTATTCTAGAATCATAACATGGGATTCTAACTCACTTAAGGATCAACGAAGAAGGTGTTGCAACCATTATGGTGACACATAAATAATACATTCATGCATAATATACTAGAGAGTGGAATTTTGAGTTATGTTATCAGTGCAAAGTTGGAGCGTAGATCGAAAGTTACTAGGTGCAATGTAGTTAAGCATTTTTACTCTCCACTACTATGGAATAGTGGAGAGTCATGATTTTGCAAAATTTAAGCGTATTTTTTTTTCACTGCAATTATATCCTCTTACTTGCACTGTACAATAGTTTTTACAATATTGAACTAGATTACCTAGAAATAAAACACAATCTTAACTTTCTGGTCTGTCTGTCTGTCCGTCACTGAAGTTTTGTAACGAGACTGCGAGACCGAGTCGACATCCACCCTGCACCATGACGAACAAATGAATGACTGATTGAATGAACGATGAGCAAACGAGAATATTGTACGGTGTGCTGTCATCATATTTTTGTAGGAAGCACACAAAATGATATGATTCCTCTAACATGAGATTCTGTAATCGTATTATATTAGAATTCACTCAAAATAGTATGATTTAATATTAAAATTTGATACTTACTCTGAAAATAAGAAGATTCAGTTATCGTATTTTAGTATGTTTCACATAAAATAATATGATTGTACTATAAATGAATGTTCCATACCTTAAAAATTTCACATCATTTTATCACACTAAATTAGGGGACTTCATCGTATTTTCAGTGACACTTCTTCATAATAAACTGTGAAATCTTTATAAATACGGTGACTCGTCACTGATTTTTATGATTATAATCTTATTTATGAATCTCACGTAAATTTATAGGACAGTGGACTATTTTCTATTCGATAATGTTATTATTTGAAAAAGGAAACTATTATTTAATGTGATAAATTTTTAAGATGATGAGCATCATAATATTTCGTTATTTACTCAAATAATTCTATTCCATCTTACACATTTCAATGATAGCGTAATATTAAATGATTATTTCATTATTTTAGGTGACCGCACCTATTTTATACTTACGTCATGATATTTTAAGATTACACCAAATTGACATTTTTTTCAGTGTACATTTTACTTAGCCGAGTTGAACAAAGTATCATTGTCAGTTCGTTTTGGATACTTAAACCAGTAAAACTTACTATGAACAGTCAAAATGGAACATTATAAACACGGTGACAAAAAGTAATGTTGACAATTTAGAGCATATTTAATAATAGTCTTGTTTATCAACACAATTGTGACAAAGTAACTTTATACAAAGATCAAAAAATCGTTAATTTCCTTCCAAGCTGTAGAAACAAAGAAAGTAGCTACTTACATTAATTGTTTAACCTTTTAGTGGCCAAACAAAATTAGGTCTCTAAGCCTTTTTGGACCGCTCAATTCGGTTTGATATACGTACCTACATTTTCATGTTGAGACAAAGCCTTTTACTTTATACAGTCAGATAATCTCGTATGTGGAACTTTAAGGTTAGAATGAGGTCCAAGTAAGTGTTTGCAATCCCAGTTGTTACTAAATATTATACAAGAAACACAAAAGTTTGAGCTGAAATATCTCACATAGGACTAACATAGTGAAACATAGACTGCACAATATAAGAACATATGTTATGTAACTAATTATTATGTAAATAGTATACCACCTGAGAACAGGCCTGGCCTAGTGAGGTGGTACAAACCAGCCCATATATTTGAAATAATTTTAAGTGTAATTTTACTTGTACTTATTTTGTAATTTTTTATTTTTGGTATTAATAATAAAATAAAAAAAAAATAAAAAAAATAAATAAATAAACACAAGTAAGAACACAGCATAAAAAGTGACGGAGAAAAACTCTAAACGACATGAATACCTATCTTAAGTAATAAAGCAATCAAAATGTTAGTGTATGTGTGTGTGTATGTGTGTGTGTGTGTGTTTGTCTCACGCCTTCTGAAAAACCAAGAGCATCTAAAAATCTAATTTATGTGCGAACGTGTACCTGTATACCTGATGCAGTGTCACGCTAAAAATAATGGGATAAAAATGCTGAATTTTAAAAATATTTCAATAATTATTTTTTTCATACAAAATTTTCCAAGTCGTATCTGTCAAAAAAGTGTACATTTTGCACGCATATATCTGTTAGTTTAAAAGTTAGAAGTACGTATTTACACGAAAAAAATTTACTTTCAAGTATAACTTAGCGTTTAAGTGAAAAACATGGTGAATATTTTGTATAATTATAATGTTTAACTTATTTTTAAAGTAAGCGTTTTGTACATAAATGCCGCCATTTTAATATCTTTTCATACAATATTTCATTTTCCTACCGAATGAATATGTTCTTGAAAATAATAAACCTTTGAAATAAATATAAATATGAAATAATAAAATGAAACACAAGACATTACAGCAAGTTTAAAGACGTATATTGTAAAAGTCTGTTAATTATTAGTAAAGATATGGGCATAATAAAATTGCATAATTTGTATATAATATTTGATATTTCGGACAATTTTCATTTTTATGGCATCGAACAAACCAATGTAGGTACCTACATATTCAAAAAATGTATCCGAACCATTCGATATTACTTACGTGTTCGAATCGTTTCCATGGCTACAGAAAGAATGTGATATTCAAATAAAATTTGTTAGGAATCGAATTTATTTAGAAGGTTGTTGTAGGTAGGTACCTACCTAATACTATTTACTTACAAATCAACAATAATATACCTATACTGATTTCCTATAGGAAAATTATTTTATTTATTTATTTATCAACCGTTTGTCCGATTATAATGAAACTTTGGTGAATTGTCGAGCGTATGCCCAGGATGGTTTTTGGATTTAAACTTTTTTCTTATTCTTCTTCTTCTTCGTGTATTTGGTCGTTTTACCTATGAAGGGGGAGTATCCTGGGAAAAGAAGGTCCGACTGTCCCTCCATCTCTTCACAGGTCTTCCAGGACGGGTTCTGCATATAAACTTTTTTCTTCTTTTTCTTCAACGTGTACTTGGTCATCTTACCTATGAAGATGAACTATCCTGGGAGATGAAGGTCCAATTTTCCTTCCATCTCTTCGCAGGTTTCTGGATTTAAACTTTTTTCTTCTTCTTCTTCATCGTCTATTTGGTCATTTTACCTTTGAAGGTGGACTAACCTGGGAGAAGAATGTCCAATTTTCCTTCCATCTCTTCGCAGGTATCTGGATTTAAACTTATTTCTTCTTCTTCTTCTTCATCGTGTATTTTTGGTCATTTTACCTATGAAGTTGGAGAATCCTGGGAGAAGAAGGTCCAACTGTCCTTCCATCTCTTCGCAGGTATCTGGGTTTAAACTTTTTTCTTCTTCTTCGTGTATTTAGTCATTTTACCTATTAAGTAGAGCATCCTGGGAAAAGAATGTTCTTTCATCTCTTCGCGGTTCTTCCAGGATGGTTTCTGGATTTAAACTTTTCTTAACCGACTGATGGGACGGGATGTAATGAAGGTAAGGGATGCACTAAAGGGCCTGAAGGGACGGGAGGTATAAAACTGCCTGAAGGGACGGAAGGTAGTGAAGGGTCTGATGGGAAGGGACGTAATGAGGGATTAAAGGGACGGGAGGTACTGAAGGGCCTGAAGCGGCGGGTCCTGGAGTCTAATTCTGTTTCTTCTTAATTTTATGTAGACCTTTAGGGCAGTTTTTATACAAACTATTTCCTATTGTCTAATTCATCTTCTTCTTCTTTTATGTATACATTTGGGTCATTTTTTTATAAAAATTATTTCCTTTAGTCTAATTATTATTCTTCTTCATTTAAGTACGTAGACTTTTGGAAGAGTTTTAATACAAACTATTTCCAATAGTCTTATTCATTTTCTTTTATGTAGACCTTTTGGTCAGTATTTATACAAACTATTTCCAATAGTCTAAATATTCTTCTTCTTCTTTTTTGTAGACCTTTGGGTGAGCTTTTATACAATCTATTTCCAATAGTCTAATTCTTCTATTAGGTATATGTATTTTTACTTATTTTATGTAGACCATTGGAATAGTTTTTTATACAAACTATTTCTTATAGTCTTATACTTATTTTTCTCTTTTTTATTTAGTCTTTTGGGTTAGTTTTAAGTCTAATAGTCTATTGTGCAGAAATATTATTAACGATATGCACACTTGATGAAAATACATATGAAATGAATGGGATATGGGATGTGACGATATAACCTGCACTAGAATCTTTTCAATACTTTTGTTTAATAAAATTTAAACCATTTATATCATCCTATTTTGAATAATTTTCAACACCTAATATTTAAAGAATGGGGGTTGTGGCCATTACTGAACTCTTCACAACATTTATATTCAAATTAAAAACTATTTACTATAGTTCAAGTCTTCTTCTTCTTCGTTAATGAAGACTTTCAGTCAAATTGAGCAAAAATATAATGCACACTTGATGAAAAAATATAAAAACGAATGGGATGTGACCAATACTAGATCTTTTCAGTACCTACGTTTGTTTAATCAAATTTTAACCACATCCCAACATCCAAAATTACTAAATTTTCAATAGGTACACATTACAATTTGTTTTCGATGATAATATTTAAAAATGGGGGTTGTGGCCAAACCAATCTCTTTACAACGTTGATAAACAGTCATATTTAAAACCATTACGCATAGTCCATGCGAGCAGAAATTGTATAAATATTATACTTCATTCACACTTTATAGCAATATATAAAAAAGAATGGGTTGTGGCCATCACTTGAACATTTTACAATACTTAAACTCAATCAAATTTCAAACCACTTTTCATAGTCTGATATTGCAAAATAATTGGGTGACAATATTATAAAAACGATTGCTTTTTCTTTCACAATTTTACATTCTTGGCCAACGGCGGGACATAAAAGCTAGTATATAATATAAAAAGGCTAAAGTTAAAATGTCTATCCGATGATACCTGATTTCTACCTCTCCTTATCTATTTGATTTCTTATTATTGCTTTTGACGGTTAATATATTCAATATTTTTTGTGATAGTGGGAATCATGATAAATCATGAAAGTCATCAATTTATTTGCTAAGGATTTGCGTTTTATTGTATAAACGAATTGTATGACATATAATATTACTACTTGCATACATACCATCACTCTATGCCCATCATGGGGTAGGCAGAGAGAACCGAACACCACATTTTCCCCCTTTCATTTGGACTAATAGTTTGCGCTCTTGATAGAATGATCTCGAATCATCAAACGGCGCTTAAATTTGTCTGCACTGACTCGACGTACGAGACACACTCCACTCTTCCATAATTATTGCTATAGAACTAACTCATCTTTAAACTCACCAATAAACAGAATCCTCACCACTTACAATAAGCATCAAAGTACACAACAACTAGATGTTTTCCATAACTCGCCTTACCAATATAAAAACTTATTCTCCAATTAAAAATAAAAATACCAATGCAAAAACAAAAATTAAACAAAAAAAAAAAAGATAAAAAAAAACTTACTGTCCAATTTAAAATCAGCTTAGCAAGATAACCTCTCATTGCACAATCTCACCCACTACACATTCACATCCCAGTAAGTTAGGTATTAGATACTAATGTATATGAATTGGTTTGCAACAACTAATGGAGGGATAGTTTGATAGTCATATATTAAGCTTATGCATTGTTATTTTTTTACTTAGTGTTGTTTGTGTGCAGTTTAATTATGTAATAAAAAAATAAAAACAAAATAATAATAATAATATTGAATAAAATCCAGCATTTTGTTCAAGAGTCTACGCAATAATACCTATGTATGTAGATGGGTCGATGGCAGAGCGGTTAGCGCATTGGGTTAGTAATCCAGTGGTCGCGAGTTCGAATCCTGCCTCGACCCATTTCGTTCACCTATAGCATTTATGCTTATTTTAGGGAACGTAGGAAGATGTTTATTTACTTGTTTAACAAGGACATATTCATTTTTTATTAAAAAAAATATGTGAAATAATCTGAAGGGAGTAATAATTACATAAAATCTTTCCCTCTTTAACTTTAGAGTTTCGTTCTGTTAATAATTCACCTGGGCAATGGCGTAACTGCAAAAAGGTTCCAGAATATACGTTACCATAGTCATATATTATGAATGAAAAAGGCAAAATTCTTTTGTTAAGTCGATTCCGAAATTTACCTAAAAGCATCGTTCAGTGTTTCCTACCTACCTGTCCCGTGGGATGATGCTATATTATGAGCTCTATTTGTAGGTATTTTGAAAACTTTTGATGTATTTCTCTAGAGGTATCTTAATATTTATTGCAGATTAAACTGTTTCTGATGTTAGGAACCGTACCCAACAACAATACATTTCAATATCTACACTTTACCCCTCAGTTCATAACCGATAAAAGCCTATAAACATAAAAGAGAGAAGATATATTTATTGAGTTTCGTAATAAATAATGCTTTCATTCTGATCAATATTGACATTGGTAATAGATTAGTTTTTAATGAAAATTTTGTTATTGAGTTTCTCGTTCAATCTCGTTCAAAGATACCAATATTGTTTTTTACTTACCTTTAACATAACTTATTTAATCATTTATGATAGGAAAGTCATTTTTCATAGAACTGTTGGAGATTGAGGAGGCAGCCTCTCAGGCTTGCCTATACAGGGTGTCCCAAAAAGTATGGATAATCGGTAAACTAGGGATAGAAGACCTCTAGGGCTATCCAAAAACCTCAATGTATGTTCTACGATTTTTTGTCGTTTTCGAGTTATAATTTTTTTCGAATTTTTTCGAAAAACTACGACTGTCACGACATAATTGGTCACAGAGACGCTATTTATTGAGATACTTCCTTCATTATTTTTTTCAAAATTGTTAAATAGTGTACATTTTAGATGTAATAATATGTTTTATCCAATTTGATACCATATCTTTAAAAAAAATGTTGTATATCAAAAATAGTCAAATCAGAAAATTGTCAAAAATGTTCGAGGGTGATTTAAAAATAGAAGTTCACATAAAAAAATTTTCCCAAATTATATTACATCTAAAAGATAAAATATTCAATAATTTTGAAAAAAATAATAAAGGGTGTATCTCAATAAATAGCGTATCTGTGACCAATTATGTCGTGACAGTCGGAGTTTTTCGAAAAAAATTATAACTCGAAAACGACAAAAAATTGTAGAACATACATTAAGGTTTTTGGATAGCCCTAGAGGTCCTCTATCCCTAGTTTACCGATTATCCATACTTTTTGGGACATCCTGTATATATGTACCTATATACATTATGTGGCCTCAATATGACTCAAATACCTAAAGAACCATAGCATTTCAGAAATGATTTTTCAATACCTACACGTATGCCGTTTCTCTTCTTCTTCTTAGGCAAACATAAATAAGCAAACATATAAGAAAGATAATATACATAAAATAAACCAAACAGAAACAGTGTTATGTAAATCAGCATATAAATAAAGTAGACCTCGTTATAAATAAACAAAAAGATATACAAAAAAAAAAAAAATATCTTACAATCGAAAATATACAAATCCGCACTGAAAATATCACAAGTTGTTTCTCTCATAAAAAAAACAAAATATAAACCCATAATACATAAGTTTAGAGGTACGTTTAAGTGGTTTAATGAACTCCCTTTGAGTCTTAGACTCGAAAAAAATTACAATACATATAAGAATAAATCCAAAAATTGTACTGATTTATTTTTTGTTTATTTCAATCTTGTTAGTGTGGAGATTTTTATTTGTTTTGAAAATTTCGTTTGACCTTTTTACACGATCCTTACATGTAAATTATTGATTTGTCTTTATATAAATGTAAACATTAGTGATGAAACTTGGTGATTAAATATTTTATGTATTATTTAGTAGATGTGTAATGTTATGGTGAATGTTGCGATACAAAATAGATACTCCCCTCTTTTAACACGAGATTTTATCTCAATTAAAGAGGGTTATTATGAAACATATCACGGAACTTGTACACCTTGATAATTCTAATTTATATGTTAATTTGTATTGATTTGATTTATAATAAAAAAAATAATAATATTTATATATTTTTGTGTTTCATATAAGTACAGTAATAAATTATTAAGTTCATCAATTTTGCAAGTTTAACATTTATTGTTCACAATGAAAATATTATGAGTAGGTATAATAAAACATTTTTTTTATCATTTATTTATTTATATCATCTCGACACTTATAAAATAATTTATAAATACTATCCCAACCTCACTACGACTACGCCTGTTTCGAGAATATGACCTTGTAACAAGTACATTATACATCCTCATAAATTCCCTCAACTAATCATGAATGCTTGTGCTATAGGTGAACAAAATCGTACGTAGCAGGATTCGAGCTCTCGACTACTGGATTACCAACCCAGCGCGCTGACCGCTCTGCCACCACCCATCTACGTATGACTTACAATGAGCCTGAGAGCTTTTTATGGTTACAGCACCATCCTCCGAAGCGACAATCAAAACATATTTTTCTTCTCAGCCTTATCCCGTCCACTCTTGGACGAAAGCTTCCTCCATCTCCATCCAAGCCGCTCTATCTTATGCTCTAAGAATCCAATTGACACCAACATGACAGCTGGTGTCGTCACTTCATCTTGTTAGCGGTCTCCCAACACCTCTGGTCGTCATTTGCGGTCTCCAAGATTATCCTTGGCTACCTATCTTCGGTGTACTGATATGCAATTAAAAAAAAACAACACTATTGCAAAGTTGTGAATGAATAAAAAGTCAAAAGAATCACTAATCAATTTCGCATGCAATTTACCTATTTCTTCTTTATGGTCACAATCCTAGGATTGGTTTGCACTAAGCACTACCATCTCTCCACATATCTCTGTTGTCTGTCAGCCTCTTCATTCCTTAGTAGCTGCTAATCATCTGGTCCATATATGTAACAACTGTCTCTAGGGCGACCTCTATGGTTTCTGTCCTCCGTCATTCTTTCGGCGATAGTAGCCTATTTACTTAAAAAAAAGCATGCCAGTACAAGGTAGGTACGTAGTACTTATGTTATTTCATCCTACGCTTTTCCGTTAGAACAACCAACATAGGCGGTTGTTTGATTTAAAAACTCTTGCCTTATCGAAATGTCAAATCTCAACTGACCCAGATCGGGAACCTCAATACTCCTCGCAAGATCAAATATTCAAATTGAAAAAAATAACAACTTTGCGATAACGTTTCGGGAGACATAGAAAAATAATATTGAATCTAAGCCAAATGTGTTCATATATTTCCTTGTATTGGCCGGAAGAATGTTAGTTTACAGTTCTGGGTATTCTGTGTCATCATGCAATCAGCCTTTCTGATTCAAAGAAGAATTTACGACGGCTTAAAGAATGAATCTGCTGGTGTTGAATTGTGTTGACCGTTCTGAACTGTTATTTTTTATAAAATTTCCTAGGTACAGTCTGCAATACTATTTGAATCACAATATCGTTTTGAGAGTGATATGATGCGCGGTATCAATCAATAAAAAATATATATTTTAAAATAGATTTGCTGGTTTTGAGATTGCGTCAATCGGTCTGAAATTATATTTGTTATAAGTATATTTGATCTGCACTCAAGCCATAATTTTGTCACAAACATAACATTGAGGTATTTCAAACGCGTAATTAATATTTAAAACTACTTGACTGCTCGATTCCTAGCTCGATTCGACTCATTTTGGACTTGAATCACTCCAGACCTAAATAGTCAATATGTTCTTGTAACAAGTGCCCTAAACTAAACATAAATTCCCTAAACTAAACATAAATTCTTGTGCTATAGGTGAACGAAATCGATCGTGGCAGGATCCGATCGTGGCGACCGCTCTCACACCACTCATATAATATGAATTGTTCAATTTAATCTACATAATTGATATAAGTAGATTCCCATGAAGTTATTTTTTCAGAGAGATCTTGGTCACACCACTGATGCTTTTTATTTAATAAGGTCTGAAGTCGATGACAGCCTCGAGTTTGAATCTTCAATAATCATTCGTAGTTTGTTCTTTTTACACTGTGGTGCCAAGATTGCTAATCTAGAGGGATCCATGACACACTTTTCATGCTTTTCATTTATATTTGTCGCTCATAACGTTATGTGAAGGGGTCGTTTACAGTTCTCATATGTAGAGCGGGTGATGGTGGAAGTAGCCAATCTAATTCAATGTTATACGAAATAATTTAAAGATAAATTTATCCATATATTTCTTTATGATTACCCACCGAATTTATAATATAATTACCAATATGTCTTATTGTTACCTTTTGTAATTACTTTGGTACAGTGCGTCCCCTCTTTGCGTCAGTACCAGGTCGCCTTTGTCGATGCAAAGTCGCTTAGGCGACCACATTAGGGTCGGAAAAGTGTTTTCTTAAATTCAAACGAAACGAAAATTGCCGCGAAATTTAATTTTCACCAGGCGGGAAAATTTCGAAAATTGTTAATTCGCCTCGGACGCCGCCGAGAAATAAAACCCAACTTTATTTACAATTGCTGCCAATTGAATTACACCACCTAAGTGAGTGCCAACAAAATATTTTTTTATAGTTGATACTAATTACGAACTATTCAGTTTGCCTGTAGGGTGGATTGTTAAATAATTTTAATGTCCTTATAGTATTTTTATACCTTTTTGTGATAAAATTAACCAGCCAACATATAATATATTACCTACATAATACATAATTATTTTAGTATTCAGATTTTGTATGTAGGTACTCTAGTTTTTATTTGATCTATTAAGATATTCTGTCTATGTATAATTTATTTTCTTTTTTATGTTTTATTTGAACATGTGCACTCTACATACATGGATTTAATATCATTCTTAAATTGAAAAGGAATTTAAAATATTTTTTACAACAATAGATCTTTTACCTGAAAATTAAGTTATATGTACTGCCTTAACAAGTATACCTACACATATTTTATTTAAGAACCTTATTTGTGTGTTTTGTTTCATTTTTTTTTTTCTAATTATGTTATTTTTTATTACACTTTTAGTACATATAATCTAACCAAATGCTATTTCTTTTGATCTTTTACTTTGTTGTAGGTACGTATTTGTAATGTTTAACATGATATTTTTTTTTGATCGAATGTTCTTGATGGAATTCCATTTAAATTGCTTAAAATTTTTAATAAATATTAAAAATAATTATTTTTCAAAATTTTTTAATTATTTATTTATTAAAAATTTAACACAGACAGCGTTTGCTGGTATGAGTATTGACATACATTTTGGTTTATATTGACATTTTGTTAGATTAATACATGTTATACAATGTGGTGAACAATAACATTACAATGAAGTTTACAAAAAAAAAAATTGAAAATTCAACCATAGTGGAGCCCAAAACAGTTAGCCGGGAGTACAGGAAAATCTATTTGAAAGCACTATCATGCAGTATGTGTTGTTTTAACTTTTTTTGAAAAAATGGAGTTTTTGGCAGTGCTTAATGTCATCTGGTAGCTGATTGTACAAATTAAATGCTGGTGGATAATAGTCCTTTGTTTAGTCTGTCTGTTCTATTGCTAATGTTTCTTAGTTTGTTTCTTTGTCTAGTGTCGTAGTTATGTATGTCACTAACAGTTTTCAGGAGTGTGTAGTGTTTAAGTAAGTCATGTTTGATTTTATAAATGTACACTATTTTATCATAGTATATAATCTGTTATATTGTGGGTTCTGATACTATTTCATATACAGTTTGTGTAGGTGTTTTGATATTAATTAGTATTTTGATACCAAACAACTTATGCGCACCAGTGAAATGAAAATACTGCGATGCATAGCTAGCAAAAGTCTTCGTGATAGAGTCAGGAATACAGAGATCCGAAGAATTTGCGAAGCTGAGGACATCGTTAGATGGGGGTGCCAAAGAAGAAGGTACTGGAACACGTCAGCCGCATGTCCGAAGATAGGATCCCAAAGATAGCCCGAGACAACGTACCGGAGGGGTCTAGACCACGAGGACGTCCACCAAAAAGATGGCGAGATAGTTGGCAGTCCACATCACAGGAGGCTGAAAATGCAGCATAAAACAGGCTCTGGGCCTAATGAAAGAAGAAGAAGTATTTTGACACAATTAGTGTTTTTTTTTGTAATAAAACCGGTTAAATGTTTGATTATTTTTATATACATATTAACATACTAATATATTTTGATATGAGGGTTTAGATAGACATCAAGGATCATGCTTAATATTTTAATTAACACAGAAAATGAATGTCTTGTTCCTTCTACGTTAGTGTAGGTACTGCGTTGTATAATTTTATTACTCACATATCAAATTTAATGTTATATCAGACATACGTAGAATGATCAGCCTAATAATTAATATAAGTGTTAAAGGCTAGAAATGTACCGAGTAATAAGCTTTCTTTGATAATAATTAACCTTCATTCATAGGGTTACCATACACACGAGTAGATAGTGTATCATCAGGGAATCTATCTATCCATGTATATCTGAAGCCTTGTGATAATTATTGAAGATTTATATAATAACAATTATTATCCTTCGCTATAGTAAATTGCGTCAAATAATACGCCCACATAGCGACAAATTCATTAACTAAATTCGGATTGTAAATTTTCTATGTGTTTTTTAATTTTCCTGACTCACAAAATAATCAGGTGTATAAATCACAATATTTAAACACATACATAATCGGGTGTATAAATTCCATAAAAGAAATTTCATAATTACCCTTTTTAATTGAGACGAAATCTCGTGTTAAACAGGGGAGTATCCATTTGATACTGTTATATTTACAAAATTATTCATAAAATATTGAATTACGAAGGCTTTGGACATTTGTATGAAAACATATTAATAATATATACATGTACAGTATGGCTAAACACTGTAGAAAATAATTGAGGGCGCTGCTGTCGTTTATATGGCCACATTTAATAGCCATAATTTTCGCCAAACATCTTGAACGAGAATCCGAGCGAAAATTTGTGTCTTTTTGCTTCGTTGGTTTACGTGCTAATCGCCCCTCTTCTCGGCTAAAAGTTCAAGATATTTAGGATTTCATTCTCTTGATTGAATCGACAGTTGGAAAAGTGATAATATCACAACAACATTGGAAATAAAAAAAACATTAACATTATACTTATAAAAAAAATGCGCTTGATACTTTGTCGATATGTTAAGAGAAATAAATTCTCTTGAACAAATCGTACCAAAGTCATTTCTCTTGAATGAGATTAACTTTTTGGCAATAAATCCACCTTTGTTAACTTTTTGTACATAAATTGAATAAAATTACTGCATAAATATCATTTGAGGTTAAGATATCTGTAGAATTTTAAGCATTTTTCTTCACAAAATTTTCTCATTGGGTAAATATTTTCCCGAATGGAAATCTTTTGTCGTTACATCAACCACTATCTACTCTCTGGATCACATTAGTGTTATATTAACCTTGATCATTATGAGGTTAAAAGTAGGTAAACCATCTTTATTATATAATACTAGCTTCAATGTCCCGCCGTTGGTCAATAATATAAATATTATGTGAAGGAATAACCAATTATTATATTGCCATACAAATTTCTATAAGATGGGAAGTTATTTAAAATTTGATTGATTATAAGCATTGCGTTTATTTGATTGATTGATTATAAATATAAGGTAGTTGCAGCGTCCATGTCCAGTGCGGATCCTATTCAGGGAGGTCCACAGCCTTCTTGGCAGCTCGAAACCTGGTTGGTAGCTCGTATCCAGGTTGGAACTTACCCAGTAACTGTGCCAAGTCTCATTCAGGCTGAAGTCCTCACTAACAAGGTAACATCCGAGTTTCGCTGCTGGATTCCTTGAAGCAAGTCTTTGCTGTCCCTCAGACGGAACATCACTGTGGATTGGCAAGGCGCCATTGTTACAAATTCTCTTCCATAGATTAAATAGGGAGAATTTTCTTCTTGCGTCAGGGGGAGGTATATGTGCGAGCACAGGAAGCCACTTTATTGGGGAAGACCGGATGGTGCCGCTAATGGTCTTCATGGCCACATTCAGTTGAGTGTCAACTAGTTTTGTATGTGCACTATTGAGCCATACAGGAGCACAGTACTCTGTTACCGAATATACAAGGGCAAGTGACGATGTTCTGAGGACTGTTGCACTAGCCCCCCAAGTTGTTCCTGCCAGTTTATGGATGAAGTTATTTCTGGACTTTAGTTTAAAAGTGGGGCATTGTTCCATCCGCACAATGCGATTGCGGCCACCCCTTTCAAACAATGCAACACATATTGGAAGAATGCAGCGTCCATGCATATGAAGGCCCAAAGTCGGACATTTGCGAATTGACACCAGCATTTGTGGATTGGCTCGGAGCCCTCGACGTGAATGTGTGATTGACATATCGTGCTGTTTTGTGTTTGATTGCTGTCATTGCTGTGTTTTGTAAATTTTGACTTTAAACATTTGATTCACTAGTACCATACGATAAATAAATTATAAATATACACAGCGAACAGGAATGGAATGAGAGACAGGGCCGCCCAAGGAACGGTATTTTGAAAACGGAAGCATGAACAACTGACGAACATGTATAAGACGATGTATGAATGTCGACGAGGCGATGAATATGTATCAAGATAGAAATAAGTGGCGTTTGGTTCTTTTTGTCTACCTCGCGAGGGACATGGCGTGATGGTATGCATTATAAGCATTGTATATATTACCATCAAGTGTGAATAAAGTATATAAAATTTTGCACGCTTGTACTATGGGAAATAGTTTTAAGTATGACTGATCATCAAAGTTTTGAAGAGTTTAGAATTAGCCATAACCCCCATTTTAAAATATTGTCATAAAAAGCAAGTGTGTATAAAAATGTTTAGCAATTTAGGTTTATGGGAAACGGTTTAAAATTTGATTGAACAAAATAATGGTAAAGAGTTAAGTATTGGTCACAACCCCCACATTTTCATATTATGTATATTGTCATAAACGGTGTTATTTCGCTCGTCTCTCTTTATTAATTTGTTTGGTGAAATAAATAAATAAAATTTTTGATAATTTATAAATTAAAATCATGATACATTCTCGAGTCTTCGTATGGAAAAATTAACCTAAAATAATTTTATAATTTTTCTAAAGGAAATCATTATTTTTTGGTTTGCTACTCGATATATTATTCGAATAGTTATATATCTACCATAGAATTATATCTACCTACATTGGTTTATTCGAAGATATAAAAACGAAAATCAACACAATCAATTATTATAATATGACAAATTATGCAATTTTATTATGCCTATATCTTTTTTAATAATTCACAGACATTTATAATATTTATCTTAAAACTTGCTATTTTGTCTTCTGCATCATTTAATTTTTTTCGTAATTTCATTTATTTCAAAGGTTTTTTTTTTACTGTAAATAACATTTTAATTCGGAATAAAAATCAAATATTGTATGGTAAATTATCAAAATGGCGGTGTTGTATGTACAAAACGCTTACTTCAAAAATATGTTAAACATTAATACCTATTACACAATATGTTTTTCTCTAAAATGCTAATACTTATATTTTTTATTTGTTTCAATGCGTACTTCTAACTTTTAAGTTAACAGATATTTGCGTACAAAAAGCACTTCTTTTTGACAGTTCTATCGTTGTAAAAAAAATTTTAGCGTGACACTGCGTCAGATATACTCGTACATGCTTCTTCTTCTTCTTTGCGCTTTTCTCGTCTTAGTCGCGGTCGGCTCCCCTGGTACGTAGTCGCCAGGAACACTCTGTCCTGCACCCCTAGACAACATGCCATTTAAGCTAAGCGTTATCTCGCTACGCGATAGTTAATGTATGGAATTGGTGGCTGTCACGTGACGTCACAGCCACCAATTCCATACATTTACTATCGCTTACCGAGATAACGCTTAGCTTAAATGGTATGTTGTCTAGGTCGTCAAGGTATCGAAGTTCCTTTTGGATGCTAGACTACCAAGTTGTCGGCGGACGGCCCCTTCCCCGCCAAATAGTTGGTATGTCAAGGCTCTTTCTAACGACGTGATTTTCTTCCCTACGCATAACATGACCATACCAACGCAGCCTTGTTTCTTTTATATAGGATTTTCTGATTTTATTACTACTTTTAACACTGCCGGCCTACCTAAGAATTTTCATTTTGGCGGTGTGGAGTTTTTTTTTTGCGGTATTTCTTGGTGGTCCAGCACTCAGCTCCACACAATATCGCCGGTCTGACAGAGGTCTTATATACCCTTCCCTTTGTTCTCACTGGCATGTTACTGTCACAGAAAGATTTCTCCACTTTATCCATGCCACGTTTACCCTGTGTGATACATCATTGTCCACGTTGGCATTATTTATGAACATTGATCCAAGATATTTAAATTGGTTTACTCTTGGTACTGGGTTATCCTCAATATACAGTTGTTAGTGCATGTTCTTTCGAACTCGCATGCTTTGTATTCTGTCTTGTCTCGGCTTATCTTATTATATCCCGGATTATTAGATATACTCGTACATGCATGCACATAAATTTCATTTTTAGTTGTTTTATAATCCCAGGAGGCGTGAGACAAACACATTCACTAACACCATCTTTGTTTTATTACTTTATCGTATACCTAAATATAATAAACTACGAGGAATTTTATGGACCAGCTGATCAGTGATGTACCTACCTACAATTTAGCAGCTACCATAGAATTTCGATGCTGGCGGATAAAATAGATAAGTGGAGAGATCGAGTGCTTAGTGCAAACCAATCTGAAACCTGAAGAAGAAACGACTTTATATTATTCAAAAACTAGTTTTCCTGATGTCTTGATTTTTGCAACGTTCATGGTCTAGATATTGTTGAATTCTATTCCAGAGTTTCATAAGATCAAATTAACGTTTCATAGAGATTTCCTCTTTTGACGAGTATGATCTGTTGATAAGGTCATTATCAGCGGATTATTTATTTAGAATCGAACCTTAGATGTCAGTTCTCAGTCAAGACAAAAATTTCGTGTGATTTTTTTGCAAAACCAGTTAAGAGTTTCAAGTAAATTGTGAAAAATGATTTGTATGTGGAATATATTGCCGGAGAGTAACAGAAATGCCCCTAGTTTGATAGCATTCAAAAAGCATTTGAAGTCACACTTTTTATCCATATAACCACAAACTCACGTTTTTTCCCTTTGTCCCTCTTTCCTTTTTCCTCTCCTATCCCCTATCCAACAATCATAGTGTCTTTATCTGGTGTATTATTATTTTTATATTTATTTTGTAATTTTAATTTCTTATTATTTTTTATTTTGTTTTCTCTTGTGAATTATTCCTGTAACTGATTGAATTTACTATGGTGGTTGACTGGTTGAAATTGCCTGCGGGCAATAAGTCCGCCACGTTGTTTTATCACAATAAAAGTTTTGTTTTATTATTATGTGTTTCCACTTATATAATGAGTCTGTATTCAAAATTGCCATTTTTGTTTTGTTTCAGGCGTACGTGGACATTGTGAAGGCTTGGGGATGGAAATCTTTTACAATAATATACGAAAACAATGAAGGATTGGTAAGACTACAGGAGTTGCTAAAGTCACATGGACTCTCCGAGTACCCTATTGCTGTCAGACAACTTGGGGACGGTTCGGATTACAGGTCAGTCATATTTTTTTCTTAGGAGTACCCACTACAGGGATTCAACGCTTTATTTGATAGTGATGTTGTAAGCTATTTATTCCGTGGACAGGCGCATAAAACTAAGCAGAAAACTAAAAATAATGAAAACAACATAATAAGAGATTTTTATGACAATTTTTTTATACCTCAATAGACACGAAGCTTGAATATTATAGGAGAACCGGGAAATGAAGGCACCTACAGGTATTAAGACCTGTCATCGCGTCGGCTGGTTTACGTGATAACTTTATGTGCTTGCGCAACCTTAATAAATTATGTTTTTTTTATGTTCCCTATCAATCTACAGAATCTGTAATACATACAATAGGCATTTCCAAGAATTCGACATATTCTTGCTAAGCGCCCACACATTTAAAAAAATATATCAGACTAAAAATTCCATCCTCATAATCTTACTCAACATTTAATATACTGCACACATTTATATATACAATTTCACACATTATTCACACAATATCTCACCATAATATGTACCAAACAATTCCTAACTTATCTTAATATACTACAATAAATCCAGTGACTATCTGTAATTGGCTTTATGTAATATTACTCAAATCATCTTTATTTTATATAATTTATTATACGATGTATGTTGTTCTCTAAATAAATCCAAATTTTGGAAGTTCTTTTATGTTATTCATCAAAATTCTTTCTCTTATATTTATTTATTTAATATTGCTTCTCGGGCAACTAACAGGTACCTACTATGTCAAATATTAATTTAATACGCACCCAATAACAAGTTGCCACATTCTGGAGACTTACGATATTAATCCAGACTGAAAACACAATTAAAAACTGTGTCTCCACCGGGAATCGAACCCGGGACCTTTGGCTCAGCAATCAGATATCTAACCAACTGAGCCACGAAGGTCGACGATATATTTTATAATCATGAAAATCTGTTCGATTGAAATTGAGTTGAAAATATCATCGCCGTCTATGAAGTGACGTAGAAACTTTTTTATCACGCCATCTACTGGGAAATTGGTTTGTTAATGAAAGCATCAGTCCTTATACATGAATGCTTTCGCATAGATTTCACCCCTGGACCGCGGCTGAATCATTAGTTCATCTTTTTCTCGTTTACCTATTTGTTTTAATATCTCAATAGAGACAAAGTTGGAATTATTAAAGACACAGTCAATGATAAAAGAATCATTGATTTCCGACAGAGAAAAAAATGTAATGTTCAATTTAATTTTAAAAATATTCAATATTAAGAGATGATTCATAATCCATGTAATACCCCAAAGAGGTCTTATTTCCACTTCGTATATTCTACATCCTTGATTGAAACTAATTTATATCTTACAATCCCTATTTGTATTAGATCAAAAAAATATCATACAACAGATACTAAATAAAAAAAAAAAAATAAGCCAATAAAATGAAATGCAAAAAAAATATTTATTTTTATTATTTCTTCTCGGGCAACAAGGTGTAAAAGAAAAAAAATATTATGGGATTTTTTTTTATCATTTCATGATAAAAACAGTTGTGGCTTACACATGCATATATCTTCAAAACCTTCAAATCTACTCATACCTATACTTACCCCCGGTACCATGCGGCTTTAATGGGTCTACATTATTAGGTATTTTCTGCAAATGTTAATGGGCATCTCCTGGGAAAGTAATATTTAAACAAAATATTTACATACATATATACCATCACGCCATATCCCTTACGGGGTAGGCAGAGAGAACCGAACGCCATATCTTTCTATCCTGGCACACATTCATCGCCTCGTCAACATTCATGCATCGTCTCATACATGTTCCTCTATTGTACAATAATACATTATGAAGTAATTAATCCTTATAATAAGAAACAGTTACATATTATTACAAAATAATAAATTATATTATACAAAATATTTACATAATAGTTCATTGAAGCAAACACACATACATAAATAATATAACTATGTAACTAATACAAATAAATAATGGACACTTATTCTATACTAGGACGGTGATAACACATGTTTATAATAATAATTATATATCGATATTAAACAAAAAATAAAATACATAAGTTAGAAATAAAAAATCATCAATGAAAACAATTCCTAATTTAGAACACATGGTCACCATAAAAAATCAAAAGTGCGCGCACTTCGAGAAATAGATACGTACTATCGGGTTTGTTGATGTTTGTTGTTAAGGACACCAAACGGTGTTAACCAATCAGCAACCACGATTCTACTAATACATTTACACGCGTAAATACTATGCTATGTTTTTGTATAGAATTGGCACTTTAAAAAAAATCAGACTTTACTATGTCAAATATTTATTTAACACGCACCCAATAACAAGATGCCACATTCTGGAGATCCAGACTGAAAACACAATTAAAAACTGTGTCTGCACTGGGAATCGAACCCGAGACCTTTGGATCAGCAGCCATATACCATACCAACTGAGTCAAAAGTTTTCAATGGCGCTACAGCTCAAATAAAGCCCTGACCTTCTTCAATTTCTGTCTCCAGCTTCTTCTTTTTTCCAATGCCTCTCACTAGTTAAAGACTTGCAGAAGCTATACCGCATCCCTCCTTATGTCGCCCTCCCATCTTAATTTCGGTGTCCCATGTGTAAGAGTTATGTAAGAGTTTATTTAAGTCTGTGTTTAAAGATAAAACAAACTCGATAAAAATGTCTGTTGAAATGTTTTGTTATTCAGCAAATATATACCAAAGCATTTAAAATTATAGTACCACTCGTCATCGATTAAAAGATAACAACAATTAGATTTTAGAGTTTAAATTAAATACCAGCTCTATTCCTCGTTGTGGCTTGTGTTCAACGACAACGCAAAAGTTTGTGTTATCGCTAAAACACGCTGAATTTAGTTTCATGATTGTACACACAAATTATGTTTCCTACGTTGTATAAATACACTTAATACACAACTAATGTTCAAAATTGTAGGTACCTACTCTTGTTTTGGTATAATACTATTTGTATTTATTTATTTTAATTCGTTGTACACATTCATTATGAGTGAAAGTAGAATAAACATATTGTAATTATTAATATTCATAGCTTGGTTTTTTGTGTACTTGGATATTATTTTTTGAAGACAATGATAGATCGGTTAGTAGAATTTACAAAGTAAAATGTTTTTTTTGTGTATATAGCTATAATTGTGTATTTTTTCAAAGATTAATTCTTAAAAAAACTTGATATCGAAGAATATGCATATATATTAAAATTGTTTGAAAATGTTAATTTATTTATAAAAATGATAAAATTATATGGACAAGATTATAGAAGACATCAAATCATTAGAAGTGGGTTACTTTCTCGGAAATAAGAAAATCGATACTGTATGCTATGCAGACGACGCGGTCCTCATGGCTGATTGTGAAGATGACCTCCAAAGACTCCTGCACAAATTCCACATATCGGCGCAACAATACAACATGAAAATCTCCATAGAAAAAACAAAGAGCATGGTAACTTCAAAACAGCCTGTACGTTGCAAACTCATAGTCGACAATAAGACAATAGAACAAGTTATGCGATTCAAGTACCTGGGCGCTGAAATATCAAGCAGCAGTGACCTTTACAAAGAAGTTAGGAAACAAACGAATAAGGCGGCCGTTGTAGCGTGGTGCTTGCGAACTATTGTATTGAGAAACCAACACATGTTTAAAGAAAGAAAGCAAAATGAAGATATATAGGACCTGCGTAAGGCCAATAATGACATACGGCATCGAAACCAGAGCCAACACCACGAGAACAAAGAGTCTTTTGCGAACACCGAGATGACTCTCCGCCTCATCGCAGGTTTAACCATCCGAGACAGAGTACGAATCTCCGAAATTCGGAGGATCTGTGATGCCGAGGATGTCGTGCGATGGGGTAGAAACAGAAGACGTTATTGGAGAGATCACGTCGAAAGAGCGGATTCAGTGAGAGTCGTCAAAATAGCGGCAGACGAGATACCGCCAACCAGCAGACCCCCTGGACGACCGCCAAAGAGATGGAAGGACAGCTGGACATCCGCGTCCCAGGAGTGAATCCGAGAATAAACAGTACCCAGTACTAGAACAAGCAGAAAAAGAAGAAGGAGAAGAAGAAGAAGATAAAATAATAAATACATTATAAGCAACAAGATCCTAACCTTATTCGATTTATTTAAATCTATCAACATTTTTATCCAAAAATAACCGTGTGTTCATCGCTTATTTATCTCAATATAATTAAAATGCCTTTCGTCGCAAAACTAAATAATATAAAAATACAACTTCAAAATATCAGACAAGGTATTAAGTTCTCTTGTCAAATAACAAAAACAATAGTCGTATGATCATACGTAAGAGTCTTTTATTTCATATAATTCTTATTTTTCTTTCGATTCATGAAACCATTACTTGAGATGATTACATGAAAATTCTTCGAAACACAATTGTTCGAATGCGCAATTGTACGAATAACAATTTTTCGAAAATCAGTTATCAGAATGACAATTATCCGAAAGCAAATTATTCGAACTAACATTTGTTGGAAAACTAATTGACCGAATTTAATATATTTTTGTGTCATTATGTTGCCTCATTTGACATATTTGTTGCCAGTAAAATATATTCGATGAAGACTATTATTACTTGTTGTATTATTGTGGGTACCTACATACATACGTATGTTTGCACATTTTTAATAACTGATGTTTGACAGCGCGGGATAGCCTAGTTTGACAGTTTATCTAGTATTCACACCAATTTAGTTATTTTATTTTAATATTATAGTTACTTTTTTAATATATAATGCAACTGGCTCACGCCAGTCGCAATTATAACTACAAACAAACCTAACCAACCTATTTTTACCAAAGCTTTGTAGGTATAGGTTTAAAAAATCGGTGTACATCCTAGAATATCTGACAGCGCGGTGCATCGCCATGTTGTTTATTCCATAGATTTTTATAATACATTATACCATGTAGATGTAATAAAAGTGAGTCATGGAAAGTCGCGCGTTTGACGTTTTGGTTATTAACATATTTCACTTTTCCTTACATTTCAACACATCTTAAATAACTTTTTTCTAAATCTAAATTAACAAAGTGTTTTTTACGACAAATAAATCCGAAAACAATTACGTAAAAACTACAACGTCAAAAATCCCCCGGAAAAATGCCTCACTTCGATTCATACTAAATTTGCTAACTACGACATCTAGTATATTATAATAAAAATCTATGGTTTATTCCTTTCACAATACTACCAACATGACGTCATAAAAATTCGAACAATTGTAAATTCTGATAATTGTGCGTTCGGAAAATTGTTTTTCGAAAAAATGTGATTCGAATAATTGCCATTCGTAAAATTGATTTTCGTACAATTGAGCATTCGAATAATTGTTTTTCGAATAATTTTCGTGTCACCACTTGAGATATGTTATTATTAAGCCAATATGTTTCAAAATAAGCACATATTATGATCATTATTTTAAAACTAAAAAAAATACTTATGTGTTTATGTAGCAATATATATTTTCCAAAAGAATATATACTTATACCTACTGACATTAAAACTTATCTGAGAATATAAAATAAGAAAAAATATTTTAGAAGAATGTACTTTTTAAACATGAGCTGTTATTAAAAAGTAGACAGAGAAGATAGAATACCACAACTAAATAAATAAATAAATAAATAAATAAATAAATAAATAAATAAATAAATAAATAAATAAATAAATAAATAAATAAATAAATAAATAAATAAATAAATAAATAAATAAATAAATAAATAAATAAATAAATAAATAAATAAATAAATAAATAAATAAATAAATAATAAATAAATAAATAAATAAATAAATAAATAAATAAATAAATAAATAAATAAATAAATAAAAAAATAAATAAATAAATAAATTAATTAATAAATTAATAAATTAATAAATTAATAAATTAATAAATTAATAAATTAATAAATAAATAAATAAATAAATAAATGAATGAATTAATTAATTAATTATTCGATAATTAAATATATTAATAAATAAAAATAATATAGTCATACTCTGGAAAAATATTTTTTATGAAACTGATAAATTCGAAGGTTTACCAGTCATTATAATTTACCTATGTAAGTTATTTATGATCCAAGTGTCAATATAAGAAGGTATAAGATTTTATGTAATAAATTTTATTTATATGATGTCATATACATAACACCAGAGACATAAATTGCTGAATAGCTACAAATAATAATAAATCCGAGGTAAGCTTAAATATAAAATAATTTTATCAGTGTTTGCTATTCACTTTCAATTCTGCGAATAATTTTATGCCTATCATAAAATACTATTATTTATTAGCAATTTTCCAAAATTGTTATTGGTCTGTTAGAAAATTTGGCCTGTAAAAAAGCTTTACGAGTATGGAATATGGGTCATTTTGTGAAGTTTTATTAGTGCATTTGAAATCAATGTCTTTTAGTTGTAAAACCATATAATATAAAAAATAACCTATTTTCATTGCAAGTAATTACAGTACCGAGTATAACAAATATGAAACCGTAGTTTTAGACGTACCAAATAGTCGATATGAATTTTTATATTTCAATCGAAGTGTTATTTCCAAAATATATTTAATATATACATTTATACGGTAATAAGTCATTCGTCTCGAGTAAGATAATTTTACTATAAAACGATTTTCAAACGTTTTTTCATTCATCAGATCAAAAATTTGTATTTGTAAGGAAATCTCTTAACTAATCCAATCAAAGTTAAACAAATTCACAAAAATTGTTAATGTTATTTTTCAAAACAATACCAAGACAAATAAAAAATACAAATTTACTTCAGCAAACAAACTGATCACATTCATATAAGTAAAAATGAGTAAAAAAATAAAAAAAGACATTGTTCGAGAAATATTAGATTTAAAAGATAGTTCAGATAGATTTTTTGAGGTGAGTTTTCTTCAATCTCTCCATGCCTAACTCTAATTAAATATTTTAAATTACATTTATTCCAAATCTCATTCAAATTCATTATTCAGCCTTTATTTACATTGAAAAAAAAATCTTAAAAAACAATTATTCAACTACTGGCTAAGACTGTCCTTACATTACAAAATATCGTTTTTCTTATACATAGTTCCAAATTCATATACAAAATATATAACAATTTCATTTTGTGTACTTTTCATATAACGCACTTATGCGGATTAAATCCATCTGAAGTATTACATACGATGATTCCCGCATTCAGTTCTTTATGCAAATTTCTATAAGGACAATTTTCCAAAAAATATGCTGTTACCTGAAAACTTTCAACATGAAATCACGACCTACTCTGTGAAATTTCAACCATCAACCACTGTTCAATCACATATCAATTTCCACACTGGCGGGATTATTGCCAAAAGACAATTCTTCCAATAGACCAACAAAATAATGAAAGCGAAATAACAAAAAAAGATACATAAAACAAAGATAAAAAAATCATAACAAAAAAGGGTTGAGAAAGGACAAGGAGAGAAAATCGGGACCAGGTGTATAGGGATAAATATTCGCGTTGTTAGAAAGAGTCTTGACATTCCAACTATTCCAACTATCACCGGCAACTTAGTGGTCTAGCATTCAAAAGGAACTTCAGGGGGACAGTATCGATAGGGGGGAGTGTCCTGGCGATTATTTACCAGGAGAGCCGACCCCGACAAAGAAGAATAAGAAGTGTAGGTATAGGGATAAATATTCCTCAATATTCCATTTATTGTCGTACAAAAATTATCAGTTTTCCCGTTATTTAGCAAGTGATAAAAACTTCCATGCAGAGTGAAATATTTAATTGATAAGATATGAGTATATTATGTACTCTAGTATTGTTGGAAAACAATGTTATATATTATATATTTGTTTAAATAATAATATATATTATATTCTATGGATAGAATCGAAGTATGCACCTATCTCGCTCTATCGCATATAAAATCACTGTTCGTGCTCTTCTTGTCAATATCTGAATATACGTATATACATAAATAACCGGTCACGAACCATCGAACATGGGATTTTAAATAAAAGAAACAAAAAAAATGAATTAAAAAAAAATAAACAACATAAAATTAGAGTGAAGCATCAAATAATTATAATTATAGTACTATTTACATATTTTTTATATGTTTATTTAAAAAAATGGGCAAGCAGATACACATCGCTTTAAAAAAAAATATTTTTAATAGATTCTCCACCACCGTGGTTTCAATACTCCCCAATAGCAGTTATTGAAAACAATACACATAAACTTTATTGGAATAGAGATATACTTACAGATAGAACCAACCTGCACAATAGACCCGATATAGCCCTGATTGAGAAAAATACATAGCAAACTCATTTAATTGAAATACCCATTCCAAATACAACAAATTTAGAATAAAAACACACCGAGAAAAATCAAAAATACCTCCTTCTAGGAGAACAGATCAAAACCCAAACAATACGAATTAAAAAGCTTGATCTGCCTGAACTAAACAACTTGAGAATTTATTAATTGTTTTTTTTTCAGCCCACCTTTTATTTCATGTTACATGTACCTACTCACTGCTGGTATTCACCTCAAACAATGAACGTAATAAACCGTAGTAAGCGGCGTTCGTACATATTTTGTTTACTAAAACTCTTATAAGGGTTCACTACGTCATATCAGTAAATCTTTGATTGATTTTATGTTATGCCAAAAATTTTATTCTAAAAATTGACTTAAAACTGCCTTAGTGTAGAGTGTGTACAAATGATAAATTATTCACGCGGAATCGTCCGCGAGACAATAATAATAATTCAACATTGAAATTTCCATGGATAATTTCATCCTAATTGTCATGATGACAGAGTGGGTCCGACCGCTCATCCCGCGGGACGTCATCAAAAACATTTTATATTGTACCGTATATTACGAGTCGATAAAGGAGTTGCCGAAGGATGCCCGTGTGGCATTAAACTCAGTGACGAGGGTAGGACCAATTTTTTTTTCACTCCCGAAACGAACGTCACGAGGGGTCATAGCCGCGATGGCAGGACCAATTAAGGTCCGAATTTATAAACGGGATCCCGTGGGCAATGGAAAAAGGCCCATTATGTATTTTGTTTGATTGGGTATTATAATGACACACTAATTAATACAATGAGGTGAATCATTTATTTATTTATAATAGACATGTTTTTTTAACATAAAGAGAGGTTTGACAACATTAATAAAAGTAAATGATTAAACACTTAACACAAAGACAATATCTCCTATTCAGTAACTATTGTAACTAAAATAGGAACGTACTAAAATGATAGATTTTAGATTTATGGCCTTATTTCAGCGTTATAAAATATAAACATGGAAGTGGATACTGCTGAGTGCATCGAAAAAGTCGCTACGTGGATGTCTCATAACAAGCTAAAATTAAACCCAACAAAAACAGAGTTTATGTGGGTAGCTTCACCACGGCGACAGCACCTCATTGAAAGTACTCCTATTAACATCAATGGAGAAAAACTCTTGCCGTCTGCAAGTGTCAAGTTTTTGGGTGTACACTTAGACAATAAGTTGTCTCTTGACCTGCAAATCTCTAAAACAGTCAGTCATGCTTTTTCCAACAAAGACAACCGAAAAACATTCGTCGAACCTTGCCCAAAAATGAGACAAAAACACTTATAAATGCATTCGTTGTGTCTCGGCTAGATTACTGTAATGGCATCTATGATGGATTGCCAAAGTATCAGCTCGATAGATAACAGATGGTGTTTAATGCAGCGGCAAGGCTCATTTATGGAGCGGAAAAACGATGTCACATAACTCCACTACTTAACGAATTGCACTGGTTGAAGTGTCCAAAGCGAGTACAAAATCTGCTTAACGGTGTTTAATGCTTTAAATAACCTAGCGCCACAATACATACAAGAGCTGTGTCAGAGAAAAGCTTTCTCTGGGAGGCATCTCACACTTAGGTCTTCTGGATCACAGAGTAAAATAAAGCGGCTTACTATGATCGATGCTTTGGTGTGAGTGGTCCTATAAAGTGGAATAAATTGCCTCTAGATGTTCGCAGTGCAAATAGTAAGAGCACTTTCTCTAAAGGACTGAAAACAGCTTTGTTTCGTAGAGCAATATAATATCTATCTAAATAACAGAGCCCTTGGAATGATCTTGAATCATTAAACGGCGCTATACAAATTATTATTATTAAACATGGACTAAATGGAAATGGGACATACCTATTTTGGCCTAATATGAAATTATGAAATTTTCATCATTTTCAAAATTATTCAAAATGCGTCTAATTCAGTTACTTTTTAAGAACGTTCCGGCCAAAATAGGTACGTTCCTATTCCACTTAGTCTAAGTTGATATTTTATAACGCTAAAATAAGACCGTAAATCTACAATTGTAATTCGTTCCTATTTTAGTTACAATAGTAAGTGAATAGGGGGTAATGGAAGAATACACAGCACACATCCATATCATATATGCTAGGGATAATCCCTGTGACAGCAGTCTTGGAATTGTAATAATAATAATAAACACTTTCTTGCACCCTGCGCAAGTGGCGATTTTATTGCCATATGGCAATTTTGTCGGCCTTCATGGCTCAGTTAGTAACATACCCCACATGGCCTTTCAGACATTCCAAAAATTACGCCATCAAATTACACAATCGTCTACAAACTTCACTAAAACTGCTACCACAAAATAACAAAAAACACATGACATCATGTTATTATGTTTTCTTTTTTTGTTTCCTTTTACTTTAATGGATTATTGTTTTTAGTTTCTATGTTTTTTCTCAGTACCTATGTGTATTTTAATGTATGTTTGTAAAAGGCAATACATGCCGTATGAGAAATAAATAAATATAACATCGGTTCGGAACATACAAATAACATCATAACAGCAATAAAATCCTACATTTATTTTAATAACAAATTACTTTATTATCAAACCTAAAAACAATTTTCACTCAGTACTTTTTATACCACACAACTGTTCAAACGAATACCTCAGCACAAAAATTCCTAGTGAGGTGTTCATTGTACCAACGTAATTACACACTTATCACTAACACACACACACACACACACACACACACACACACACACACACACACACACACACACACACACACACACACACACACACACACACACACACACACACACACACACACACACACACACACACACACACACACACACACACACACACACACACACACACACACACACACACACACACACACACACACACACACACACACACACACACACACACACACACACACACACACTCACACACACACACACACACACACACACACACACAATTTTGCACACACAATCACACACAATATTTCAAGTACATAATTGCATTGTCATGCTTATATAATAATTATAATAAACCGTTTATTGGCAACACCATTATTGTCACATCAAACAAAAAAAAATATAAACAAAATTTTGAACTACAATTGAAAACAAAAAGGCTATTGCTGAGCTGCGCATTACCAGGTATCCCTGGAGTGCTGCTGGTTTTCAGCAAAGCCTTGGGACAACACAAAACATTGAGAACAGACCACATGTCATAACCTATAAAAATTTAATAGTAATTAAAGATAAAATGTATTTCTTCCTTCTCTTTTTTTACTGCTGGCACCCTTGTTGGTTCAATATCTTGAAGTGTTTCTTAAAAGAGGTCATTGCACGTATGTTCTGAGGCAACTCATTCCAGTGCGGAGGTTCGATATCTGTTCGATGATGATATCATTTATGTAAATTAATAACATAAATAAATAAATAAAGGTCCAGGGTTCGATTATCTGTGCAAATTCATTTTTTCACTTCGTTTTTATCCTGGGTTTGCGAGACAGGCTATGGAATATGGTAACTTCTTTTTGGGTGCTTACTGTAAGTAAAATATTTGGCATAGTGACTGCCTATCTGTTAGCTGCCTGATAAGCATCACTATAAATACTTAGGTTTAATTGTGAAGGATACAATTAACTTATTTATTTATTTATTTATTTATTTATTTGGGAAACATACAGCTTATAATCTTAAACAAAAGGAAATTATTTTACACTTATGCCAAGATTGTTCCCTCGAACTTATGTAGCAAACAGTTTAGTGATGTTAATAATTCACTCGTGTTTTAGAATCGAAATGTGGATTACGACAGCATTGAATTCTATTGACAATAAAATGAATAAAAGTAAAAATAAATTTTCCAAATCTTCTCAAATCTCATAATCAACATAAAACTGTCGTGAATTCCCCTTTTATAGCAAAAAACGAGTTTGATCAAAGTGTTTGTATAAATATACGTAGTGCTGTCACAAATCGAAATATTCTTTTGATGTTACAAGCGCGTATTAAAAAAATACCGCAACGCGTAAAATCGGCATTCTGTTTTCCCCACTTTTTAACACTCCCGACAACGCAAAGTCGGGGAATTTATAATTTTGATATGGTAATACCGTAGATATCCCAAACAACAATTCCGTTTGTTTACATGTTCGTTTGTCTCGTTTTAATTCCATTCGGTGCGAGTGTTGGTGCGAGATAGCGGATGTTTCATATAATTTTCACATATAAGGGCAACATTTTATTTTTATCACTATTTAGCGCGGTATGATGAAACGTTATATTTATTTAAGATGAGAATAAGCCGAAATAACACATGTTTGGTATAGTATAACATTCTGTATGATTTTTAATTAAATTTATAAATTAATGTGCCGTGTAGGAATTAAGATACATATTAATAAAAATGTTTTATTTTGTATGGTTTAAAATTATGTTTACGCTGTTTAAAAAATAGTCACTATTTCAATAGTATTATACTTGGGAACATATTTAACATGTTTAAAAGCAGGGGCGCATAGTATAAGGATGTGTTAAATAATGATAAATCAGAAAACCAATAAATAAAGTTGAAACTAATTCATATATTCCCGTCAGCTCAATATTAAATTACATTGCATCTCCTGCTTATATCCTCGTTCCGGACACTTGCGTCTACAATCCGCATTTACCATTCCGCATTCTGTTTCCGGTTTGGCTCTCTGATTGGTTGAAATCTCGTAGTATTGAGTCAAATGAGCTGAGAAATTTTATATTAAATATGAAAAATTAAATAAAAAATGTAAATTTAATTTATAATAATTTATAATTCAATTTATAAAGCAACTCGCTCACGCGAGTCGCTATTATTATTATAAACAAACTTCGTTCCGGACTATATCCACGAGTGTTACGCCCACTATGGAGCGCAGTGTCCTCATTTCATTAGTCCGGAGGAGAATTTTTGTTCTAATAGTATCGGCTCTGGCTTCGATGGCATCTTGGCATCTTCGATTCTTACGCAAGACTTAAAATATTGTATAGCTATTAAGTTTCCTAATTAATAAAAAATTAAATATATATTTGCCATTATGAGCATATTTTCCAGGACGCCCTTGTTTGTACAACCTTCAAAGGATCATTTTAACAAAAAGTAAGAAATTAGACATTGTTTTTTCATTAATTTTTATATTTTGAACCTATTGGATTGATAATAAGACAAAATCATTTTATTTTTATATTTTTAATGTTACTTGTATTACTTAAAAAGTGATTTTTAGCGTAAGTATAAGCTAATTATCAAAGTCATTTCAAAATTTGAATCTTCAAAATACGTGGGCGACGCAGAATATAATGTGCCCGTTGATTACAATTACCTTCCGACGGTCAACTAAGGTTTAAAGTTATTATAAGAAAAAAAAAGTTTTTTTCAATTAAGCCCTCGGCCCTTGAGGCAACAGATTTTTGTTTTATAAATGTTGAAAAACTGTTCGGTTATGGTGTGATTTTTTCGTTTAAGCTATATGTTGATTTGTGAAGCACTTTGAGCCAGATCCAGGTATCATTTTAATCCATCCGCTCTATCAAATATTTACGGCCTGAAAATTGCATACATATTTACGTTTGCGGAGAGAAAATCTCGCAGAATATTCCAGGGGATAAACCGGAAAAACATCGGATGGGATGTTGTATATTAACTGTAGGTATAGCTAGCTGATGTGAATTACAAATTGGTTGATAATAATTTATTGTCGACGGTGAAACGTAATTACTTTTCTGTGGGTTAATTTCTGTACAAAAAACAATTCGTTATATCGCGATATACGAAAGGTTAATTAATCATATTCCGTGGTGATAAATATGTCATTTTACAAATCATAGTAGAGGTAAGATAGAGAGAAAAAGGGGTATGCGACGTAAGAGAACATCGTGGCTTAAAAGTCTCAGGTTTGGGTTTCCGGATGTGGCGTCACACGTAAGGTTGGCGTAAGATCGTCATGAGTTTAGTGAAACTGTCGCCAAACTCCGATTGGAGCGGCGCAAGAAGAAGAATATTCATACTGACTAGATGGCATAGAGACTATTAGATACACATGTAGATGAACTATACAGAAAAGTCAAAATTGCAATTAGTTTATTTTTTGTTTCAAAATGTATTGTTCTGTATCATATTTCAAGATATTCGTTCGAAGTACAATCAGCAAGATTATGGAATAGCCTTAGTCCGGATATTGCGTCGTCTAACTCACTTAGTATTTTCAAGAAAAAACTAAAGAAGGAATATTTATCCTTGAACACCTGATCCCGATTTCCTCTCCTGTCCTTACCATATCCTTTTTTCTTGCTATGAATTATTATTTTTTTTTTGTTTAATAGTATTTAAGTGTTATACGTAATTTATTTGATTTCTTTTACTCTTTTTTATTTGCTGTTGTACATACACAATGTTGTAATACTTTATAACCTGGTTGGTTGGAAGAAATTGCCTAATGGCAATAAGCCCACCAGTGTACAATTATATTTGTTTATATTATGTACAAGAAGATGTATAAATAAATAAATAAATAGATAAATAAATATATAAATAAATAATTAAATAAATAAATAAATAAATAAATAAATAATTAAATAAATAAATAAATATAAATAAATAAATAAATAAATAAATAAATAAATAAATAAATAAATAAATAAATAAATAAATATATAAATAAATAAATAAATAAATAAATAAATTATGGACAACCTGGGGGGCAAGTCTGGTCGACCGGCGGAATCAAACCTATCCACGTTTACCCATATCAATGATATGATCATCATATATATGGGTGGTGGTAGAGCAGTTAGCGCGCTGGGTTTGAAATGAGAAAAGAAAAGAAAAAAAATAGAGTGAAGAAAATGGAGTTATATAAAAACTTGTGATATTATAGAACTCCATAAGATAATTATTATACATAATATGGGTAAACATGGGTGGTGTTTATTCAGCCGATTGACTACATATGTAGACTCGCCCCCCTGTTGTAGAAGTCAACGAGAGGCAAAAAAATTCACGAAGTCGCCTTCCAAAAGAAGGACTAGAGTATTGTGAAGTCTAAGCAGATCAATATAGAACATTGAACATTACCTTGGTTATTAGTTCTTGCAGAAGACCCAACCAACAAGAGGCTGAAGATGATAAAGGAACTGCTTCACATGTCTGTAAATGTCCAGCTTACATGGAAGCTTGACACTAGCACCTGAGGGCACTTACTTTGGAACCCAAGGACATAATACTATGTCATCCCAATTAGTAGGATTCTGTGATTCATTGAAGAGACCAAACAAAGCCCAAAAACACCCTCCACATCTTTGGCATCCTGTGGCCAGGAGATTTCTGGGAAGACCAAGGCAGAGATTGATAGACAATATTTTCGAAAAATTAAATGAAGATTGTGCAAACAACTTATATGCTAAATAAGACATTTGCACAGTCTTACATGCCTGTTAAATGTCTTATGTGTATCAAAAAGTTCCTTCCGTCATACACCATATGTAGCCAGAAATTAAATAATAATGTTCTTTTAATCTGAAGCTGAACAATTATCTTCCCCTTCTTGTTCATATAATAAAACGTTTTAAATTCTTCTTCATGCTCTTACATCTTCCTCATACCACTCTACGTAGAACTTTGAACAGTTGTCTACTACTTACACGGGCAAGCCTAACGTACGCACAAAACACAAAACAAAACCCGTTATAACTTTTTCTCCCGAATGATAATAATATCTTAGTGTGGTCCCGAAATTTATTAAAAAGAATCCTTTGCTGGGGGAGTTGGAAACTCATTTTCAAAAGTTGAAATTCCAATTTTATCGAATAACATTTGCGACAGATCTCCGAAACTAAAACAATCAGCGTTTGTCTCGTGGACGTAAATTTTATGCGGACAGACCAAGCAAAGTTCACGGAGAATTATTATCGCGAAAACAAAGAACTATTATGTAAAATGAATATCATTAGGTACAATCCGAACAATTTGTTACAGTAATCTAGTTCATTTTCGAAACTTCTACGTTGTTGTTTTTTTTTTGGGCCATTATTTGTCACACAAAACTCGACTTGGAATTATATTTTAATAGTTTCTTGTTGTATTATTTTAAAACAAAAGAACTACATAATATTGATAGAGTACACTATCACATTTTTGCTGTATTTAGTTCTCTTGCCTCTAACTTACTCTGAAACAGTATAATTCCATGAAATAAAACAAATGTTATCCCCACGGAAGACGAAAATGTAAGAAGCTTACCAATTAAACCTAGAAGATGCCATATACCTAAGCTCGTAAGTTTTTGTTTCTTGGGAATGTCAGTTTGCCAATCCAATACTGATACTGAATATTGTACATTTTCCTTGCTGTGGAAGTAACATATTACAGAAAATAATCTTAATATACCACGTTGATAAGCCATCATTAATGTTATATTTTGCAACGCATACAGACATTTTTAGCTCATCCTTCATATACAGGACAGTTAATATAAATATTGTCTTACTTTATTCCGTGAGTTGAACCAAAATTCGAATAATTATTGAATTCTATCTACAACTTTTTTTATTGTTACACAGTAGCTGCCCATCATCTGATTTATTAATTGAACTTCCGTCAACAAACTGACGGCAGATACGAAAATTAAAAAAAAATATCCTATAGAAACACAATGCCATAACTTATTTTGAATCAATTCAACAAACATGATTGAAAAACATTTATGTTGGTTATTATTTGTTTTTTTGATTGAACATCAAATATGTTTCGCATACTGTTTTTTGTCGGATCATAAAATTCTATTCTCCTGTTGATTTCCCGGAAATACTACATGATTTTTCAATTACGAATGGATTGTGATCATTAATACTTTTTATTTGGTGAAAAATCCGGAAGTCATTCCAAAACTCTTTCAATTAGTCAAGTTCTCCATCCTCATTTTTATTTCATCATTAACTCTTGACCCACATGTTTATCTATAATATAGGTAGCGCATAATGGTTTTTATGACACTATGATTCGAATGCACAGTCCTAGGTATTTAAATTAAGTTTTTTTTTATAAAAACAATGAATATGTCCTTGTTATACAAGTACATATACATCTTCCTACGTTCCCTTAAATAAGCAAATAAATGCTTGTAATACAAAAAATAAATAAATAAGAATTCTTAAGTTAGCAATTGCGTTGCAGAGACATCACTAACTAAATACTACGCCAAACTTAAGGTCGATAGCGTAGAATTTCACATTATTGTGTATGAAGAAAAGAGATAGATAGCTTTCTATGGTTAAAATAACACAAACATATGTAACCAAGCTCACACTGACAGCTCGATATCACAATTTTTCTGAAATTCCAGCCAATTTTCGGCATCTTTTATAGATCGCTGAATACTCTGGTATTTGATTTGACAAAATTTTCAAATACATATTTGACGAAATCGCCAAAATCATCATCCATCGAAAACATCTCGTATTTTAATATTAAACCACTCGTAATGTTCCTCGCGATCAACCTTACGTTTTGACAGTTTGCAAAAATGTTAGTTTACAACGACGCGCATGCTCTAAGTATTTAGATATGTCTCTGCAATGCAATTCTCATACAAAAACATCGTAGCACCATCCACTTAGGAAGCCACGTGATTTCCTAACTTAGTGAGTGACAGTGCAATGAAAACATGAGACCTCATTTTTGCCACTTTATTTTTTTGCACCTTTTCTAAAGGAATCGTTAACCACACTTTTTTCTTTGTTTTGCTCCTCAGACAAATAACAGGTAGGTACTGCGTGAAATACTTATTTAACACGCATAAAATTACGAAATGCCATATACTGCAGACTTATAATACTCACCCGTTCATAAATCCAGACTTAAAACCCACAAAAAAACTGTGTCAGAATCCTGAGCTCAAGGAGTCTAGTATCTAATTACTAAGTAAGCCACGAAGGTTTGCTTATTAAAGGACTGCATTTACAAAGTCTAACTGACCATACTACACATTCCAGCAAAACGAATTCAGCGAAATTTTCCTATTGTTGAAAATATATGTACGTAGCTCCCATTGTAGAAGGATATGCTTCCATTGTTAAATTGACTATCAGTAATGGTATTGTAAACTAAAAGTACCAGTCAAATAGTTGTATAATATCGTTCGATGCACTAGAATCCATTCAATGGTATTAAGAACCTACCTATGTATGTACTACTTATGTACATTACCTGTAGGTACCTTTTACCTTTTCTTCGACCATTTTATTATTGAGGTGCATTGAAAATGTTCAATCAATAATCTTTTATTAAGCTTACTGTTTTTACAAAGTTTGAAAAAGTAGATGTATTACAAATATGAATGAAATACTTGGTATTATTTCTATTGAAATTTGTTTGATTGAAATTTATTGACAAGAATGAGGCTAGTGGATATAGGTATACAAAATTTACATGACAGGTGTATAAAAATGTTGGTTTTTGAACGGTTTAAAAATAAGTTTTATAATGCAAATTAATCTATACAAATCTACGTTTTAATACAATGAAAGTAGTTGAGTCACTGGTTGTAGTCCCCTGTGTCAAAAAACCAACATTTATACATCTGTCATGTAAATTTTGTATATAACCACAAGCCTCAGTCTTGTAGAGTATTATTCTGACGATGTACCTTGCACTTAACGCGTCGATAATCAAATAAATTTCAATAGAACTAATATCAAGTATATTTTTTTATATTTGTAATATAATAAAGCAATCAATATGTTAGTGTGTGTGTGTGTGTGTGTGTGTGTGTGTGTGTGTGTGTGTGTGTGTGTGTGTGTGTGTTGTCTCACGCCTTTTGAAAAACCAAGAGCATCTAAAAATCTAATTTATGTGCGAACGTGTACCAGTATACCTGATGCAGTGTCACGCTAAAAATAATGCGATTAAAATGCTGAATTTTAAAGATATTTCAATAATTATTTTTTTCATACAAAATTTTCAAAGTCATATCAGTCAAAAAAGTGTACATTTTGCACGCAAATATCTGTTAGTTTAAAAGTTAGAAGTACGTATTTACACGAAAAAAATATATTTTCAAGTATAACTTAGCTTTTAAGTGAAAATCATGGTGAATATTTTGTCTAATTATAATGTTTAACTTATTTTTAAAGTAAGCGTTTTGTACAAATGTACATATAACCCCGCCATTTTAATATCTTTTCATACGATATTTAATTTTCCTATAGAATGAATATGTTCTTTAAAATAATATACCTTTGAAATAAATGTGATTATGAAATAATAAAATGAAACACAAGACATTACAGCAAGTTTTAAGACATATATTGTAAAAGTCTGTTAATTATTAGTAAAGATATAGGCGTAATAAAATTGCATAATTTGTTAAAAATATTTGATTTTTCTGACAATTTTCATTTTTATGGCATCGAACAAACCAATGTAGGTACCTACATATTCAAAAAATGTCTCCATAACATTTGATATTTTTCACATGTTGGAACATGGTTACTATGGTAACGGACACATTCTGATATTAAAATAAAATTTGTTATAAATCGAATTCGAATTAATTTAGAACATCATTGTAGGTAGATACCTACATCTAAAGTAATAAAGCAATCAATATGTTAGTGTGTGTGTGTATGTGTGTGTGTGTTTGTCTCACGCCTTTTGAAAAACCAAGAGCATCTAAAAATCTAATTTATGTGCGAACGTGTACCAGTATACCTGATGCAGTGTCACGCTAAAAATAATGCGATTAAAATGCTGAATTTTAAAGATATTTCAATAATTATTTTTTTCATACAAAATTTTCCAAGTCATATCTGTCAAAAAAGTGTACATTTTGCACGCAAATATCTGTTAGTTTAAAAGTTAGAAGTACGTATTTACACGAAAAAAATATATTTTCAAGTATAACTTAGCTTTTAAGTGAAAAACATGGTGAATATTTTGTCTAATTATAATGTTTAACTTATTTTTAAAGTAAGCGTTTTGTACAAATGTACATATAACCCCGCCATTTTAATATCTTTTCATACGATATTTAATTTTCCTACCGAATGAATATGTTCTTTAAAATAATATACCTTTGAAATAAATGTGATTATGAAATAATAAAATGAGACACAAGACATTACAGCAAGTTTTAAGACATATATTGTAAAAGTCTGTTAATTATTAGTAAAGATATAGGCGTAATAAAATTGCATAATTTGTTTAAAATATTTGATTTTTCTGACAATTTTCATTTTTATGGCATCGAACAAACCAATGTAGGTACCTACATATTCAAAAAATGTCCATAACATTTGATATTTTTCACATGTTGGAACATGGTTACTATGGTAACGGACACATTCTGATATTCAAATAAAATTTGTTATAAATCGAATTCGAATTAATTTAGAATATCATTGTAGGTAGGTACCTACATACCTAATACTTACTACTTAAAAACCAAGAATATACTGATTTTGTATAGGAAAATTATTAAACTATTTTAGGTTAACTACAATACACATTCAATATACCTACAAACTATTTCCTATAGTGAAATTCTTCTTTTTTCTATGTAGACCTTTGGGTGATTTTTTCTACAAACTATTTCTTGGGGTTTAAATCTTCTTCCTCTTCTTTTGTGAAGTCATTTGGGACAGTTCATAAATAAACTATTTCCTATAGTCTAATTTTTCTTTTTCTTAATTTATGTAGACCTTGGGTGAGTTTTTATACAAACTATTTCCTATAGTCTAATTCGTCTTCTTCTTCCTTTATGTAGACCTTTTGGTTAGTTTTTAAACAAACTATTTTTAAACAAACTATCCTTTAGTCTAATTCTTCGTTTTCTTATTTTATGTAGATGTTGGGTGAATTTTATATAAAATATTTCCTATAGTTCAATTCATCTTCTTCTTCTTTTATGAGGACATTTTGGTCAGTTTTTTATATAATACATTTCCTAATGTGTAATTCTTCTATTTCATCTTCTATGTAGACCATTGGGTCAGTTTTTATTACAAACTATTTGTTATAGTTTTATACTTCTACTTCTTTTTTTATTTAGTCTTTTGGATTAGTTTTATGTCTTATAGTCTATTGTAACGAAATATTATAAACAACATGCATACTTGATGAAAATACATAAAAACGAATGGGATGTGACCAACACTAGAATCTTCTCATTACTTTTGTTCAATCAAATTTACACCATTTATTATATCATCATATATTGCTTAATTTTCAATAACTACACATTTCATTTTGATGACAATATATAAAAAATCGGGGTTGTGGCCATTGTTGGATCTTCACAACGTTTATATTCATATTAAAAACTATTTAACATAGCTTAAGTCTTCTTCTTCTGTAATGTAGACTTATGTGTCAGTTTTAAGTCTATCAGTTTTATTGTGCAAAACTATAATAAACTCTATGCACACTTGACGAAAAATATAAAAACGAATGGGATGGGATCAACACTAGAATATTTTCAGTACTTTTGTTTAATCAATTTTTAAACCATTTCCCATCATCCAAAATTACTAAATATTTAAAACACATTATTTGCGTTCGATGACAATATATAAAAATAGGGGTTGTGGCCAAATCCAAACTCTTTACGACGTTGTCTTTTTATAATAAGTCATATTTAAGATCATTTCCCATAGTCCATGCGTGCAGAAATTGTATGTGCTTATATATAAAAGCAAATGGATTGTGGCCATCACTTTAAGATTTTACACCGCTTAAACTCAATTAAATTTCAAACTACTTTTCATACTACGGTTAAAAAAAATTATGTGTGACAATATTATGTAGGTATATAAACGATTGCTTATTCCTTCACTAATTTACATTCTTGGCCAACGGCGGGACATAAAAGCTAGTTTGTAATATATCTACATACAATGGAGTTCTATCAAGAATTGTCGATCGACAAACTAAACTAAGTTTGATTAAGTGTAATAATCTCGTTTTCTTGAGAATATTATTCAATTTTTTTTTATTATTGAAACCAAACAAAATATAACAATATACAAACAATAAAAATATTACAAAAAAGTACAATTTAAATAAGTTATATGAAACATTTTTTATAGTATTATTTGGTATACACCACCTCACTAGGCTGAGCCTGTACCGAGGTGGCAGAATTTTTTTTTTGCGTTATATCTGACAGAAAAATATTAAACTTGCATTTAACTAAAACTTGTTATAAAATATACCTATTATAAAAATAAAAATATAAACTATTGTAGCTTGATCATGTTTCCGCAGTATATAATGCCCTTGTTTCTAATCCATGTTTCTATTGTTTTCTTGTATTTCAAATTATTCATCAACTGTATGTCCGTTATTTCACTTTTTATCTTGTTAAAAATTTTTGGAGCTAAATAATAGTTATGTCTTTGTCCGAATGTCGTGTTTGTCTTTGGAGTCATGAGAAAATTCCTGCGTGTCGTCTCGTAATTGTGTTGCGGTGTAATGTGAATTGTTTTATCTTTATGAAAATGTATAGAAATAATTTTGATATATAACTGTGGAATGTTGAAAACTGGAAAATCATTAAATAATTGAACTGTTGGATATGTAAATGGTTTTTTTATTATAACCTTAATTAAAGCTTTTTGTGCTTTAATAAGAGGAACCATATTAATTTTAGCAGCGCCATCCCAACCAATCATTCCGCGTGGTTAAAATCGTAGCCAGTAAATGATACTTCGTTAATTGCAAGTCACTTTAATTACAGTTATTTGAATACAAATACAAAATAGTACAGTCAATATTTCGATGTTTTTCAATCGGGGGGGGGGGGGGGGCAAGTCTGGTCAATCGGCGGAATCAAAACCATCCATGTTTTCCCATATCATGAATATAATACAAACTTATGTATATCTAACTTCGTAAGATTATAACAACAAACAACTAGGTACTTATTAATTCTATTTTTACCAATCACTCTCAGAAATGTGTTTTACTTTTCTTCTCAACTTATGAATCTGTCAATAAAATTCGTTTATCATGTGCACGCATTCACACCCACCCTTACTGTATCTCTCTTTCACACACATATACATATTGTTACTCTCTCTCTCTCTCTCATGCGCGCACTCACACTAATTCACACTTTTTTATGTCTTCTTTTGATATAACATATTCTTCGTAGGTAAGAAGTACATGTCTTATTTGTATTTTTGCTTATTTCCTTTTAATAATTGTATGCATGTACTGTGTGCTGTCCTTCGTAAAATAAAATATAATAGTTACCTTATGGATTTATATATCTTAAGGTGTTATAGAACTTCAAATGATAATTATAAACATGATATGGGTGATCATTGGGTTCTATAACATCCTGAGATATCATAGAACTCCATATAATAATTATATCATATACAGAGTGCTTACTTTGACTATGCCGTAATGCGTATGCCATAATCCATAATATGCCGTATACATACCTATATGAAAATTTGTGTCCTCTACAGCCCAAATTAAAAGGCCGATGAATTTCATATTGATACAAAAAGCTTGAAGCTGATTAGTTTCCTATGGACAACGGTTCATTTTTAGTCTCCATTACTATGGAATAGTGCAGAGACATGCTTTCCATTTTTTTTAATTTCGTAAAAAAACAACATTGAGTGAAATTGTTTTAAACTCTTTCAAACTTTCCAATGTCTGGCTTGAGAATAAAATAAAAAAATATATAAATTTTGTCGATAATATAAGAAGAAACTTACAAAGTAATTTTCTTTTGAAGATATCCAATTTTAAACTATGAACTTTTTGTATCTAAACAAATAACTGAAATATCTATTTGCGGCTTAGACTTTTTATTATTTACGAAAACACCTGGTCTAAGCAAAGGGCAAACAAGTTTTTCTTGAATAACACCAAGTTGTGCCAACACTGAGTTTTAAAAATGACAAAGAAAAAGAAATTTGAAACAGTTAAAGTTTCAATTTATTTTTAATTTACCTGCCTTCTTTATTGGTGGCCACAATTTTTTGTTTTAAAATAAGTTGGGTTGGTTGGTGATTACATATTATATGTATGGGTCGGAATTTTTTTGAAACATTTTTTCACGATTTTTTTAACTTCACGTGTCTGTCCATACTGGAATTTTGCAATCGGTTTTTACAATCTCCCCGACCATTAAAAGGTCTAAAACTTTCAGAATATGCGTATTCCTGGTAAAAATGCATGTTTAAAATGTTTTATTTTGATTATCTCCATTAAAATTCATTTATGGATTTCACTTTAAATAATTAAAAAAATACAGGTACACTAACGTGAAAAGTGGTACAGAAATTATCTAAATTATGTAAAGTAACAAACAAGTTAATAAAATAATATTTTTTTTAATTAAGTTTTCTTCACGCTGAAATATTATTCACAAAAGAAATTCTTATAAATAGGTACTTCTGGTTTTGTGCAATAAGAATAGCATTATTTGAGGAACACTAACCTACTAAATAGTACAGAATTTATCTAAATTATGTAAAGTAACAAACAAATTAATAAAATATACATCCTTTTCAAAGTTTCCTTCACGTTGAAGTATTATTCTCAAAAGAAATTCTTATTTATTCTCCTGGTTGTGTGCAACAAGTATAGCATTATTATTTACTTAGTATGAAATACAAAATTTGTTGGATACAGAGAGAAGGGAATATTGCACCTACCTGGTGGCGAATTTCGTCCTTCTTCTGGAATCTTCACGGATGGCACTCACTGTTCTCTGTTATCACAACACACACTATATTCCAAACAAACACGGTTTGGGTATTATAGGGAGGGGGGGGCGCACGGCGCGTAATTTTTAGTTGATACGAAATGACACAAAATATGTATATTTCGATCGTATATATCGAAACTAATTTTTTTACTTCAACTGTGTGCGACGTACACAACGAGTTGACGACGATGTATACACTGCTGTATCGTACAGCTGACTACACATGTAGGTAGCAATATATTAGGTGAGGAAAAGGTTTGGGTGTTGCCACATTTACCGAACAAAATTGTTAAGTTTTATTAACAAATACACAAATAATAAGTAATACACAAATTCTAAAAGATTCAAAGGTCTAACTTGTCAGAAAATCGGATATAAATCAATCAGTAGGTACGGACAGTAGGTAGTTGATTAAAAATGTGTAAAAAGTTTACGATGTCAGGTTTATTACCTTTTATTTATTTATTGGTTAATATAGAGTTAGATAGTCTACACCAGGGGTGGCGAACCTTTTTTTGTAAAAGGGCCAAATATTTTACGTGGGGATTAGTGCGGGCCGCACCTGGGTCACATGTCATTACAGTACAGTGTACTGTAATGGCAAATATTTAAGTTTAAAAAATAAAACTCTTGTATATTTTTATATTTTTTATTTTATATTCTTATAAATTTACGACTTTATTGTAGTTAAAAAAATCAATGAGATTTTTGTGGCTGCATTTGACTTACTTTTTTTTTATATAAGGTTGCATTTTTGAAGTAGGTAGAGATGAGAAGTATATTCAAATAATTTTATTTATTTATTTATTAGTTGTATTCCATAACTCCTTTGTATGTTGTTCCTTATAATGCTTGAATAACATATATTTTTTTTACGTTATTCAAGCATAGTCGCTACTCGCCGTGTTCGACTATTGGTCGATTTGTATAATATCCGTCACGTGCGTTGCGACAAGAATCTTGTGGGCCGCATGCGGCCCATGGGCCGCTGGTTGCCGACCGCTGGTCTAAACTATCTACTTATAAAACAAGCAATGTTACTTTGCTTTATTAGTGGACCATTGAGAACACCATGCATTGTATACGATATACCATTCAAAACATAAGAAAAATATTTTTGCTCGGAAAAAAAATCCGATAGTTGTTTTTTTATTTCGTTGTCACAAACTTAAAAGGTATTCAATTTTTTATAGGTATGTACACAAATACATTTTAAAGTAGTGAAACACGCCATTTTCTTTAATCAACGATGGTCTTGAAGGAATAAATTAACACACTCAACTTTGTATGTTGTATCAAAGGATGTTTGAATCAAATCAAATATTATTAACCTTTATCCTTCAACGATATATTATATTCCATGATGTGTGTTGTGTACATAATATATTGTTGGCGTGTTCATTTAATAAACAAATTTGTTCTGATCGAATGCATAGTGATGTTTATCTTGATTAATTGATAAATTATTCACCCAAACCTATGAACATTTTTTGATATCTGGAATACATTTCACACATCGTTTACCCTTTTTATTGAAAAATTGGAAATCAACTGATTAAATAAATTGACGCGTCAATACGCTACAATTTGTTTCAAAAGAGTTAAAATCAAATTAATCTCTAATGAATATTTAATTTATTTTATAACAAACTTAACATCTCAATAGAGACGATGTTGGCATATTAAAGGAGAACCGGTAAATCAAGGTACCTACGGGGCTTACGACCTGTCATCGTGATCACTTTATGCGCTTGCGCAACACGTTCACCGTTTTTTAAATATTTTTATTGAGTCGCCTATCAATCTATTTTTTTTTTAATTTCGCTTTGGAATAAGCTGAAACACCATCGCCATCTATGAAATGACGAAGAAATTTTTTGTAGCGCCATCTATTGAGAAATTGGTTTGTTATCAATGGAAGCAACTATCCTTATACATGAGATGACAATACTTTCGCTTTCAATGTTAAAAATTGTCATAAAATATAACAGGGTAAAAATAGAACGTTTGCATATATGAAATTATTTAAAGGTGATATTTGATATCACCAATTAAATTAAGGTGATATAATATAACCAATTATACAAAGGTGATATAATATAACCAATTATACAAAGGTGATATATGTAGTATAACCAATTATACAAGGGTGATATAATATAACCAATTATACAAAAGTGATATAATATAACCAATTATATACAGGTGATATAATATAACCAATTATATACAGGTGATATAATATAACCAATTATACAAAGGTTATATATGCAATATAACCAATTATATAAAGGTGATATAATATAACCAATTATATAAAGGTGATATTATATAACCAATTGTACAGGGGTGATATAATATAACCAAAAAAGCAGCTTGAAACTCAACGTGAAAGTTGATTCGATCCAGAAAAATATATTCTTACATCATGTATGACGTGATGCATGGAGGTAAATGAGGAAATACATGTTTGTCAAGATAGAAGAGTCTGGCGTTGGGTTCCTTCCGCCAACTCCAAGTAGTAATTCAAAATAACATTGAAACAGATATTAAAAAAAAAAATGTTCAATCCATGTTATCACTTTTTTAGTATAAGTATTCATTTGGACCGGTTTTTGATTAAGACTTTTTTTTATTTATTTACTTTACATAGCTTCTCGGGCAACGAAACTGTACAATGTCAAATATTAATTTAACACGCATCCAATAACAAGTTGCCACATTCTGGAGACTTACGATTTTTAATACAAACTAGCTTTCTCACACCAAGTGCCATATGCAATATCTTCTGAATGGTTGTCCCTGAAATGCCTAATAACACCTCTATCTCTCGATATGTCACATGACGATCTTCGAGAATTAGTTGTCTCACAGCAATGATGTTTTCTTCAGTGAAGGCGGATTTTGGACGTCCTTCACGAGATTTGTCACTAAGACTGGTATGTCCACGCTGAAATTCTAAGTACCAGCGTTTGACAGTCCGCAGATATGGAGCTTCATCTTGAAACACAGATGTTATCTCTTCAAAACACAGAAGCAGTGTTAGGCCTCTTTTAAAGTTGTAAAAAATTATTGCACGGACATTTTTCTTAGTAAGATTCATTTTCGTATGTGACCTGACAGATTCAAAACGACGCATTGACTAAACAATAGCATTAATCCTAATACTTTCAATTGTTTTGAGATTCTAAATTCAAACATATTTGAATATAAAACAGTCCCAAATTCAAAGCTGCCGGTAAATATGTAAACGACAGAACTTAAAAGGCATGCCTAGTATTGTTTGCAGGCGCTATGTAACCTGTTCAGCATTGTCTGTAGGTCGTTGTTAGTTTCGACTATTATAATAGCGTCGTCTGCATAGCAAATCGCATTAAAATTCGCGGTCAAAGTGTTGTTTAAATTACAGTTTGATGTTTTGTTCGATTAAATATTTTTATATTCAGTTTAAATGGCACAAGAATATGCAACTTTGGCTTTAGTTGAATATTTAGAGGAAACTGACGGAATATTTCCAGTATTTTAAAGATTTAATATGTGAATTTTAACTTTTTTATTGAAATGCATGTATATTCATCACATTTTATGTCGCCGACATTTTGGATTATTTTAAACGAATTAGTATCGAATATTTATTTATTCTTAATATTTGATGATTCAAATACAAAAAAAGATTTATGTTTAAATCCTGAATTTACAAGATATATGTAGGTATGTACATACGTATTTATACCTATCCTAATAAACTCACCTAATTTTTTTCTTTTTAAATATACGTACTTATGTGTTCCAAAAAACCTTATCATACCCAAATATTATGCTTTTTTTGATTTCTATTATTTTAGAAGTGATGTTTACATCAAAATATTATTAGTTTCAGTAAATAAAACGGGTGTTGAGCTATAAATAATAATCTGAAAGTAGTTACAACTGGTTTAGACCATAGATAATACAGTATCATGTTCACAATAGCAAAAATGTGTACTATTCAATGACAATTGATTCGACAAAGAATTACAGCTATTGTTATTGGATTCATTTCAATACAATCATATTCATTTGAAGTACATTCAGCTAGGCTATGGAATAGCCTAAGTCCTGATATTACGTCGTCTATCTCATTAAACATCTTCAAGAAAAGGCTAAAGCAAAAATATTTATCTGACAACACCTGATTACATCTTCCTCTCCTCTTCCTTTCATTATCCCTTAGTTTTCCTATCATTGGTATGAATTGTTATTATTGGTTTTTTTTACTTTTCTTCTGCTGTATTTATTTATTTTGTAATGTGATTAACTGATTGCCATAGTACACATTGTTTTGTATACTTAACATTTACTCTGGTTGGTTGGAAGAAATTGCCAGTAGGCAATGAGCCCGCCAGTGTACTAATTATATCTACAAAAAGATTGAAATAAATAAATAAATAAATAAAAATATTTGAAATTTTAGAATAACTACCATTATACATAACTACATATTTGTAAAATTAGTTTTATTCAAATTAGCACTACAAATGACTTCTTCTTCATCATATGAAATGTTTGTAAAAGTGGTCCTTTCTGAGAGATGGAGGAACAGCTATCCTTCTATCTCCTTAAATTTAAAATGTTTTAATTTTTTATCCGATAAATTCAATTTAAGCCGAACGTAATTAATTACATACTAGCAAAAAAAAATCGTTAAAAAACATAGACTATGGATCATATTCACTCGAGATTCAACAATATTTGTTTTCGACAATAAGGAAGGGGAATATTTAAAGAGGGATTTCTTTTGGGATTTCGAGGCTCATAATCCGATCTTGATAATAATAAAATTATTATCCATAACGAAATTGGGGAGTGGACGAATATCCATAAGAATTTGATCCATAACAGTCGTTTCCCTCAAGTGCGGGAGAACATTTCCCATTTCCCACATAGGACGGTAGAAGATATAATAATTCAAATTTATTTTACCGAAGCTGTAATAATAACAATCGATTAGCGTTATCGTAAAATAGCGAAATTAACCGATAAATGGCGAAATATTTTCGATGACCGAAATATTTTTTTCCCGCCTGGCCTTATACATCATTTTAAGTGCGATTCTTAAAGTGCAAGTCAAAAATATCGTTTTCAGAATTACTATCATTACTACCATTTTGAAAATGCAAAAATTTGGAAGAGTCGAAGTGACTGCTGAAAAGAAACTGGTCGAATTAAATATTTTATTCGTGAAGCTTTGTTGTCTTTTTAAAAAATACCAAATCGTCCGTTCCTTTCCGTGTCTCTGCCATTATATGCACTTTCTCATCAAAGGTATTTTTGTGTGGTCTGGTATTGGAAAGATTCCCCGACGTTGTTGATAACGTCGTTTCCAAGGGGCGCCCGAGTTCTTTAAAAGTTATGAAGCTAAATATATTTTATTTTTTATTTTATTTCATTTTCGGGAAATTTACAGTATAACATTTATTATAGAGATGCATTAGTATAAGACTAAAACCAATAACAAATTTCCACATTATTAACAATAAATTTTGACTGCTGTGCTTACATAATTAAAGCTACACATGAAAAATATTTAAAAATATTTATTTTTATTAAGTTTGTCGACAGACTTGTCGGAGAGTTTTTCGGCATGAAGCCGTTTCATGTAGTGAATAGTTGCTCTTCATCTCCCCAATCTATTAATATAGGAGTCCCTCAAGGGTCGAATCTATCTCCGACCCTATTCCTCTTACATATCAAGGTTTTGCTTTAATGTGTACTCAATCTTCCAATCTTCCCGTGCTAGAAACGTAGACGTCGCTTTGAACGAAACCAGCCGACTCATAACGGGATGCATTTAACATAGGTACTCCTGTGAAAAAAATACAATTATTAACTGGAATTGCACCACCGTAATATAAGAAGAGCCGTAGCTTCTGAAGAGGAAAAGATGAGACAGCAGAATGACTCTCGACATCTGCTATATGGTCACATACTCCCGTCCTCAAGACTCATGTCTAGAAACAGTTTTATCAGGAATACAATCGCACTAGCCTCAGCCAGCGAAAAGGGATGAGTTGAGTTGTGAAAGGAACGGCTTCTTACGGTTATGGTTTAACTTGCATCCCTGGTCCCTCTTCAAACCATTCATCACGGATCGTGATCCAGACTGACCGTGTTCGGTCTGCCATACACAGATCCACCCACAAATCAAATCTGTGGAGAAAAAATATATTCGAAAAAGATTTCCTCTCTGTTAACACAAAAAACTTTGGAAATATTTAAAATATAATAAAAATAAAATATATATATAGTAGGTGTTCCTTTTTAAATGTGTACCTACTTTAAATAAACATAATCGATATTTGGAATAAGTCTCTAATTTTCATGTCTTTACGAGCGACTCTAGGAAAGTTCTCGATTTTCTCCAATCACATAACAAATATTGAGCAATAAATAACATACTTTCTGTAGTATGAAGTGATAAGAAAGCGAGAGATTCCAGTTGAAAATCACCTCGTAAAATTCAATACAAGCATTTTAACGATCTGTCAAAGCTATATCGGCCTGAATGGGGGTTATAAGTTAGAATAAGGGTTGAAGTTTTATTATGTGGGTACTTTGGGGCGCATTTCAATATTATTATTATATAACGCAATATTTTTCGTGTTAAGCACGTCGTAATTTTTGACGATACTGCAATAATGGATTTATCACTTAAACTGGTTCATACATTTGACCCAATTACAGAAGAAATCAATATTCAATGTATTGTCCTCCTCAACTCAGTTGGATGGCTCACTATTGAGCCGAAGGTACTAGGTATGATTCCCGGTGGGAAAGACTAGTTTCTCATTGTGGTTTCAGTTTGTTTATTAACTTGATCTCATTGTTGGCATGTTGCAACAAATTCAATTAATGTCAAAACTGTCATACCATGCTAAAAATATATCACACAAATAAAATTAAGCCATAATAAATTATGAAAATCAAGAATATTTTTCTGGATTTTTTCAAAATAATTTAACACAATTATTTTAATCTGATAATTACATACACGTGGTACGAATCACTTAAATGTTGAAGTAGTTTTTTATACTTTGATTTTATACTTTTTCTACGTATTTGTTGATTTAAAACCTACGCTCTACTCCGTACATCCAGATACTGCATCTGAGTGTCCATCGCACCCAAGTGCCCGCGCCCAACTGTCCCGCGCCCAAGTGTCCCGCACCCAAGTGCCCTGCACGCAAGTGGCCCGCAACCCAAGTGTCCCGGACCCAAGTGGCCGTTTCCGTTTCACAATCTGTTTAATTAAATGTAATGTATCCAGTAATAACTTACACGTGTGGAAAACCACTCACATTTTACCAGGTTTTCACCTTTGATCCAACAAACAATTATTTATTGTAAGCGCCGAACTATAACATTTAGAGACTTATAATCCGTTCATGTTGTTTTTGAGTGATGACCTAGTGTCTTCCACCGTTGCGTTGGTGGATATGAAATTGATTAACACGCAATGAACTTCAAGTTCAAGCCTCTTTATTAAAACAGCGAAATCACTTCAGATTCAGGACCGACCTGGCAATTACGTATTTACTTTATATATTCCATACCACACCGGGTGGCTGATGGGGGAGGACACTTTTGATAAATAGCTTAAAAATGGAAAAGCTTTTTAGATCTAGAAGCTTTTTAACCAAAGCGAGTCGTACACGGATTCCTTTCTTCGGCGTCGGTTTCAAACAATATTAGAAAATATTATTAACGACCATTTTAGTGAAAGGAAACCTTTGTCATGAATTGAAGAAGCTCCTAATAGAAATATTAATTCTAATTATAATAAATTGATTATTTATATAGCGCAGTTTTTGTGTATTTACCTCAAGGGCGCATTAGTGTTTACAAAATAAAATATAATATTGATCACAGAAGAAATGTATTGAAATTTTTTTTTACAAATACCAAAAATTACACCGATATTTTTTTTAATTGCATATAGGCAAACATTGGATTTTTTTCCCTGTTGAAAAATTGTTCTGTGAAATCACAAAATCCGCATGACCAATGGGACCTTGAAGAGGCCCACGGACAGCAACGAGGAGCTCCGATCTATAAGAGGACACCATTGGGTGGTTTGGTCTGGGTATTGACAGAACTGACATGAAGCAGAGGAGGCAATTTTAAATCGATGAAGGTAACTTTTAAAATTTCCGTATCCTGTGAAAAATTGTGAAGTCCAAAAGTCAGGGACAACCCATGAAGGTTTAAGTCGATTCTTCACGTCAAGAAAAAATAAGAAGGTTATTCTATTTTTTCCTAGAGAGAACGTTCATTACATTCACAATGTATTTTCTTACATCCTCGTCTAATATCTTATCCTATACAATATAACTACATATGTACCATCACGGCATGTCCCACAATGTGAGCAACCAGAGACAGGTGTGCGGGGTGTTCGTGGGTGTTTGTGGTGAAAGTTATTTCTGAACTATTTAATTGTCTATTGCGTTCTATTTTCTCTACGTTTGATAATTTTATACTATAGGTACATATCTATATATCATCACAGCATATTCCACAATGTGAGGTCATTGTGACAAGTGTGCATTACCTAATAAAAGGAAACACGACACATGCATGTAGGCCTACGCACTAGTCTTTAAAAATATGAATAAAATAAAATTGTATTAATATTTTTAAACTAAGTACTCTCACACCCACCCGGTCTATTTTTAGGTCAGCACCAGTTTTGGAGAGAAAATCCAAAACATTCAAATTAATATCGAATTAGACGTATTAGACTTCTGGGAGGAAATTCAATAAAATTCTCATTTAGCGCTCTCGGGGAGTTTTCTCCGACATGGAGTTTGGCAGGTGAGAAAAGTTTGAGAAAGTGTGAGGGGGTAGAATGAATGAAGACTACGGTAGACGTAGATTTATACAAGAGAAGGAGGGAAGATTTATACAAGGCAGATGGTGAAAAGTGAAAGTTGGTCTGAAAGTGTGGTATCTATAACGGTTGACCCAATAAAACGTTCAAGTAATTTTCTGTTTTTTTCTTCATATTTTAAGCAAATACGATGTCGTTAATCGTATTAGGTGAGTAGTTGGTACCTACATATATGTATGTCATTAAAACTGCTATTTCATACATTAAACAAAACAGAATTTACATGTTCGTATCCTTTTATTTCTCGTGTTTAATTTGTGTTAAAAATTTAGTGTTCAATATTTGAAACTGTCACTTCATGATAGAACTCCATAATCAACTAGAATTATGGAAAAAAAAATATATTTAATTTTACGTTCTTCTTAAATTAAGTAAATTTAAGTAGAACTTAAAATTAAATATATTTTTTTTCATAATTCTAGTTGATTTAGTGTTCAATTAATGTTTAATCTTAAGGCTCTAAACTAGCTGTGCAATTTCCACCCGCAACATAAAGTTTTATGTAGGTTTTCTTTTTTTGTACATGTACCACTTTCACCCATAATTGTAACATATGGTTGTCTGGAAGAAATTGCCAATAAGTCCGTCATTTGTACTGGAAAATAAGTTATGAACAATGAAGTGTTAAATAAATAAATAAACATTAATATAAAATGCACCTACCGAACACTGCCCAATAATAGTGTAGTGTAGGTATGAAATATTTACCTAGACCATACGTATTTTATCCAAATTTTTTTATTATAATGTACTATGTAGATGTAGTACTCCATGCAAAAAGTGAGTAATGGAATATCCTTACATTTCAACACATCCTAGATAACTGTTCTCTAAATCTTAACAAACAAAGTCTTTTTTTCGACAAATAAATACGAAAACAATTCCCATTAGTCGTTATTCTATATATAAAAACGATGTGGTCTGCCAACCAAAACGTCAAAAATCCCCCGGAAAAATGCGTCACATCGATTCATACAAAATTTGCTAACTACGATATCTAATACATTATAATAAAAATCTATGAATTTATCTACCTATAACCATTATTCATAGAATATTTGGGAATTCTTACCTGCATCTATGCTAAAAAAAAATTTTTTTAAACATTATTATTAACTCTGAAAAAGCCAATGCTGTGCACTGTACCTCTAAAACCATGGTATTAACGAAGGCCTTTTTCTTAAGCCATCTCTCCTATGCTGGATGTAGACTTTTTCTAATACTTAAATTCGTCCTTATTTCGACCCATCTCCAACCTGTTCCCCTTTTTATATCCCATGGTCTTCTGTATCCTGCCTGTACTCACGTATGGTCTAGAAACTATCACGCCAACTGCGCGGATCACACGTAGGCATATCATAAGTAACGCATATGTACGTAATCATGCATACGTAATAAGTAATAATACGTACATACGTAATACGTACATATGTTAGCATACCATACGTAAATATAATACTGAGCGGATCATACGTATTTTTTTTTAGTTTCACCCGATGTTTACTATTCATAAATACATGAATGACAATCAGATTTTTCATTATCCTATGCTAGCTAAAATAAGTATCGTCTTTTAAATTATTTAATACATACTAAAAAATACATGAATCCAAGTTCATTAAAATGAACAGTAAATACATAAAAAAACAATTTTTACTCAACATAATTTTTTTTATGAATTTTCTAACAAATAATGTTTAAACACACATTTTTTATATTTTTTTTTACTTTTGAAATAACATAGTTTAAATAACATGATGCCTTTTATATTGGTACCTACACAATCAGGATACAAATTGAAGAGCAGAGGAGACAAGATACAACTCTGCCTTAACTCTGTCAACGTATTACTTAATTGAAAAATAAGAAAAGTCTGGCTTTCTACAATCTGCATAGATTTTTAGTGTTGAAACAATAATATACATGGCGAGTTTTCAATAGATAAACAATGGCATAATTTGTCAGATTTGCAGTGTCATCTGTGGTCCAAATACCCGAACCTTCCAATATGTCGCTGGGAATATGGCAGTTCTTTATGTTTCTATAAAAATGATTTTTGTGCTCCGTCCGAAAGGTGGCCAACACTTAAAACACCTGCATGAATGGTTTTACCTTGGTTGAATAAATATAACTTCCAACTTACATAACAGATTTTACAAGGAAAACTCATTTCATCAAAAAGCATTCAATATGTGAATCTTGCAATTGCGCAAAGTGATCACTAAAGCCAGCCAATGACAATAATTTGCCCTGTAAGAATGTCTCTGTTATTATACTTGCTTTCATCCACTATCTCTTCCTCCATCTCCGTTGAGATATTTAAAAAAAATACCTATAGTACATACTTATTTATGTTTCATTATACCTAGCATTGGTTTAATATAGAAAATGATTTCCATATAAATTATGCTTTTCGGGCAATTAACAAGTACGTGCTGTAACAAAAAAAGACGTCATTCAAAATTTTATTGTGTTGAATTAATTTTTCTATGCGTATTTATTATCGCCACTCTGTATTTGAACCACACGTGGAAGGCTTAGTACAGAGAGTGTATACAAAATGTATAAACAATGTTCTGCTTTTAATGACTTTTGAAATAGACTGACTTCTGTGTTTAATATTCACATCGTTTCCAACTTATGGAATCATTGCATAATTTTTAATAATCATATACAATTTGGATGAATAAATGACAGAAAACAACGCATGTGAATCTATTATATATAAAAATAATAGATTAGTTACTTGTCCTTAAATTCGGTAAACAAAGAGTAAGAAAATGTGATAAAAAAATATGTAAAAATTACACTTGAAATGTGAAGGACCGACCGGATATATCATATAATGCTTCATATAGAGCAGGGGTGGCCAGCTTGATTAGATCCACTGATTACTGAGGAAGCCCTGTGCGATCTACCAATTACATACTTCTTGAAATTTTAAATGAAACAGCTTAGTTCAGTATACAATTAAGTAGTAATTTTTTATTTTATAAAAAAGGAAAACATAAAACTGAAAATTATTCTTAGTAACTACTTATGTATATTAGTGTGAGCACTACGTCTGAGCATCTTCTGCTAGATTAGCAAAATCAGGTTTGTAGTTGGAAATTGCCAACCATAAATAATCCAGTGTATGAACGTCTGCCAGCGAGAACGGTGTTTATTTTTTGTTTGTTTTAAGTAGGAAAATGCTGACTCACATAAATATGTAAAACCAAAACACGAATGCAATTGTTCAACATATTTCTTCAAACATGGATATTTCTCGTTGGAAACCAATGCCCAGAAATCTAGATCCATAAAGTAACGTGATAACGTGAACGTAACGTGATGCGTACAGTAGTTCGTGATTACGTTACGCAGTCTGTTCTACGTATTTATTTATGTTTATATTTTTTGCCTTGCCACGATCGACTGGACTTATAGTCGCGATCGATCGGTTGGCCACCCCTGATATAGAGAGAAACACGCTGCCGATATTTCAAGTCAGCATATTTATTTAATCTCCCTTGTGAAGAATTTACATTTTGTAAATACGCGTCAAGTAACATTTTTATTTATCACAGGTGCAAATAGAATACAGAGGGGATTCGCTTTATCGCAAACCTAGAACTTAATAAAAGTTTGTGTCTTATACAGAAATTTGGTGTTGGAGATAAATATGTGATTCAAACAGAAAATACGTCTGCGGTGTGTCAAAATATTTATTGTATTATCTCTTTCTCGCTAATGTATTCTAACAGTTCGTACTCTTCCTTAGTGATATTGTAAGAATTCACTAAACTGTACCATTTTTTGTAAAGCATTTTGTTCTCATATAATGTGTTTGTATATAAAATGTCATTGATGAGAATATAATGAATGTGGTGGGAACGAGATCCCTGAGATAATGGACAAAACTACTAAGGTGGCACGATTTATGATTTAATAAGAAATGAAAAATTTGGACAGGAATGTATAAGAAATTGAAATTGATGTAGTTTAGATGAAAATCAATGTGTTGATAACACATCACCACCGAGAAAGGGATTATCCCCGGAGTCGATGACCTTCACTATACAATCACCGATATTTCTAAATTTTCTGGCTTCCTTCGCGTTGTGATCAAAATATAACGGAACCATTTAGAAACAGCTTATCTATGGTCTTTTTTTATCCCTAGTTTATCTTGGATGGTTTTATTAGTTCGATCTGCTGTCCACGGAATAGGCATAGAGAATTAGTCGCCAGCATCAAATCATAATTTTCCTACTATCAGAATATCGTATTGGTTACATCATTATGTATAAAGTGTCTTATAATGGTATTGTGAATAATATATTATTACATATTTAAATTTTAATAAACGTTTTCATTGTTTACAGACCTCTATTGAAGCAAATAAAGAACTCCGCCGAATCTCACATAGTGCTCGACTGCACAACGGAAAGAATCTACGATGTCTTGAAACAGGCACAGCAGATTGGAATGATGTCGGATTATCACAGTTATCTGATTACATCTCTGGTAAATATTGTCATCATCTAATACTTATACCTTCATATTTTCCTGATTCCCTAATAAAAACATCCCCCGGCATCGATGAAACTCATTGTTTACGACTAAGTTAATATCCTGTATAGACTGTCCGGATAGTTTCTCCCGTCATTCTGCGTGTAGACCCTCGAATAAAACGATGATATTTCTTACTCTCATTTCAATATATTCTCCTGATAACTCTCCTGTTCATCTCCAATCATACTATACCGATTATTCTATTAGTATTTTTCCAATTTATTTGACCGTTCTTATCTTATTTGATTTATGTTTTTTTTAATGTAGATACATTTTGTCATTAAATATTTAGAAGGTAACATTGTGGCGTTCAAATTGTCAAAATATCTTAGTTAACACCACTGATGAAGACAAACGTAGACTGATGTCGATAACAGCGTTCTCTTCTCTAGAAAGACCTATTTACTGAGCCTTCCTGAAGAAGAGAACGTTGTTGTTGAAATCGGTCGAAGTTAGTCCTCATTAGTTGTGTATACAAAGTAATTTGGGTTATTTATTTATACGCCTTTTACATGAATAAAAAATATAGTACCGTTAAATGATTTGACGGATATTTTGTGGTGGATAATATTAACTATATTTAAATTATAACTAGCTAGCCTAACTAGCCATAAACCACTATTTTAGAGTCACTTTGAGATATGTTTTGGAAGCGCTGAAATATAGTGGTTACACAGCATGATTTGAAATATATAAAAGTAATACAAAATAGAAATTACCAAAATAAAAATAAAAAAATGATAAAAAATATTTTAAATAAATATTTGAAATTTCAAAATAAAAATGTAAAAATCACTTTTTTTCCATAACGAGTATAAATATATAGAATGCTTAGAGTTTTGACAAAGACCTAAAGAATATATTTTTTGTATGAAAAATAAAATAACATCAATCACAGCAGTTGGAGTAAAGAATTTTCTATAAACCAATGGGTATAAAATGGTTTGTTTTCATTTACTATAAGAATCACTTTAGATTCAGATAAATTTTCATTAATTCGATAATTCATCTGAACTCTATCGTTTTGTTTATCAGTAGAAAAATTTTGTTTGCTTTGTAATCACGAAACTCAATTGGCAATCGCCTTTTACAGCTTTGTTGATGTATAAAAAAAATATATTAAGTGAGAATCAAGAAATCCCACTATTACTCTTCACCCAGTTTTGAAAAGTCAATATTATCGGAGGCTTTGATAAACCGCCCGTTTGTTTTGGTTCCTTCAAAAGTAGGTATATTTGGGATGAAACGATCGGCTGAACTTCTAATCTTCGAATTTCTCCAAACCTTTCTGGTCGCATTAAATGGCATACGAAGCTAATGGCTCAGCGCCAAAGTGTGCTATGAATACAAATTTAATGGATTAAAATACTATATAAGCTGGAAGCCTTTGTGTTGGATGTACACGGTCATTAGTCAAAAGGATATAAACCCCATTGGTTCAACATTTTTCTGGCTGGCATATTTGGTGCGATTATATTTCATAGGTATATAAGTAGGTACTTTCCTACCTACATTGCTAAAGTAGGCACAGTTCGCTGTATTTCCGTTAGAGTAACTCTAATTCTTATTTTGGCAATACAAACTATTTTCAATGGCGATTTCTCATTGCGATAAAGGACAAAACTACTCAGCTGCGTGAGTCGTATATTTCACAATTCTATTTTATCGTATCGTCTGCTTGGAACAAGGTCATAATCAAAAGCAATATTCAAAGCAAACGTAAACGGGTTGTGGCCAACACTTAACTTTCCACACGATAGTAAGCCTTCATTTTTTCTTCTTGAAAGTTGACAATCTCAAAATGCATTTTTATCAAGTACATTTCTATTTGATTCTTAAACAAATATAAGATTCCCAGAGGAAAAAAGTTTTCACAATACACCATACACACAAAAACATTGTCACGAAACTCATAGTATGTATTTTATACATGATACCTGATGAGAAATTTTAAGTAAAATTGCATTAATAGCAATATGAGCATGTATGAGTGTATCAATGTTGATGAGGCGACGTATGTGTCAAGATAGAAGAATGCGGTGTTCGGTTCTCAGTGCCTACCCCTTAAGGAAGATAGAAGTGGAGAGTAAAATATACACTTATCTATAGAGACACATACAATATCAATATGAAGTTGCTCACTCAATTTTACAGACCAATACAGAAGCTATTTTACTTCTGTTATATACATTTTTCATACAAATATGAAATTTATTTCACATTGACATGGCACACCATGGATTATTTTCTATGAATATTGACAATCATTGTATGTTCTTTAGTGTATTTTCGTTGTATCGAAATTTCAAACAGTACAAAAATACCTCGATTTTCCAGACCGTGAGAGCATTTTGAAAATTTGGACAGTTGAAATCATAGAGAAGAAATTAACGGATATCTATGGAAAACTAATCAGCTCCAGGTCTATGCACTTTACACAACCGGTGGGATCGAAACCATCCATGTTTACCCATATCATGTATATAATTTTCTTATGGAGTTCTATAATATCTTATGATATTATAGAACTCCATGTGATAATTATATCCATGATATGGGTAAACATGGATGGTTTTGATTCCGCCTGTTGACCAGACTTGCCCCCCCCACCCCTGATTGCGTTCCTACCTAATTAAGAGCGGGAGCTATCATCACCCAGTTCAAACTGCTCGACCAATAACAGGGTTTTCTTGTTGCGCAGCATTAATCTCATTGTTGTTATCATTGTAAAATATGGTGTGATAGAACCAGTGTGGCCATTATTTTTTTCTATATCAAACTTCTCAAATGAATGTTTATTTCATTCTTGTTTTTGTGTAGCTTCTTATTTCTTAGTAGATGTGCAATGTTTTGGCGAATGTAGCAATACAATATAGATAGGTACTCCCCTCTTTTAACACGAGATTTTATTTGTTAGTAGATGTGCAATGTTTTGGCGAATGTAGCAATACAATATAGATAGGTACTCCCCTCTTTTAACACGAGATTTTATTTGTTAGTAGATGTGCAATGTTTTGGCGAATGTAGAAATACAATATAGATAGGTACTCCCCTCTTTTAACACGAGATTTTATTTGTTAGTAGATGTGCAATGTTTTGGCGAATGTAGAAATACAATATAGATAGGTACTCCCCTCTTTTAACACGAGATTTTATTTGTTAGTACATGTGCAATGTTTTGGCGAATGTAGCAATACAATATAGATAGGTACTCCCCTCTTTTAACACGAGATTTTATTTGTTAGTAGATGTGCAATGTTTTGGCGAATGTAGCAATACAATATAGATAGGTACTCCCCTCTTTTAACACGAGATTTTATTTGTTAGTAGATGTGCAATGTTTTGGCGAATGTAGAAATACAATATAGATAGGTACTCCCCTCTTTTAACACGAGATTTTATTTGTTAGTACATGTGCAATGTTTTGGCGAATGTAGCAATACAATATAGATAGGTACTCCCCTCTTTTAACACGAGATTTTATTTGTTAGTAGATGTGCAATGTTTTGGCGAATGTAGCAATACAATATAGATAGGTACTCCCCTCTTTTAACACGAGATTTTATTTGTTAGTAGATGTGCAATGTTTTGGCGAATGTAGAAATACAATATAGATAGGTACTCCCCTCTTTTAACACGAGATTTTATTTGTTAGTAGATGTGCAATGTTTTGGCGAATGTAGAAATACAATATAGATAGGTACTCCCCTCTTTTAACACGAGATTTTATTTGTTAGTACATGTGCAATGTTTTGGCGAATGTAGCAATACAATATAGATAGGTACTCCCCTCTTTTAACACGAGATTTTATTTGTTAGTAGATGTGCAATGTTTTGGCGAATGTAGAAATACAATATAGATAGGTACTCCCCTCTTTTAACACGAGATTTTATTTGTTAGTAGATGTGCAATGTTTTGGCGAATGTAGAAATACAATATAGATAGGTACTCCCCTCTTTTAACACGAGATTTTATTTGTTAGTAGATGTGCAATGTTTTGGCGAATGTAGAAATACAATATAGATAGGTACTCCCCTCTTTTAACACGAGATTTTATTTGTTAGTACATGTGCAATGTTTTGGCGAATGTATCAATACAATATAGATAGGTACTCCCCTCTTTTAACACGAGATTTTATTTGTTAGTAGATGTGCAATGTTTTGGCGAATGTAGCAATACAATATAGATAGGTACTCCCCTCTTTTAACACGAGATTTTATTTGTTAGTAGATGTGCAATGTTTTGGCGAATGTAGAAATACAATAAAGATAGGTACTCCCCTCTTTTAACACGAGATTTTATTTGTTAGTACATGTGCAATGTTTTGGCGAATGTATCAATACAATATAGATAGGTACTCCCCTCTTTTAACACGAGATTTTATTTGTTAGTAGATGTGCAATGTTTTGGCGAATGTAGAAATACAATATAGATAGGTACTCCCCTCTTTTAACACGAGATTTTATTTGTTAGTAGATGTGCAATGTTTTGGCGAATGTAGAAATACAATATAGATAGGTACTCCCCTCTTTTAACACGAGATTTTATTTGTTAGTACATGTGCAATGTTTTGGCGAATGTATCAATACAATATAGATAGGTACTCCCCTCTTTTAACACGAGATTTTATTTGTTAGTAGATGTGCAATGTTTTGGCGAATGTAGAAATACAATATAGATAGGTACTCCCCTCTTTTAACACGAGATTTTATTTGTTAGTAGATGTGCAATGTTTTGGCGAATGTAGAAATACAATATAGATAGGTACTCCCCTCTTTTAACACGAGATTTTATTTGTTAGTACATGTGCAATGTTTTGGCGAATGTATCAATACAATATAGATAGGTACTCCCCTCTTTTAACACGAGATTTTATTTGTTAGTAGATGTGCAATGTTTTGGCGAATGTAGCAATACAATATAGATAGGTACTCCCCTCTTTTAACACGAGATTTTATTTGTTAGTAGATGTGCAATGTTTTGGCGAATGTAGAAATACAATATAGATAGGTACTCCCCTCTTTTAACACGAGATTTTATTTGTTAGTACATGTGCAATGTTTTGGCGAATGTATCAATACAATATAGATAGGTACTCCCCTCTTTTAACACGAGATTTTATTTGTTAGTAGATGTGCAATGTTTTGGCGAATGTAGCAATACAATATAGATAGGTACTCCCCTCTTTTAACACGAGATTTTATTTGTTAGTAGATGTGCAATGTTTTGGCGAATGTAGAAATACAATATAGATAGGTACTCCCCTCTTTTAACACGAGATTTTATTTGTTAGTACATGTGCAATGTTTTGGCGAATGTATCAATACAATATAGATAGGTACTCCCCTCTTTTAACACGAGATTTTATTTGTTAGTAGATGTGCAATGTTTTGGCGAATGTAGCAATACAATATAGATAGGTACTCCCCTCTTTTAACACGAGATTTTATTTGTTAGTAGATGTGCAATGTTTTGGCGAATGTAGAAATACAATATAGATAGGTACTCCCCTCTTTTAACACGAGATTTTATTTGTTAGTACATGTGCAATGTTTTGGCGAATGTATCAATACAATATAGATAGGTACTCCCCTCTTTTAACACGAGATTTTATTTGTTAGTAGATGTGCAATGTTTTGGCGAATGTAGCAATACAATATAGATAGGTACTCCCCTCTTTTAACACGAGATTTTATTTGTTAGTAGATGTGCAATGTTTTGGCGAATGTAGCAATACAATATAGATAGGTACTCCCCTCTTTTAACACGAGATTTTATTTGTTAGTAGATGTGCAATGTTTTGGCGAATGTAGCAATACAATATAGATAGGTACTCCCCTCTTTTAACACGAGATTTTATTTGTTAGTAGATGTGCAATGTTTTGGCGAATGTAGAAATACAATATAGATAGGTACTCCCCTCTTTTAACACGAGATTTTATTTGTTAGTAGATGTGCAATGTTTTGGCGAATGTAGCAATACAATATAGATAGGTACTCCCCTCTTTTAACACGAGATTTTATTTGTTAGTACATGTGCAATGTTTTGGCGAATGTATCAATACAATATAGATAGGTACTCCCCTCTTTTAACACGAGAATTTATTTGTTAGTAGATGTACAATGTTTTGGCGAATGTAGCAATACAATATAGATAGGTACTCCCCTCTTTTAACACGAGATTTTATTTGTTAGTAGATGTGCAATGTTTTGGCGAATGTAGCAATACAATATAGATAGGTACTCCCCTCTTTTAACACGAGATTTTATTTGTTAGTAGATGTGCAATGTTTTGGCGAATGTAGCAATACAATATAGATAGGTACTCCCCTCTTTTAACACGAGATTTTATTTGTTAGTAGATGTGCAATGTTTTGGCGAATGTAGCAATACAATATAGATAGGTACTCCCCTCTTTTAACACGAGATTTTATCTCAATTAAAGAGGGTTATTATGAATCATAATATCATGGAATTTGTAAACATTTTTTTTATTGTAATTAATATTTTAATTTGTATTGATTTGTAATTAATTAAAAAAAGTTCTTGATCAAACACTCTAGCGTTTTTATTCTGATTATTATTGATTTGTAGGGAAATCTGACCATCTCCAAAGTATGAGTTGAGTATAATGAAATTGGTATAATAATGTAACTTATCCAACTGTCGATGTCGATTCGTTCAAGAGAATGAAATTCTTTTGAAGGAAGAGGCAGTTTAAATCCAAGACGCGTGTATGATGGAACACGATTGTATGTATGGTCTATATTTTTCACGGCTTTTCCAAATTTGAAGTCAAAGACACCAACTTAGAGGCTTCGCAACATATTTGTTCCATATACGGATTTACTCAGAATTCGGAGTAGAACATTTCGTGTGTCTGTATGTATGTCTGTGTGTGTGTGTCTGTCTGTGTCTGTGTGTGTGTGTGTGTGTGTGTCCTATTAACTTTTGATCCGCTCAATTTACAGAGCCGAAAATTTCAGAATATATAAACAGTGATAGGTCTACAAAACTTTTTTACTCAGAATTTTGAATTTTTGTTTCAATCAGGGGTTATCAAATTTTGAATTTTTACTTTATTTTTCCATATATCTCAGAAACCATACAAGCTAGAACGCTGTAAATTGGTGTGAATATAGACAAATATAAAATCTCAAATTTAATTTTTCGAAGAAATTCCAGAGTTTCTCAAACATTTTTTATAAAGAAAAATATTTTTTTATGACAAATTTATGTATTTAACTGCCTATATTTCCAAAGTTTTTAAAAATATTGAAAAAGCTGAAACACCCAATAAGATAATTTAATTTTCTATAAAAAAATTCAGCATTATATTAGCACATCTCAAATATTTTTTAACAATTTTTATAAAAATTGAATTTAGTGACGACATCGTTTCATACAATTTGTATGGCAGTCGTATATACACAATATCTAAGAAGACTTAATAATTTGATACTTAATATCTTAACATATGTACATACATACCATCATGCTGTTTTCATTTTCCGGGTAGGAAAAAAAGACTGACCTCCATACCATCCTATCTTGACATACGTACCTGCATGTTTTGTATAGAAGAAAAAATATCTTAAAATATTCAATAATTTGGATTTATGGGTTTATAGTTTTGTACTTACTCTTCAACTATACATATGTACTATCGCTATCGACAGTTACAGCAACTAGTCAAAACAAATTTGTTTTAAACTAACGGAAGAATACTATGTACTAATTTTACTATAATTTACATCAGTATACTAACAGTTCATAATATTTCCTTATACTGCGGTAAAAACATTGTATAACTAAAACACAGTATAAGCACTTATATTCTTGACTATTCATAATAACATTTATATACCAATATAACAATAACGTTGCTATGTTACTGTTTGAGCCGACAACGTCGCAATTCATTCATGTTTCACCGGTGATTTGACATTTGTCGATGTTTTGAAAAAAAATATTATATAATGTTTCTTATAGTTTTTGATCTTTATTTTCATATTTTATTTCTTAAATAACATTATTTAGATATTTATATGAAAAACTGTAGCGAAAACTGGAACAATAATGAAATACCCATTCTCAAATGATCTGTCAGTGATTGTGACAAATATTTTTTTTGTAATTCGTTTTTTTGTAATTGAGACGCGAAACAATATGTTTTATCGTATTTATAATTATCTATTGTTTTATCAATTTGTGAAAAGAAATAGAAAACAAATATTCATGTCGCTTTACAAATGTCAAAAATAATTGACATGTAATGCGACCATCGGCAACATTCGGGAATTATCGGAAATGTTCGGTCCCTATATTTTTCTTATATTGTTATTAAAAAACAATCCGGGACCGTGTTTATCTTATATACGCGTAATGTAGCCGTTATAAAGCATTATTGCCTTATATATGTTATTATGAATAGTGATTTTTAGTAATGTTTTAAACTGTTTAAACACTGTTTTAAACCTAAAATACTAAAGACTGTAAGTACATATGGAAAAGTTTAGAAGAACCCTATATCCAGCATTGGATCAAACACGGCTGGTAAGAAAGGAAGGACTATATTGACGAAATCGGTTCCAAGAGAGAATATTCAATTTCTTCTATACTTGTGACAAATAAATATAAAAATATATACGAATATATTTTAATTAAAAAATTACGTTTACGGTGCAAAAATGATTCACAGTATTAATATTTGGAGTGAATTATCTCAAAAATATGTTTAAAGTGAATTATAAAAAATATCTTTGATGGAACCTTGTAATTTCAAGAGGTCGATGAACTGTTACTTTGGCTTTAGTTTGTAAATTAATAATTGTTTGCGAAAACGAAATGTTTCGTGGTATTTTGGTCGATATTGAAACAATAACAAAATTGAAAACGCTTGTATTTATTCAAGTACTACATTTCGAATATGACAAAACGCGTTTAAGCAATGGTAAAATGCCAGAACGCGTTACTTAAATGTCAAACTTGTGGGTGTGTGTTGCTATTGCCAATTTAATCAAATAAAATAACGATCAAGTAAATTTTTTTTTTGTTTTATTATTATTATTATTTTTTTTTTTAACTATGTTAACAAAAATAGTTAAAATCTTACGACACATCATGTTAAAATAATGGTATTGTAGTCGAAGAATTGTGAATATTGATGGAACAACAATATTTTTGATTTTCTTGTAATAAGAAAAATAATATTAATGATTTTATTTCATGGTGTAAGCTAATTGTTGATGATAAGCCCGTGGAACAAGTAATGAGTTTCAAATATTTAGGAGTAGAGATCTGCAGCCATAACGACCTATACACTGAAGTCCACGAACAAGTAAATAAAGCATCTGTCGTATCTGGATGTTTGAAAAATATGATCTGGAAAAATTAACACATGCGTATTGACAGTAAGGTCAGAATATATAAAACATGTGTGGGACCGATCATGACGTATGTTGTGGAAACGCGAGCAGATACCGTAAGAACCAAGGGGCTCCTAAGGAAAACGGAGATGAAGGTCCTAAGGTCAATCACTGGTAAAACTCTCCGAGATCGTGTTCGCAATGTTCAAATAAGGAAAACATGTGGAATACAGGACATCGTTCGATGGAGTAGATCCAGAAGAAGGCATTGGAGGGACCACGTAGCCAGGATGGACAGTGATCGGCTTGCAAATATAGCAGCAAATGAAATTCCTTCGGGCCGCTGCCTACCCGGTAGACCACCCAAGAGATGGAAGGATAGCTGGACTTCGTCATCCCAGGAGGCATAGTTTCTGAAGAACAGACCAACTAGGTCTACTAAACGAAGAAGAAGAATATTAATGATCACCTTTTAGAATAAATTATGAAAACTTTGTTTAATTTAAATGTTAACGTTAAGCTTTTGCTCATCTTCAACTAAAACTATTGGCACTTGTTTTTTTTTTCCACGAAAAGTGTGCACAAACTATTGTTATAATATAGTATTTACTGAAGAAATGTGAAAACTGTTCTGCTGTTATCTTAAATCTCACCACCTATGCAGTCTGCATTTATATATCTATTCCTTTTTTTAAGAGAAACAGAAAAAATAATGGTATAAGGAATATATATTTTTTATATATTTTATATGTAAAATATGTACTACGAATCGTTCATAGTTTCAATTCAAACCGGGTTTTTTTATAATTATAAAGTAAAAAGTATTAAAGAAAATTAAAATGAAAACGTTCATCGGTGGGTAAAATATTTCAATCACAAATATAAAAAAAATTGAATATTTTTATTATTGCATATGCGCAAACATTGGATTTTTTTCCCTGTCGGGAGTCAAAGATATTTTTTAACAGATTTTTAATTATCTCAATAGAGACGAAGTTGGAATATTTATTGTAGGAGAACCGAGAAATCAAGGCAAATCAAGGCCGGGAAATGCCTTGATTTCCCGGTTCTCCTACAATAAATATTCCAACTTCGTCTCTATTGAGATAGTTAAAAATCTGTTAGAAAATATCTTTGACTCCCGACAGGGAAAAAAATCCAATGTTTGCGCATATGCAATAATAAAAATATTCGATTACTTACACATTGGTACAAGTAGGTAAATAAGACAAAAATGACCTTATAAGTCTGGCGCAATTCAGGGGTGACTTCTATGCGAAAAATGCATTGTCACCTCAGATATAAGAATTGTAGCTTTCATTATTTACAAAAAACCAATTCTCTCAATAGATGGCGTTCCAACAAAATAAATAAAAATAATAAGATTGTTGTTCATAATTTCACCCATAGATGGCTGTAGTAAAAATTCCTTATTTTCAAGCGAAAAGAATTTCAGTAATACAATATATAGAACTTTCAAAATTGAATTGATAGGGATCTCATTAAAAGGCATAATTGGTGAACGTTGCGCAAGCGCATAAAGTGATCACGTAAACCAGCCGATGACAGGTCGTAAGCCCTGTAGGTGCCTTGATTTCCCGGTTCTCCTACAATAAATATTCCAACTTCGTCTCTATTGAGATAATTAAAAATCTGTTAAAAAATAAAAAAAATTATTAAAATGAAAAAAAAATACTCTATTAATTTTGTACGTCTCACTGAATTAAAATTTCTCATGAAAATATTATAAACTATTCGTACTTTGCAAATATCGCAAGAGCTTTTTTCTTTGGTCAAAAAAATTGTATTATATTTACATAGGGATTAAAATTCGTTTCACTTTACAACATTATTTATATAAAAAATAATGAATAAAAATATCATTCCTCAAATATATTTTCAAATTTCGTTTTTCGAAATTTATACAAAACTCTTATGTTAATAACGCTAACTCAATTATTTTTCTCCCTTCGAAATAACTAATTATTGCTTTCGGCTATAGAAAACTTGAAATATTATGTGATTGATGAAAAGGCTGTATTTATTTTCGTTTTTCAAAGACCTTTTTTTCTGTAAATACACCAAGTAGCATTTATAATCAAAACACACTTTAAAAGAAAATGAAAAAAAATATTTCAACGCCGAAAGACTTTATAAAAATCTTTTATAATTATTTTGTTCCTTTTTGTTAAATGCCTGTAGATTAAATCGTATAAATAATTCAATTCCTTACAATTCAAAACAAATTTTAAAATCTCTTAAACTTGTGTACAACGGTATTTTTTATACAATTTACCATACATCCTTTTACACTTGTCCACAATTCGTTCGCACGCAGTGCGGCTATGGAACCGATTTTCAATGGTATAAGAAAAGCTTGATTGTTCTCAAGAAAATTCTGTAATCACACTTCTTATCCACATAACTAGAATTTCACCATGCTTCATCCCTTCACATCTGTAAAAGTGATGCGAAGATGTCACCAAAAACTAATTAATGTCATATATATTTTCACAGGTTGCAAGCTGGTTTATATAAATATTTAATCTTATAATATTTTATTTTATTTATTTATTTCAAATTTACGGCTTGAGAGCCTATGTATATAAAAAAAACAACAAGTATATAATGATTAAAACTTTGAATTATAAAATAAAAGTAAATTTAAACTAACATAATAATATCAATAATATCAACAATGCAAATTTATAACAAACATAATAATAAATAATATCCATAATAATATACTATACACAATTATTTATTTATTTATTTAACGGACAACATACAGCATATAATAAATTATATAACATAAAGATAATTTGATTAATAATAAAGCCAATTACAGGTTGCATTTACAGGTTATTGTAGTATATTAAGATACATTAGGATTCGTTACATGTTATGGTGAGATAATGTACGAATGATGTGTGAAATTGCATATATAAATGTGTCAGTATATGTAATTAAGTGTTAAATTTGATAATGAGGATGAAACTTTAAGTTTGATATATTTTTTAAATGTGGGGGCGCTAAGTAAGAATATGTCAATCTCTTGGAAATGCCTATTATATGTATTACAGATTCTGTACATTGTTGCATGTTGAGCATAGTTGGTGTGTTGAGTGGTAAGACGGAAAAGAGGAGTGTGTCTAGTTCTACAGGTGTAGGTAGGGATGTTGAAAGATATATAATTTAAGAGAGCAGGAGAATCAATTTTATTATTAATAATATTGTGGAGAAGCATCATATCAGATAGAATACGTCTGTTTTCGAGTGAATCAATGCAATGGTAAATCCTTGCCTCACGATACGACTGGAAATCAAGAAATGCTTTTCGATTAAGATGTTCTAATATATATGATTTTTTTGGAAATTTAACAGGATTTGCACACGGTGGATTTGGACGAGTTCAAATATGGCGGTACTAATATAACAGCCTTCAGACTACTGGACCCAGACAAGCCAGATATACAAAGGGAGGTCAAGGACTGGATATACGGTGAAGCCAGACTGGGAAGGAAGCTTCAGTTGGGGCCGACATCTGCGAAGGTAATAAATATTTTTATTTCGGCACACATATGGGACTCACGTTCGCGCGGGGTTGCCATAAGATGAATTTTTACCAATATAGAGGTAAAAATAATAAAAAATCCCGACTTTTTTAAGGTATTCTGCGTGATACTGAAGTAACTCTTCAAATGGATGTAGATTTTTTCTTCTGTATGTTAATATATCATTTTTATGCATCGTTGACATGGGTCTAAAGTGGGTTGGCGCCCATCCTAAAAACTAAGATGAAAGTTACTTTACTTTGTATCTTGTAATATTTTGTGAATGTAGGAGAAACATTGTACCCTATGGCATTGTGATAAGCCAATATGCTACTGTGCACATATCCTGGGTTTGATTCCCAGCAGAGAAGATATTTATTTATAAAAAAAATATTATGCAAAACTCGTTTCTCTGGACTGGAAACTTTGATTACTTGGGAGAAATTGTCATTTGCAATAAACTTGCCCAGTTTTAATTATTAATATAAAATTTCAGATATTATATTGAAGTAATATTTCTTAAGAAAAAATATTTTTATATTCAAATATTTCTCTTCGTATACCTACTCGTATGTATCAAAAGCTACCATTTTTATGAACAATCAATTGTGTTTTGAGACTTATTACATTTGTATATGCGTTTTTTTCCATATAAAAGATCTCAACGTACGGTTAGGCAAAGTATTTAATTCGAATCCCCTATACCTACCTAACTGACAATCTTAAGTAGGAATAAGTATCGGCAATCAACTTGACATGTTTTTGATTGGGGGTTGGTTTGCGCATCTAGCAATCAAGAAAAAAATCCATATTTGTATTATGCGTAGCCCACGTTATTTAACGAGATGTTTGCCGAAAACTCTACGCCTACATTTATAAATTTGAAACTGAAATAGTCAAACTTTCAATTTATTGTTTCTACGTCAACAAACTAAAGAATAATGAAATTTACAAAAACAAAAATGTTTTAAATGCGTAATAATAAATCGTATTTCAATTTAAATATGCAATAACAATAAAACGAATACGAAACACAGAATAAACATAAAATATATTATTTTCTCTTGAATTCTTCGTAGGTAGAGATATCAAATATATATACCTACTGAATATATATCCCGGAGTTCAAAAGATAATTAAAAACTATAATTCCAAAGTGGATAGGTACAACTGTTGTACCCGTTAGCGATTAAAACGAAAGATCTCTCTATGTATATCCAGCATTACATTTGCGTATTTACATTATGTTTAATTAACGTTTCTTGTTATTTCTGTGTTCACTTTTATGTTAAATTATCGCTATTGTGGGGGATAATTACCATATTTTGATACTTAAAATGAAATGGATCACTGCTAGTCTAAACACTCGTTCTCCTGATGGGAAATGATTATAAGATTACATTGCAAAAAAATAAAAATAACACACACCAAAAAAATAAGAAGATTTAGAAAATTTAATGTTGAATTCTGAGATAGAAACAAATTGAAACGATATAGTACCGGATAAAGGATACTTACTATGAGTAGAATGAAGTGAGAGAAAAAAAAATTAAATTACATTACAGTTATAAAAAAAATAAAAATTTTAAAGCGCCATTTTATGGTAAATGAGCATTCCAAGGACCAGAACCATTCCAAAAATAATAAGCAGATTTCAAAACATACATATTTCATTAATTCAATAAAATAAATTGACATTCATCCATAATATATTTATTTATATAAAACTTTTTGAGAACATTCCAACCCACCATTTACACTTACCAACAATTTATATGAATATCCTGTGGGATTATTGCCATCCAATGGTGCCCTTTTATAGATCGGAGCTCCTCGTTGCTGTCCGTGGGCCTCTTTAAGGTCACATTGGTCATGCGGATTTTGTGATTTCGAAGAACAATTTTAAAACCTAAGTTCTGTCATAGTAATGGTGCCTTACTATAGGCTGATTCCCATTAAGCTTATTTTTTTAATGAGATCTTAATCACACCTTTGATGTTTTAAATTTGAAAATATCTGAAGTAGATGACAGTCCATGAGTGTGAATCTTTTATTCACATTCTTCGATTCATTCCTAATCTAGGGGGCTCCATCAGCTACTTTTCGTGCTATGCATTTTTTTGTCGCTCTTTTAGCGTTCTGTGAAGGGGTCGTTTACACTCCCCATATGCAGAGCGGGTGGTGGTGGAATTAGCGAGTATATGAATAAAACATATAATAAAACTATGAATTCATAAAAAACAAAAAAAATAAGAAATGGAGGGGGGCAGAAAAGGGGGAACAAGGATACGATAAGAAGACAAATTTAAGTGTATACCTACAAATTTAGCATATATACAAACAATTTATAATACAAGCACACACTTACGTCATAATATTTATTTATTTATTATTATTTACAAAATCATTTTTTACTTATTGTTATATACACTTCACTAGGCTTAGCCTGTACCGAGGTGGGATATTTCACAATCACATTAATACATATTTATACAATATTTTCGTATTTCATTCAGTTTTCGCAACAGTATACTTTCTATATAACATGAAATATATATATAGGTAAGCAAGAATACATCAAACAATCAAGCAAAGATTTATATAGAAGTTAGCAAGAATATATCAAATTATAAAGAAAAAAAATATAATAAAACAATGATTTATATATAAGTAAACAAGAATATACCAATCAATAAGGCGAGAAAAAAATATATAAACGAAATAAAACATAACAATATCAGATATAGTGTGGCCTGTTTTGCACCCACACACCCTCACACACACATACACACACATGCACGCACACGCTCATACACATACATACACACCCATATATATGGTACGTACCTAGATTATAGTCTTATATTTGTCAAATGTGAAATTTATATGTTACTTTAATGTGAAAACATATTATTGAGATAAAAAGAACTTGTTTAAAAAAAAATAATATAATTTTGATATGCAGCGAAATTCAAAATGACTTTGAATTTGTCTATAGTTAGGTTTATATTTAGAGAGTGCTAATACTTTTTTTTTAAATTCAATGTTGATTCGTTCACGCGCAGGCTCATTGTTACTCGTACGTGGATTAAATTGTGTTATCAATAAATAATCAAATTTCTTATTTTTTCATGTGCTGTCTTCTCCGTGTAGTACAACATGTCTTTTATAAAGGTAAGATTAAATATTTATTTAAAAAATGTTATTATGTTAAACAAACATTCTTCACACTATTGAATAGGTTTAAATTATAGATGAATGGTGGTAGAGCGGTTAGCGCGCTAGGATTTAAATCCAGTGGTCGCCATTTCGAATCCTGTTACGACCGATTTCGTTCACCTATTGCACAAGCATTTATGGTTAATTGAGAGAACGTATGAGGATGTATACGTACTTGTTACATGAACATATTCATGATTTTTTTTAAGTAAAATAAATATATTTTATATTAACTAGATTTTTATGTATTTTTTTGTGTTTGCTATCATAAAGACCCGCTTAACAATATTATTAAAAGATTTTCTGTATTTAAAAAAAGTGGTGCATTTTAAAAGTGTTTCATTATAGTAAGGTATTGGACTACTGATCCAAAGGTCCCGGGTTCGATCCCCGGTGGAGACAGAGTTTTTAATTGTGTTTTCAGTCTGGACCTGTGAGACGAATAAAATCGTTAAGTCTCAACAATGTGGCAACTTATTATTGGATACGTGTAAAATAAATATTTGACATAGTACCTGTTTTTTGTCACAAAAATAAATACTAATTCACCTGAAACATATCTTTCTTGTGTTTATGATAAAACTGTCACAATTTCCTTTTTCCGGAGTTGTTTAACGTTTTTCTTCCATATATACTTATATATCTAACGGTAAATATATGTATTTTTTTAACATTTTATTTATTTTTTAGACGGAAACAGCTCTGATGTACGATGCCGTCCACCTCTTCGCTAAAGCCCTCCACGATTTGGACACCTCTCAGCAAATTGACGTCAAACCGCTGTCTTGTGATGCAGAAGACACATGGCCTCATGGATACAGTCTCATCAACTATATGAAAATTGTAAGTTAGTTTTATAAATATTAAAAATTAGGAAAAGTGTGAATAATAAACAAAAAATAATAAATAACCAAATAATCTTCCCAAATAACCCATTACAAAATACTTTTCCAATTATTCGATATTCTAGAAAATATTTATTTTATAACTAACATCAATTTTTGAACCTAGTGTCACTTATGTTTACTGTTCAGCCGCAATATCTTCTTAAATTGACTCCTTCAACAGCATTAGCCCTAACAGCAGTCTATATTTTATTTTTAAGTTTAGTTCATAAGTCTTCCTGAAGAAGAAAACATTGATTTTGAAACCGGTAAAAGTTTGTGCTCATGTGAGTGGCGTAAACAAAGTTTATTGAATATTATAAATCATGTAAGTTTTTTTTTTTAATTACATGTACCTACCAAAAATTACATTTTATATAAGCGACATAACAAATAAATTAGATTAGTTTGGACCACCTCACTAGGCCTGGCCTGTTCCGAGGTTAATTTTTAATATCCATTATTTTCTTTAAAAAGTTGTATACGTAATTCTTCCTTTTCTCCTTAAGGTTATTTGACCTGATTGTGAGAGTAGACTTTCCTGAGAGAAGTAGGTCCAACTACTATTATTTCATCTCTTTGCGGGTCTTCCGGGAAATATTCTGTTATTTCTGTCTTAACAATTTTGACAATTATACTGTCGTCCAAGCATTCGACGTGGTTCCTCCAGAATCGTCTTCTGCTTCATCCAAATATTATATCGTCGACACCGCATATATACCTGATATACAATTCAATCGGCATTATAAGGATTCCATCACAAATTAGTGCATGTCGATTATTAAAAAAGGATAATTGTTAAAAGAGATGTACGGAATCCTTCAACAATTCACTGAAGGGAAGATAGAAGGCCGCAGAGGGATTGAAAGAAGGCAGCTTTCCTGGCACCGAAACATAAGTAATTGGATCGTGTTGAGAATCTAGAGAAGCTGTCAACGACCTATTATGACACATGAAGAAGAAATGGAATATCCATATACATATATTATAATTGTTTCAGTTGAATTTCAATTAAACTGATCATAAAAAATATTTTATTAATTTAACATATGTTAAAAATACGATAATAATAATAGTTATTAATATTTTTTTCAATGTACATAGGCAACATGACCATTCGAGGACGACTTGTGCCATTTGACGACATGATAAGTTTGTTTTAAAACAAACAAAAAACAGTTTAAAAAAGGCAAACAATCTTACAAAACTCCCATGTTTTTCTCCGCGAATTCAATAATATCATTATTTATGTAAATTATCGGAGAGGCAATTGCTAGAATGTGTCGAATCTTTATTGGAAACAACACTTCGTCAATCTTACCACGAATACATTTGTATAAATCTAGATCTAGGCCATACTCGCAATAAGCAGAATTAACGATATTTAATCTAAACAAATGAGCATCGGTTGACGTCGTTTTTATTAGTAATCACCTCAAGAGAGCGCTTTACTTTAAATTTCGCATGCCTTAAAAAAAATTGCGATCAAAAGACCCAAGACCGAAAAAAGTGGCGAAGCATCATCATGGAGGCTACAATATTTCAAACAAAGCAATCTAATGTACACGTAATGAGTTATATTGTCTATTTGTCTCAGTCGATGTAAAAGTTTATTCCTTTGAAGATGGAGCAACCACAGAAAAAGTAAAAAAACTGACATTTTGTTTGTGCACTATATGACACGTTGTCAATATTTATTTTGTCACTATGCAAATAAATTTTTCATTAAAATTTCTGAGTGATATTCAAACATCTCCCATAGTAATATATTCAGGTGTGAAAATCATTTTGCTTTTTGAAAATTCGATTTGTCAATATTGCGAAGAGCATTTGCTGGTAATATTTCCGTGTACCTACAAAATTATTCCCAATAACGAGATGATGTTATAAAACGTATATTTGAGTATCTAACCAGACAGAATTTGAAATGAAGTTTTGAACTAGAAACAAGGATGCTACACATAATATAAACAGGATTTTTTTTTATTATTTCAAAATTTGTCACAAAAAAAAAAATTAATTTTAAGACTTTTGTCATTATTTTTTTTCTTTTTTCTTTTGATTCTATTGTTAATTTTATTGATAATCTGCAATAAAATATAACATATCCCCTTAGGGTAGTGAGGAGTAAAAATGGGGCGTAAATTCGAGTTAAAGGACATGTCAGATGCTTTAAAAATGATAACATGTCTCAAAAATGATTACCATTTTGATGTTCCATTAGTTACAAAGGTTTTGCAAATCAATAAAGTAGGTTTACGTTAATTTAAAAAATCAACGAATTCAACAAGAAACAAAATAAATAACCAATCAAACATAGCTTTTATTCCACTATTAAATATGTTTCCATTCTGCTCTAGTCCTTCTACCAATCAGACCCACTTCACACAAATACCCGCCCCTAATTACATTCCCCTAACCCCTCCAATCCCATAGTTTTATTTTAAGCCCACCATTATGGGTTAATAATAATAATAGTAAGAATAAGTCATATGTATAGCGCCGTTTAATGATTCGAGATCATACCAAAGGCGCTGATAGTTTAATGTTGTGTTGCTCTCTGAAACAAAGCTGTTTTTAATCCTTTAGTGAAAGTGCTCTTGCTTTGAGCACTGCGGACATCTAGAGGCAGTGAATTCCACTTAATAGGACCACTCACACTAAAGCATCGGTCAAAGTTAGCCACTTTGTTGACTCTGTCCAACTCCTTTACTCTGTGATCCAGATGACCTGAGTGTGAGATCTTACTTTCCGTGTCCGGAACACCATCATATTGGTTGGTGCTCCGGTGGTGGAAGGATTGGCCGGCATTCTGCCGTTTCCAGGGACGCCCGATTGCTTTTCCGAAGTTAACCGAAACTCAATCTACGTGGAGGCTCCTTCCGTGTCCCCTGAGTGTGAGATGCCTCCCAGAGAGATCTCTTCTCTGACACAGCTCTTGTATATATTTTGGTGCCAGGTTTTTCAAAGCATTATATACTGTCAAACAAATTTTGTAATCAATTCGGTCTGGACACTTCAACCAGTGTAATTCGTTTAGTAGTTAGTTGAAAAATTGCCTGAAGAAGAAACGGTTAGTTTTGAAACCGGACGCACCAGTTTAATAAATAATGTTGTGATTTATACAAATTTATTTAAAACATAGTAAAGAATATTTCATTGATACCAAGACAAGAGCATATATGAAAATGCAAAATTAAGAGAATTGTTTCTAATACTCAATTGTTATTAATTTTTTTGGCTATCGCAGTTTTTTTTTAATGAATGAATATGTCATTGAAACGATTGTATATACATCCACAAACATTCCCCAAACTAACCATTAGTGTTAATTTTATATATTTTAAAAATACAAAAGTAAAGAATTATTTTTGTTTCAAATAACATATGTTTCATTTACAAGATATTCATTTTTAAGAACTCGTATAATGTACATATATGGAACCTAATATTGTACAATATTCTCTCGAACCCAAATCTGCCACATTACCTCAAAAGCAAATTCACTTATTTATCCAATCATGGACTTTCACTCCGATCTGCTGAAGGTACAACACTATCCATCCCCTGTCCATAATACAGAATTTCTCAGCTCTTCGTTCGAAGTACAATCAGCAAGATTATGGAATAGCCTTAGTCCGGATATTGCATCGTCTAACTCATTTTGTATTTTTAAGAAAAAAACTAAAGAAGGAATATTTATCCCTGAACACCTGATCCCGATTTCCTCTCCTTGTCCTTACGCTATCCTTTTTTCTTGCTATGAATTACTATTGTATTTTTTTGTTGTAATAGTATCTTAGTGTTACATATATTTTCATTGTTTTCTTTTACTCTTATTCTTTTGTTGTATATACACAATGTTGTCATACTTTGTAATCTGGTTGGTTGGAAGAAATTGGCTAGTGGCAATAAGCCCGCAAGTGTACAATAATATTTGTTTATATTATGTACAAGAATATATATAAATAAATGAATAAACAAATAATATTCTCTCTGTTCATATCTTTCTTGTAATTGAAATTCATCAAATATATATGTAGTTAAGATGGTGGATTTTGTGAAACTTTACTCTAGTTTTCGTTCTCAATTTGATGAACTAAAAACTACTCCATAATATTACAAAATTGCTAAGTTTCAAATTAGACGAACACGTTTGTGGTTTTAAATATATAGAAAAGTAAAGCTGGTTAGTGATGCAGGACGACATCCCTGGACTTTATAGTATTAGAGTAGCCATGAGAGCATTTCCTGGAGGACTTATCAAATAGGAGAAACATTTTCTCTCCAGATCCACTATTACCAGCTTTCGAGAGGCCACAACGCCATTTTTTTTATTTATTTATTTTATTTTATTTTATTTATTACAAAAAGACATATTTTACATAAAAAAAAATACATAGCAAAAAAGAAATTAAAACACTTTATAATATGACTTCCTTCAAAAAGAGATATACTCGTGTTTTGAAGGGAGTTGCAACTATTTACATAATATAGAACAAAAACAAAGTAACAAAATAATCATAGGTAACAAAAAACATACTTAAAAAAAGACATAGGTATATATGCTATATTAAAAAAAAACAACATTTAAATATCAATTACGATTAATAAAATAAGTGCATAATATTTACATATATAACAACAATGAATAAATAAAACCAGTTTTAATACACAAACCCTCTTTATATCTACATAAAATTTCTTTAGATCGATAATATCCGTATGTCTCTGCTCAGGCAACAAGATACGTATAGTGGTTTTGTGCGTAGGCCGTTCTTATTTTTGGTATATTTAGTATCACATTAAATCGATGAGTGGCTCTTATACAATCCGAAGCATGTACTCTATCGACGAAATACTGCTTCAATGCATTTCTCTTATATATATAGCATGCAGTGTTGGGACATTTGCCTCGGTAAAGAGGCTAGTCGTAGGGTAGGCCATTCCTCTCCCTTCAGACACATTGCAGTATCCAATTCAGATACCTTGTCGAATTGGATACACGTCACTTCACATCCATTTTAAACTTTTTTTTGATCCTAATAAAACTATTTTAATCAAACGATAGCCGTACGATTTATGAACCAAAATAGCATAAATATTATACTGAGCCTTTTATGGATTTTCCTACAAAATATGGGAAACTGCATGACTTGATTCTACAATACATTTGTGAGTCATTTACCTATACAAAAACGAGTGGGTTGTGGCCAACGCTAAACTCCTCACTAACAAGTCACTATAGAGTATTCAAAGTTTCTATAGAAAGTTTTCGGCAATTTTATGAAATGAGTGAGTTTAATTCTTTTATTATTTAAATATATTATTATGAAAAATTGATATTTATTAATAACATTTTATGAACGTGATGTGCCCTTTTAGCAATTTGAAAATAAAAATAACAAATTATTTCGAGTTTCCTGAGCATGGGAGTCACTTTGAAATATTTGACAGTTAAAAAAAGTACACAGCACACACACACAGATACATTGTGATGAAACTTTCAGAATGCAATCCCAGCATGATACTAGTTGATAATCTGCAATAAAAATTACTTTAAAAATTGCGAATTCATAAATCCCCTTGGGGTAGTGAGGAGTAAAAACAATGTTATTTTTCAACCCCTTCTTCATAAGGATTCATATTTTTTTCGTGCAACTCTCCAATAATATCTAAAAATTTAAGTCCTGGCAGCACCGTCCACCGTGGTTGACATTTGTCATTTGACAGATATTATACGCGTTCGTTCTGTCATTTGATTTATTTAAATAATTAATCAGCATAATATTATATTATAACTTTTTATTTTATGTAGCTTCACGGGCAACTAACAGGTACAATGTCAAATAATTATTTTACACGCACCAGTAACAAGCTGCCACATTCTGGAGACTTACGATCTGCTTATGATATTAATCGTCTCACAGAGCCAGACTTAAAACATGGAAATATAAAATACATGGATTTTTACGTATTCTTTTACTATATACATACTATCAACAGTTGGGTGTAATGTGTTATTGAACCGTCTACAAGAATCGGAAGAAAAAAGACTCACACATAGGGTTGCCAGATGGAAATTTGAAAAAGGAGGACAAATAGCACAAAAAAGGAGGATTTTCCTTAAAAAGGAGGACAATGACAAAAAAACACCATACCTACAGACGCATATCGAAGAATTTTCATCGTCTCATAATTACTTTATTTCTTGATTTTTTTATATCTTCAATGCAGTCGCTATATAACTTGTATAATATAGTTTAGTCACTACTTAAACTATTAACAATGAAACAAGATTTTTTATAATAAATTCACTTCATTTTAAACATCATGTTTCACCAAAACATATTTTTTTTTGTAATAAGTTCTTGGTGCTCTTTTATGAAATATGTATAAAAATCTTTAGTACCTAGACATGTTTTTTAAATTATATTGGATAACAATCAACGCAAAAGGAGGACATACGGTAGGTAAGGGAGGACAATTTGTCGAAAAGGAGGACATGTCCTCCTTTAGGATACCATCTGGCAACCCTACTCACACATCTACTACACGGGATGCAATTGGGAGATAACACACCATCGGAACTATTAAGAAAAATGAAAAATCTCGCAGGACCAACATTAAACAACGACGCACTCAACAAAAGACTTTGGATAGAGAGACTTCCGCATAGAATTCAAGAAATCATCACAGCAATTAATACTGACGACATCATGATAATCGCAACTACAGCAGACAGAATTATGGAGGTGAACAATAGAGCTGAAATACAATCGATAAATTTACCATCTACATCTTCAATGAATAACCATGCACATAACGATCCAAACACAGTTCAACTTCTTATTGGAATGCAGCAGCAAATTCAAATTTTGACTGACAAAATATTAGGACTAGAACTTCAGCAAAGGCAATCAAGACCATTTTATAATAATCAAGAAAGAGAACGTTCCAGATCAAGATCGTCTAGTAGAAACCGTTATAATAATTATAATAATAATTCTTATCACAACCGACAAAACAATAATCGAAATTATAAAAATAAAAATAATAATAATAAAAATTATATGCCTAGTAATAATAATAACAAGAAGGAAGATATATGCATACCACATCAAAAATTTGGAATTAACGCAAGATATTGTCAACTACCCTGCACTTTCAATCTTCCGGAAAACTAAAACTGCGACAGGTGTGCGAGACAACACCGTCGCAAATGAAACATCGTCTCTTCATGCCAGATATAGCCACCGGCGTCAAATACCTAATCGATACTGGTGCTGAGATCAGTATAATACCGAGATATCACAAAAGTGACAAAGCAACGATCTCTACAGACAGCATCATCACTCCAATATACGCCGCAAACGGAACAGTGATACCAACATACGGTCATAAAGTTATAAATTTAAATCTCGGGCTTCGCAGAAATCATAAATGGAAGTTTGTAATAGCCGATGTAACAAAGCCAATTATCGGAGCGGACTTCCTTACAAATTATGATATTTTAGTTGATTTAAAAAGAAAACTGTTAATAGATAAAACAACAGGTATAACAACAAGAGGATTCATGTACAAGACATCAGTCATAGACATAGCAACGGTGCAAGCAACATTAAAATTTAAAACAATTTTACAAAAATATCCGAATCTGACGAGAGCAAACATGACACCAAATGAATCGAAACACAACGTAACACACCACATTCAAACAAGAGGACCGCCTGTCACATCAAAAGTGAGAAGATTAAACCCGATGCAAGTAGAGATAGCAAAAAAAGAGTTTGCATACATGGTCGAGCAAGGCATATGCAGACCCTCAAAGAGCAATTGGTCAAGCCCACTTCACATGGTTAAGAAACCAGATGGAAACTACAGAATGTGTGGAGACTACAGACGACTGAATTCAATTACCAAGCCGGACAAGTATCCGATACCACAACTTCAGGACTTTTCACATAAGCTCCACGGATCAACAATATTCAGCAAAATAGATTTGGCTAGAGCTTATAATCAAGTTAAGATGGAGGAAGAAGACAGACCACCAGAGGAACCAGACACCTATGGACAGAGACTACAAACAATGATGTCAAAAATTCGCCCCATTCCAATCTCAAATCATAGCAGATTAAAAACATTCGTGCACAAGCAGATGAACCATACAAAATACGTCTTTCCAAGAAACGACGCAGTGAGACGCCCTCTTCAGAAACCTTATGATGGACCTTACTTAGTGCAAGAGAGGGATGATAAAACAGCCACTATAAATATCAAGGGAAAAAGTAGAAAAATTTCATTAGATCGTCTAAAACCAGCCTTCTTCCTAAATGAGAGTATGGACCCCTGCGATGAGATGAACAACAGACAAGCCACTTCCCCAGAGCAGAGAAGGATGTCTATTCCGCAGAATAACAACGCCACTACGTCAGAAGCCACTTCATCACAGCAATCACACACAACCACCAGAGCTGGAAGAAGAGTGTACTTCCCTGAAAGATTCACAAGCTACAGATTTTTTTAAGTTAAGTAACTTATATTTTTTTTCTTTTCATATATCTATGAAAATATTTATAATCTATGTAAAATATGTAACACAAAGTGCATTCGTTATAATATAATATAACTGTTTTATTCAATTTGTAGCACCTCACAGTAAAGTGCATTGAATAAAATAATATAATTAATTAAAATCTTGTGTATAATTTAATATGTAAAAATAAGCACTTACAAGCTCATAAGCAATGAGTAATTATTTAAAATCTTGTGAATAATTTAATATGTAAAAATAAGCACTCACAAACTCATAAGTAATGAGTAATTATTTAAGTCTTGTGTATAATTTAATGTGTAAAAAAAAGCACGTACAAACTCATAAGTAATGAGTAATTATTTAAAATTTTGTGTATAATGTAATATGTAAAACTAAGTACTTATAAACTCAGAAGTAAAGAGTAATTAATTTAAATTTTATGTACCTATATGTAAACCAACTCAGAAGTAATGACTAGTTAATTTATTTATTTTTTGATACCAAGGAATGTAATTATAAAGAATTAAAATTGTATTGGAGAACTCATACAGCATGAAAGTATGCTATATTTTTTTCCATTATTATGTCAACATAACAAAGAAACATTTTTATCTAATACCAAAGAAATATTTTTTACCTCATGCCAAAAATAAAAAAAAACTTAATTTTTCCTCATGTCGAATCAACAAATGTTTTAAATTTTTTTTCCATTGTTACAGAATGCTGTAAGGACTATTGGGGAAGCAAGGATATCGTCGAATCGACTGGAAAGGGGGTGATATGGCGCGCGCTAGTGTCTGAATCCGGACGATTCAGCCCTATATAAAGACGCCTCAGATCGGGAGCGGCCATTCGATCTACCCAGTACCAGTTATCGCGGTCGCGCTGTCCTTGCGACCTCATAGTTTTCAATCCGCGTAATCATCGTATATTATTCTAATTTAAAATATAAATATTTATTAAGTCAACTATTTTCAATGTATTAGAGTCACTTATCCAAATAAATTCATGTAAGTAATTGCACCATTATCTTTTGATTTCTGTCATACAATTACCTGTGTTTTACTATAATATTTAATATCTATATGTACGTAGTGCTGTGTTAGGTAAGTACCTACACAGTCATTACAATACCTTCGCTTGGGGATAGGCAAACAGATTGAAATACCTAAAGCCTATATAGACCGGCATAGCCTATCCTGGGTGACCACCAACAGGTTCATCTAACTTGATCGGCAGCACAACCCAGTCCTCGGTAACCAAGATCAGGTAACTTGGTATCCCGAGGGCCCAAAGCCAAACAGGTGAACGAGAGTTCACCTAAACAGGTAAACATGTAAGGAATGCAATCCCGAACGGGATCCCGAAATACCGAGATCCCGCAGACATTTTGCGGGACTAACCTCGGTCGAAAATTTTACGGGATCCCGCTGGACTGGCGAGATTACAGAGAAGCGTAGTTCATACGTGTTACTCTTTGTTGATTCGTTGAGGAAACGGATTTCAGAGCGGTGAACTAACTTGACAGCGGTTTTATTATATACTTACATGATCCATATAAGTACGAAGAAGACAGAAGTCAATTTATTAATGTTGATGACACATTTAGTCTACCTTCAAAAAGTTTAATATGCAAGACAGTCAAAACTATAGTCGAAAGGCTAGAGTACACGGACACGGGTAACAACGCAGAAGCCACTGCTCCTGCTGACGCTGATGATCCTTAGGATGACGACACTCCTCTCGCTAATCTGGAGACATACGCAGCAGCAGCACCAATGTCACTTCAAGACGAACTCAAACTTACTTTGATTAGTATGAAGAGTTCGAGATCAACAGCCCAACAATCTAGATCTGGCAATATGAGCAACATTGAGGTTTTGATCAAGAAGAAAATGAATTATTTCGAGTCCAGTGGAAAGGTACATACCTTCAATTCACTTACAATGCGCAAATGACTATTGTGCCAACCAGCGTGGAATCTGAACGAGCTTTTTCAGCTGCTGGCTACCTTGTGTCCAATATCAGAAGCCGTTTATCAGACGACACAATACTTTAACTTTTTTACGAAGCTATTTCCAAAATAATGTTTAAACTTATGATGCTTATTGTACAAGAATATTGTTTATCGTGTGAACGTTATTATTTAAATTTAATTTGAAATATAAATTTATGTCTCATTTTATTCTTTGCTAATTTATGTCTAACTAAAGGTAAGTATGTTAATAAACCATTTAAAATGTCCCAAAGAACTTGTTTGATTAGGTATAAATTTAAAACTCTAAATAAAAGGTTGGTAGATCGAGGTATTAATTAGGTCTTTATTATACGATTGATAAGATATCTAAGTCCACCCTGCTGGATCCCGCAAATACCTGGATCCAGCGGTACTAAGATTGTTCAGTCCCGCAAATACCTGGATTGACATCGTCCTGCGGGATTGCATTCCCTAGTTACATGCAACTAATTATACTATGAATTTCAAAGTAATAATGATGATTCATAAAATCAATTAGTAAGGTATCAATATGTTCCTTACAACTCATTATGAGACAAATTAGAAAGGATTAACTAATTTTGTAAAAAAATAGTTAAAATAATTAAGAAAATATTTATTGTTTCTTGGGAAATAAACAAAAGAACATATTGTCATTAAAAACAATAAGAATGCAATAAAATTTCAATGAAAAAGTAAAATGAATCACCTAGTCAGTTGAAAAATGTAGTCAAAATAAAAAGTTTCCATTCTTTTGGCCACTACTGAATATCACGTGTTTGTGTCACCGACACAGTAACAACATAGTTCTCTATAAATAAGGGGGTTTGCTATCTCCATGGCTCTTCAATCTATATGTTGAATGTTGCATCAGAACTTTTATGGAGGATAGCAAGGGTCAGAAATTTATTATTTATTTATTTATATTCACATACACGGCCTCTAAAAATATGGTAAAAATAAAACATAAAACTCGTATTAAACAACACAACAATTAAAAAGAAAAACAACACAATAATTCATTAAAATACAAAATCTATCACACAAATCGAAATATTCATAATATGTCCCATTCCGATTCGTCTAAATTTATCCGTCTGAATTTTAGTAGGTATATGAGAAATGTCAAAACGTTGACAATTCCGTAAGTATAGTATTTGAAGGATGTAAAAAGAACGTACTGAGAATGGATGCCAGCAAATCGAAGTTCAAATGGTGTTTCAAAAGAGTGAAAGCAGAACAGCGTACCAAATAAAATTAGAGAACAAATGGCTCAAGCAAGTAGACGAATATGTCTATTTGGGAAGCAACGGAACACCGGAATGGACGGATTGATAAGGAGATCGAAAGAAGAGTTATGGCAGGAAACAGAGGGAATGGAGCACTTAGACCAGTTATGAATGACCGCAACATATCAAAGGATGCTAAAGTTGCCATTGATAACGCTATCTTAGTGCCAACCTTGATGTATGCAAGTGAAACCTGGACATGGCAGAAGTCACATGAAAGCAGAATAAATGCAGTTTAAATGAGATCACTAAGATGAATCTGTAATAGAATTTAAGATGAAGATAGATGTCATTAATAGAATGAAAATGATGAATTCATTTCATTCATTAATTGGCCACATGGGGAGAATGAATGAGGAATGCCTGACGAAGAAAATATACTATGCGCATAGGAATGAAATGAGAAATCAGTGCCGCCCAAGAAAGGGATGGCATGACCATGTGAATGGTATTTTGAAAGACGAAAAGGTTAGAAGCGTGAAGAACAGATAAATATGTATAAGAAGATGTATGAATGTTGACGAGGCGATGATTGTGTGTCAAGATATGTGGCATTCAGTTTTCTCTGTCTACCATGTGAGGATCATGGCATTATGGTATGTATAAGAATCACATACATTAGGTATGAGAAATTTTATAAATATAATAAATTAGACAAATGATTTACTACAAAGAAGACAAATATTGAAAATAATATTTCTATATTGCCCTCATTCAGTATAACAAAAGCTGTTTTTCATTCAAATTTTGCTTATGAATGAAAGCATTTCTTTATAAACATTATTCTATTTGTATTTTACAAATATATATATTTAAAGTCACTAAAATTTAATGATTTATTATACACAGACTAATCTCCTGAGCTCGCAGTGCACAGTGACATAGATCTGTAAATGTGTGGGTGCGAGAGAGAGACTGCTCAATAGAGTCTGGTCAATCAAAGAACACTTTTAATATATAATACTAAACATAATATAGGAAAAAAAATTCACTTGATCTCTGAAGTGCTGCTTTAACTAATACCATGAAATATTTCTTTAGCTTTTGTGCATAATTTTAAGACAATTAACCAAAAATTCTAAAAGAAATTTTTCAAAAGCATACTTTGTGAAATATAAATTATATATAGTAATATGAAAGTTTTCTATGCATGACATGTTATGGCTGGTCTGGAAAAATATAGTTGTTTGTTACTCATGATGAACATACACAATATTATGATTTCAAAAATCAATATAAGTCTATACAAGTTGTTCTAAATTCAAACTTTAGATGGGAAATTAGTAATTGATGAATATTATTTGTTATGTTATTTTTTTATAAACAAAATTTCTTTATGTTACATTGAGAATACATGAATGTAATTCAATGTAAATAATGTCCTTTTTATATATTTTTTAAAACAACATAGTAAAACATCAAGTTTCCCAAGTAGAATAACTGCCGTTGAAATGAGGTCTCTCAGACAAATGTGTAATAAGACGATGTGTGATTAAATAAAAAAAAGTAAGCACAAGAACAGAATGTATGTTGGAAAAGGACGCCACATGCAAGATAAAAATATAATATATGTCCTGAAGTGGTTCGGCCACATAGAAAGAACAGATGAAGAACGGTTGACAAAAAAATTATACATGGCTAAAAGATGCGGAATAAGAGATAGAGTTCGGTCGAGAAAGATTCATTTAAATCCCATGAATGGAATCTGAAGTGTAGATAGTAGGAGAGTGTGCATGAGGCAATGTTTGGATTAAGTGAAGCGAGAAAAGTATATCAGGATAGGAAAGTATGGCGCTCGGTTCTCTCTGCCTACCTCAATATGAACAAGGCATGATAGTATGTATGTAAAAAAACACAAAATATTTATTTGTAACTAGTATATTCCTAGAAAATAAACTCTCATGACGTCCGGTTTCTAAAAAAAACTGATAAAATAAACATTTTCCTAATATTCATATAAGATATTATGAAAAATGATGTAAAAGAGTAAAATTAAATAATAATTTAACATAAACAGAGAAAATTTCACAATAATAATGTTAATATATTACCTTTAGTCAGTATATATTATTATAAGGTCTTTGGTATATACCTAGTCAAAGATGTTCCATACTCAAATTTTGTATGGAAAATTTTCAGCGATTTTATAAAATGAGTTTGTTTATTTATTTTTTTATTTTATTATGAAAAGTTGATATTTCTTTAATGCCATTTTATGAAAGTGATGAGCCTTTTTACCTATTTGAAAATAAAAATTTCAAATTTTAAGTTTCCCGAGCTTGGGGTCACTTTGAAATATTTGACAGTTAAAAAAATTGAGAAGCACTATTCATATATCGTTCAAAATCTAATGGGATCTAAGTGAGCATAAGATATACAAATTTGCAAAATTTGAATAGAATCGAATGAGTACTTTAGTCTATAATCGATAAAGTAAAATGAACACGCCGTACATAGCACATAGCACACACACACAGATACATTGTGATGAAACTTTCAGAATACAATCTCAGCATGATACTAGTTGATAATCTGCAAAAAAAAAAATACCCTTAAAAATTGCGAAATCATAACTCCCCACTATATCATATCACCTTGTGTTAGTGAGGAGTAAAAAAGTACCATGCGTAAAACATATTGTACTTAATTTTTCTTGGATATTGATTTACAATTCTTTAAAGGAATTAACAATAATTAGAATCAACAAAGAGATTTAATTTGAAATTAATCATTTTACACCACAACATAATTACCAGACGACAGTCAGCTGCATCTTTTCATGACTCCAAAGACAAATACGACATTCGGACAAAGACATTACTACTATTTAGCTCAAAAAAAAAATGACATACAGTTTATGAAAAATTTGAATCTTAAGAAAACAATTGAAACATGGATTAAAAACAAGGGCATTATATACTGCGGAAACATGAACAAGTAACAATAGCAAAAAAAATATATATATATTAATAGGTATCATTAAAAAAAATAAACAAGTTCAATTTTTTTTTTGTGATATATAATGCAAGTAATTTTCTGTCTCCTCCGAACACGTTTCTACAAAAATGTTAAATTATATTATTATGATTTTTTTTACATTTATGTTTGTATTATGTATTTTGTATGTACTTTGGTTTTCAATTATATAAAAAAAGATTTCAGCGTAAATGAGCTTTTAGCTTGGAATAAATTTGCCTTTGATTTCTATTCATATAGCTCAGGGTGTTGACACTTTTAGAAAATAGCTAAAGACACTATTTCGTTTAACTGAGTCAATTATTTGAAACAGATTTTATAAAATGAAACGTCGCGTTATTATCATAATATTTTAAATGTAAGGTCGTATGTTACATTGTTATATTGTATAGAACATGTAATTCTACATGTTACGATTCAAAATGCCTTTATGTTTTTACGTTGCCCTTAATCATTTCTCATATCTTTATTACCAATCTTTTCTTTCTGCGCCACAGAACCACATCACCAAGTTTGAAATTCCCCGAGGACTCGTTTGGCGTTTGTCTTTCAGCGCTCCACGAAAGAGGACATACTATATTTTTTTCCAGACACAAGAAAAAGAAGTCTGGAAAAAAAATATTTCTCCCACTGACCCCCCACAAACACTAAACTCTCATTAAAATCTAGTTTCAGCCCACATTCGGTCAGAAAATAAAGCCCATCGGCTATATGTCTGTACAAAGGTTTAAACCCTTCAAACTTAAAGAGATTTAATAATTCTGTATGTGTTCAAAACTCAAATAACTATTTAAAGTCGGTAAAGGTGTACATTAACATAAAATATTCGAGATAAGTTTTGGTAATATTCGGCCATGGACTTTATAATGTTTAAAGGTATAACATCAAAATGAGTGTATACACTAGTGCAATTCATTCTATACAATCATTATCCGTGCCTAGACATCGAAATAAATGAGAATTTATCTTTGTTGACATTGTAATAATTAGGTCGTCCATTACCGAAATTCGTGTACTACATATTCGTTAACCACATTTTTAAGAATGCATATAACGCTCAACTAGTGACTGAAAACATTATATATTAAAACCGCCTAATACACTATGAAGTTACGTGTTAGTAAGGGTAAAAATCGCGTGCGACAAAAATGGTATATACGTTATTTAAACTATCGAAAACCCAAAACTTCTTGATTTTTTACATTTTGAGAACAAACCTGAGAGGCAATTCCGGTCCAACCGGCGAAATCAAAACCATATCATTGATATATTATTAAATGGAGTTCTATAATATCTTTAGACGTCATATAACTCCATATCATAATTATATCCATGATATGGGAAATCACGATGGTTTTGATTTCGCCGGTTGGACCAGACTTGTCCCCCTGACTTAAAATGAAATAAACTAGCACAAACATTTACTTTGATTTTATGCACTTATTTAAGCATACATACATGAGATTTATGTCTTTACATTATATAGTTTTAAAAAAATGCTGTAAAAACTATTCAATAAAACAGTATTATGAATACAAAAATTAGCAGTTGAAGCAGTGTCATGTAAATCTGCATAAAAATAAAGTAGACCTCGTTATAAATAAACAAAAAGATATACAAAAAAAATAATCATTTTACAATCGAAAATAGACAAATCCGTACTGAAAATATCACAAGTTCTTTTTCTCTTGAAAAAATGTGTATATCGTCCGTTTATATGTTTGGACAGCATAAGAAATGTCACCTAAATGAGAGTATTCATTCCCAATATAATGGAGACGGCTGACTATCGAGCGATATTGAGCTTCTACGTTACTCGGCAAATTCCGAAGTAAACCGAAACCGGATGACAGTGGGATGACTTCGTCACACACTAATTTAGTCTCATTGATTCGTATAGCGCGCATTTTGTGTTTTTGCCTTTGATGTGTTCCTAAAACTGTTTTGAAAGATATAAATGGCGACAAAACCATAACAGGCGTGATTATTTTTAAAAACCGAAGCAAAAAATCTATAGAAACAATGCTAACGAAGCGACGGTGATCTGAAACGTGTTCCGAATTAATTCCCCCAGTGTCTAAACATGTCGATGGTCTGTTTACGATTTTGGGATGGCGCAAAACGTTATGGTTTTAATATGACACCATCATATAACACGGAGGAGTTAAATCCGAATGTAAATATCCAGATCTGGACTATAATATAGTATTATATGGTTTTGGTAAATAGGTAGGTACCCCATTACATAAACTCAGCAAACCAGTTGACCTAAAAAGGACGTTTTTCGAGAGCGCCGATGAAACGTCAGCAAATTTAATTTGACGTAACGTTTTGTCTGCGAACTTTTGGAATCGTCCAAAACAGAAGTTGTATGGTATATATGAGTCATTTGGAGTGGATGGCTTTCGGAATATTCGTTTAACAACTCTCTCAAATCGTATTATGGATTTAGTTGAATATATTTATGTAAAGTTGTACGGATAATATGTGGATGTTGAAATTTGTTTGTTCGCTTTTATGACAGCGTCGGATAATGACCTAAAGTAGGTACTCATTTCGTATCCATACATATCAACTGTCACTTCTTCATTTACTTATTTTGGGCAATCAGAGATGACCAAACTCTACTCTCTAATCATTGTGTTAAATAATATTGATAATAATTAAAAAATAGTGTCACGATGTTCGAATACGCTAATCTCCGAAACCGCTCAAACGACTTCAATGCAATTTCCTACATTTGTATGGTTGGTTCCGAATTAAAATAATGGATAGTTTTGGGCCCGAAAGGTGGCAGAATTATCGAGATCTAAAAAAATATTTTCATTTTCCAAAGAAATTTTTCTGTAATATTTTTTTAGATTTCTCATCCAAAAATATATAGTAGGTACCATCTGGATACAGATGAATCAAGAGAAAATTATACGGTATGCAATAAAATACGACAGCGAAATAATAGTATGATGTGTACGTAAATCCCGTTCCCCTTATTTTATTGGTTAGGTTCAGTTAGTCTTTAATAATAATAGCGACTCGCGTGAGCCGGTTGTTTTATAAATTGAACGAAAATTTGTCGCAGGAAGAATGTTATTAACACAATTGCCATTTGAGGTTAAGAATAACTTTATTATGTATTCGCATTTTTCAAATAAATTATATTTCTCAACTTATTTTTTAAATTTTATACATTTAATTATATTTATTAAGTCAAATATTTGTGCGCACGCGTATTCCCGACTTCCGTCCCTCGATCCGTCTGTCGCCAGACGCTTGTAAAATATATGTAACGACAAATTTTGATTTTCCTTTAAAGCTCCTCAAGAATATTTAATAAGAAAAAAAGGTCTTTATTCAATGTTAGTTTGTGTAATCTTTCAATAGATGTCGGTGTGAGCAAATCTATTGGCATTGTATTAAGCATCTAGAGAACGATAAAAAAATTTAAAATACACAAAATTATGTCTGTATAAAATGCGATCTACAAAGAAATCGGTCTATGGCAGAACAATAGATACCTACATAAAACAAGGTCTATAATATAAAATTTGATCTGCAACAAGGTCTATAATATAAAATTTGATCTGCAACAACGTCTGCAACAGATCACATTTACATATATATATCGTTCAAAAGAATTTTGTAAAAACTTTCGTGGGATATTCTTACAAACTTTATTCACCTATTTTCAGACTGTCAAATAATTCTCGTACAGTCTTTAATAATTATCATCTTATGCCGAACTTTTACTAATATTATGTCACTTTTATCTTTTGACGCATTCGTCTGATGGACCTTAATATTTCATTAACTTTATTTTCTTGCGTTTTCATATTTTGAAACATTCAATAGGTACCTACCTATTTTTTACTTAATACCGTAATTCAGACAAATGCAAAAAAACAAAGGCTAATTATACAACGTTGTGTTTGGTATTTTATAAAATAAGTTCAAACAATTGTTTGTGTGGATTTGAACCCCGCTAAATGACATTGCGGAATTCCTGCTAAACCAGCAGACCGTGTTGACGGCTTTGTTCGTGAACCAAGAGGACAATGAACGTCATAAACAGCCATTCTTGAAGCTCTGAGGAGCTTAACGTCACATTAATATATCCCGCTTGTTTTGGAGGTTATGTATATCTTGTTAATGCACACATAAATAAATAAAATCGCACCGTGTGCCTAATGGGGTAGGCGGGAAGAGGTTTACATTATTGCTTTCTATCTTTCAAGTCATTCCCATTTAAATTTGATATGTTATGTGTATTCAACGGAACACGATACTTAATCGCCGTTTCTCAAAAACATCAATGAAGAAAGATGGAGAGAAGCCATGTGTACGTTTTTTTAGTAGGTTTCAATAAAAAAACATAAAATCCATGCGTAAATGAAAACATATATTATAAATTAGTTAATACATGAATATAAAGAATTTCTCTCTCAGTTGTCATAAATGATGGAAAGATGCCATAGTATAAAAATCGAGTTAATATTAAACAAAGTTATATTTTATTTTTGCATCCCACCATATTTTTAAACGATAACTACTACTATTTCTGCTTTACAACTAGAAAATCTTATTCTAGGGCTAGTCGTCTACTTTTTTAAGCATCTTTTTGTTTTTATTAAGATTTTACCTTCTAACATTTTCTATTACAGCCGTAACATAAAATTACTTGTGGAGAGCTTAGAAATATTACAATTAAAAAAAAAAAAAATTTACTTAAAATTAAATTTATTTTCCTTAGTCGTGCTCTTCGTTGCTGAAGGTTGTTGCCATTTTGAAAATCCATTGTAACCTCCCCGACGAAATTCCTTCAGACGCTTCTGTACTCATTTTAAAAACAATCATGTTTACTTCCAAAAGTTTTTCGAATAAAAATCTATTACTTTTTTCAGGTTGAAATGAAAGGTTTGACCGGCGTGATCAAGTTTGACCACCAAGGATTCAGAAGCGACTTTTCTTTGGACATTGTGGAACTGAGCAAAGACGGCCTTAGAAAAGTTGGCACGTGGAATTCTACCGAGGGTGTCAACTACACAAGGACATACGGTGAATCGCAAAAGGAAATTGTCGAGATTTTGCAGAATAAGACTCTAGTTGTGACAATTATTCTGGTAAGGTTCATTTTTATGAATCAACATAAAATATTCTACTGAGACTCATATTATAACAAGTAAAGTAGTACGAGCATAAATATGATAATATCCACTTTTTTTGGAATGAACCGTTCAGGCAGTTCTAGTCTCTTGATTTCTTTTAATCACACATACACTTTCTTATTATGAGGTTTCTTAAACATTTTCTCAAAGGAACAATTTGGATTATTTAGAAACATAGATTTTCACAAAACACAATTCAACTAAAACGATACACTCCCCGTCTAGACAATTGAAAGAATTCTTTTTTTATTTAATTTAAACAATACAACATATAAAAAATTCAGTCAAAAAATACAGATAAAAATACGCAGTATAAAAACATTTCCTATACTAGAGTGAAGAAATCGCGTTCGAAGAAGGCGATGAAAAATAAAGAAACAAAAATTTATATCTTCGGAATTATCAACTATACAAAATCAAGTAAATACACTTTACAAATTAGTTAGATTCAGATGTATGAACCACACTACCCTATTGTACGTGTAGTAGTGTTGTGCAAAACTTGTTTGTGTTAAACGGGGTACACAATTGGCCCACTATATTTTGTAGCACACCCCACAAGTACAAAATTATGGCGTGACTTTCCTATGTCTTTGAAATAGGACTTTTTTTTATAAATATTTCTGAAAGACGGCTCATGAAAATTATGAAATAGTTGCAAAGCTGGATAGTCAGATGTTTTTTTTCATTATAATTTTTATTATCAATCTTTTTCACAAAACATATCAATGGAAGAATGAAAAATAAAAACAATTTTACAACACATATTCCAGTATTTATTTACAAAGAGGATTCTATTGGCTATGTGCATATTTAGCTTCTTACCGGGCAATAATTATTCTTGGTGAAACTCCGTTACATAGAATAAAACATTTGTTTATTTAAGTTTCACTGTTTATTTATAATTTTAGTTTCACCGTCTATTTATTAAAGGCAGTAATCGGTATCGGTCTATCGAAGACCAACATCAAAGTGCACTTAAATAGAATGATACCGATTATTGCCTCTAATAAATAAACAGTTTTATTCTAAGCGATCATTCTATGATCTGAAGAACTAACTATGTATTTATTCATGTTATGAAACAAATTCGTCCAAGTGTTTTTTACATGAATAATCTTTAGGTCATAATATACTATTATGGCATTTTTGTAGTTATTCATAACAAGTTTATCAAAAATAAAAATTTATGGAAAAGCTTTTCAATTTTCCTTAGGTACATATATTTTTTTTCCACTAGAATACATTAAATTACTCAATTCACTAATTTCTTTAACCATTATTTTGTTCACTGTAAAATCATGTTTATCAATTATATACAATTGTAATATTTATTGTTTTTACGCTGAAAACATGTTAAAACAGTAAAATATTATTAAATAATAAATAAATTTGGAATGGTAAAATAAAACCAAAGTTTTCAGTTCTACTAATTTAATGACACTGACTAGTTTCGGTCATCCAGTGACCATTTTCAAAGTGTGTAAAAACAAGAGGTGGTTGGTGTTTATATAATATCTGGTTAAGGGGTTTGCAACATTTTTTTTATTTTTTTTTTCCTCTTTTTTTTCCGTCAGTTCAATTAGTGTTGCTAGAAAGAACTGACAAAGAAAACTAGCAAACAAAGCAGAGCGTACAAATACAAAAAGAAAATAAATCATTTATATTGCAAAATTATTGAATGTTGCTGGGACATGGCATGATGGAATCTGTATCTATTATTGAACTTCTGTGACCAATGGTTGAGAACAGCAATGTAAGGATTAACTGTGTACCTGTAACAAAATATATTGGGGCAGTAAAATTCAAAAGCATTGAGTTGTTTGTTTACATAATATATAATGATAAATGGTTGGAAATACCATTCCTTATTATTGATTACTTGGTATATGAATAATATATTTATAGATTAACTGTGTACCTGTAACAAAATATATTGGGGCAGTAAAATTCAAAAGCATTGAGTTGTTTGTTTACATAATATATAATGATAAATGGTTGGAAATACCATTCCTTATTATTGATTACTTGGTATATGAATAATATATTTATAGATTAACTGTGTACCTGTAACAAAATATATTGGGGCAGTAAAATTCAAAAGCATTGAGTTGTTTGTTTACATAATATATAATGATAAATGGTTGGAAATACCATTCCTTATTATTGATTACTTGGTATATGAATAATATATTTATAGATTAACTGTGTACCTGTAACAAAATATATTGGGGCAGTAAAATTCAAAAGCATTGAGTTGTTTGTTTACATAATATATAATGATAAATGGTTGGAAATACCATTCCTTATTATTGATTACTTGGTATATGAATAATATATTTATAGATTAACTGTGTACCTGTAACAAAATATATTGGGGCAGTAAAATTCAAAAGCATTGAGTTGTTTGTTTACATTATATGTATATAATGATAAATGGTTGGAAATACAATTCCTAATTATTAAATGATAAATGGTTGGAAATATATAACAAGTAATCAATAATTAGGTGTCATTAAATTAGTAGAACTGAAAACTTTGGTTTTATTTTACCATTCCAAATTTATTTATAATTTGAAATGGAGTTCTACCGAGAATTGTCCGTAGAAAAGTTGAAAAAGGTAAAATATTATTGTTGCATCTATTCAAAAATTGAATTTGTATTTTTTTTTATTTAAAGGACAACATATAGCGTATAGTAAATTATATAAAATAAAGATGATTTGAGTAATATTAAAGCCAATTACAGGTTGTCGCTGGAGTTATTGTAGTATATTAAGATAAGTTAGGAATAATTACACGAGATATTGTGTGAATAATGTATTTATAAATGTGTGCCGTATATTAAGTGTTGAGTAAGATTATGAGGATGAAATTTTAAGTATGATATATTTGTTTAAATGTGGGGGCGCTTAGTAAGAATATGTCGAACTCTTGGAAATGCCTATTGTATGTATTACAGATTCTGTAGATTGTTGCATGTTGAGCATAGTTAGTGTGCTGAATGGTTAGGTGGAAAAGAGCTTAACGTTTAACGCTCAAGTCGAAAACGCATAGTTTTATTTACATTGTGTGAAATACAAAATTATTAAATTTTATTAAAATATCAAATGAATCAAGTTGTAACTATGCATTGTCATCGGGAATACACTAATTATGATAGTTTAAAAGCGCCAACTGAAAAAATCGATTGCAAAATACTAGTACAGACAGACAGTCAAATGAAGTTTAGTAAAAATTTGTCAAAAACTGATTAAATATACATAAGTTGAGACGAGATTGGTGATACACGCATGTGTTGTGCTCCATTTTTTTTGTGCACACCCGCATATCCCGTCGCTGGTTACCCCAAATTGTGGTACATGTCTTGATGGTATGAATGAATGAAAATATATATTCAGGTCGAATGACATAATTGCAAAATTTTTGTTTCATATATGTATGTCGGCCTTCGTTGCTCAGTTGGTTAGATATCTGACTGCTGATCCTATAATTGTGTTTTCAGTCTGAGACTATGAGACGCTTAATATTGTCACGAGAATGTGGCAACTTGTTATTGGGTTCATGTTGAATTAATATTTGACATCGTAGGTACCTGTTAGTTGCCCTAGAAGAAATATAAAATAAAATATATGATTTGAAATAATGGTTAACATTCCAGAGTTCACCGTATATCATGCGTAAGGAGGCGAGCGAAAAGTTGACTGGAAACGCTCAGTTTGAAGGATACGGCATTGACCTGATCCACGAGATATCCAAGATCTTGATGTTCAACTACACCTTCAGACTAGTGCCAGACGGAAGACACGGAGGCTACAACAGAGAGACCAGAGAATGGAACGGAATGATCAGAGAACTTCTGGACCAGAGAGCTGACCTTGCTATTGCTGATTTGACAATAACATTCGGAAGGTATGTATCTTGAACAAATTATTATGTAGAGCGATATTATTTATTTATTAATTGTAATTCAGAAAACTACAGCTTTGTAAATTGTGTGGTTACATTATGTCCTATTCTGATTCGTCTGAATTTATCCGTCTGAATTTTAGTATATGAGAAATGTCAAAAAGTTGACTGCATTTAAACGGGACTCATTACGACATACCCTGCGGATTAAATCCTTTTATCCACGGTCGCCCGTTGGTTACTGACGTTTTCGTACTCTGAAACGATCCAGAATAGGACATTTTATAGTGCTATTAAAATTAATATAAGCCAATGATGTTTTCTTCCAATTTGAAAAGAAAATAAAAATATAATTAAATAAAATCTCTTAGTTTTTAACCACGTTGAGTATATTTATATGTCAACTAGTTTCGGAGACGTAACCGCTCCTTCGTCCGGACAAACTTATATGTTAAAGTATAAGTTTGTCCGGACGAAGGAGCGGTTACGTCTCCGAAACTAGTTGACATATAAATATACTCAACGTGGTTAAAAACTAAGAGATTTTATTTAATTATATTAGTTAAAATGTGCCACAAAGCAATAGCAGCAAAGTATAAAGATAAAATAAAAATATTCAAACGAGTACGCTGAGCAGTAGATAATTGAATAACAATGTCATCATCATATTGGCGCTACAGCCCTGTGTGGGCCCTGGCCTCCTCCAGAATCCTTCTTCAGCCGTCCCTGTCCTCCACCGCTCTCCTATAGTTTGCTATTCCGATAGCCCTTAATAAGTCGTCTTCTGTATCGTCCAGCCATCTTAGCTTGGGCCTGCCTCTACTTCTTCTGCCCTCTGGATTGGTATTAAGAACCTTTGAATAACAATACCAATAAAAAAAAACGATTGAATAAAAACAGGTGGGTTGTGGCTAACGCTTAACTCCTCACTAACAAGTCACTCCATAAATTATTCAAATTTTGTATCGAAAATATTCAGCATTTTCAGATATCTGACTGCTGATCCAAGGGTCCCGGGTTCGATTCCCGGTGGAGACACAGTTTTTAAAAATTGTGTTTTCAGTCTGGATCTGTGAGACGATTAATATCGTAAGTCTCCAGAATGTGGCAACTTGTTATTGGGTGCGTGTTAAATAATTATTTGACATAGTACCTGTTAGTTGCCCGAGAAGCTATATAAAATAAAATAAAATAAAATAAAATAAATTTTTTTAAATTATTTTTGATTTAAATATTTCATAATGAAAACTAGATAATTCTTTAATGTCATTTTGAGAAAATGATGTGCCTTTTAACCAAGTTGAAAAAAAAATAACTAATATAGTTTAAATACTCGGCGGATATTTTGTGGTTGTTCATATTAACCGTTTTGGCATGTGAATTTTGCCCTAAACCACTATATTTTGAGTCACTATGCGACATGTTTCGGCAGTGCTGTCCTGCCATCGACCGGCTAGTTGAGACTGAGTGTTGATGTTTAGTTTTTGGATGTGTCGGATGTGTGGGGAGGTGTGTAGAGGGGGTTGGTGTCGAGAGGGGCGGGGGTGGTACAGGGTCGGATTTGATTCTGTATAGTATTCTTGTTTTTTATGGGGAAGGCTGTCAAGAGTGGAGATGTACTGAGGAAAGTGTTATTGTTTATAAGTTTAATGCCGGTGTTTATATGTTTGTGTATTTCAAGTGTTTTGTAATTGTTTAGTCGGTAGCCTTTATATTATGGTGTTTCGTGTAGTAATTTTAGTGTGTGGTTGTTGAATGCGTGGTTAGTCTCGATTATGTGATTAGCAAATTTTGAGAAATTATTATTATTTAAGCATCTCCGGTGTTCGTTCATTCTTATCTTTAAGTTCCGTGAGGTTTGTCCAATATAATGTTCATTACAGTCCCCGCATGTTATTCGGTAAACGCCGCTTTTGTCTTCGGAATTTTTCTTTGTTTTTGAATTTAGAAATGATCTGCTTATGTTGTTGTTTGTGTAGAAGGCTGCTTTGATATTGATTGGGAGTGTATTTTTTATTTTTGTAGATATTGGTCCAGTGTATAGAATTTTTCTCCATTTTTGGTCTGTTTTGGGAGTGTCAAATGAAGTTTAGTAAAAGGTTGAAAAGATGGCAGGACAGCACTGCCGAAACATGTCGCATAGTGACTCAAAATATAGTGGTTTAGGGCAAAATTCACATGCCAAAACGGTTAAAAAAATAACTAATTTAGAATTTCCTGAGCTTGGAGTTCCTTGAAATATTTGGCAGTTAAAAAAATTGAGAAGCACTATTCAAATATTCTTCAAAATCTAATGAGGTCTAAGCTAGTATTAGATAGACAAATTTGCAATATAAGGAAATAATCCAATGATTACTAGTTATTAATCGATAAAGTAAAATAAACACGCCGTACATAGCACATTGCACATATATATGTAGTACACAGCACACACTCACAGATACATTGTGACGAACTCTCAGAATACAATCTCAGCATGATACTAGTTGATAATCTGCAATAAAAAATATCCTTAAAAATTGTGAAATCATAACTCCCCACAAATAACAATACATAATGAGAATAATAATAAAATAATAAATAAACATTTATTGAGACGAAAAGAAGTTATATACGAATACATAGACATATAAAAAACAAATATAAAGAAAAACAACTTTTCCGACTCAAAAGGACCATGCTCAGCTATGTTGCAGGAAGACAAGCCCCCCTGCAGCTGATTTTCAGCATGATCCTATTGCTTCTGTATTAGAATACGAGATCTACTTTATTTATATGCAGATACAAAAAATGCTAAAAAAAACACATATATATATACATACACGCACATACATATATACACACATTTATTTATACACACCCACACACATAAATGCTTACATACTTCACAGTATGATTGCGAGGCCAGAAGCATTGCTCGACAATTCTCTTTAAAAAAATTGATACAGAATAAAATGTGTAAAATGAAGGATTATTGGTGTGAAGGAAGGAGCTTGCTTGAAGGAGTTAGGGAACTGGGTTGAAAAATATCTTTATTTGTTTACGGTAAGATTCTAAGGAGTCATGGAAAATGTTTGTGTGTGATGAATATCCATGTTGAGACCATGAAAACGAATAATTAAGTTCGCAATTGGATGGGTGGATGGCAGAGCGGTTATCGCGCTGGGTTAGTAATCCAGTGGTCGCGAGTTCGAATCCTGCCTCGACCGATCTCGTTCACCTATAGGACAAGCATTTATGCTTAGTTTAGGGAACGTAGGAAGATGTATATGTACTTGTTTAACAAGGACATATTCATTTTAAATTAAAAAAAAAAAAAAAATTAAAAATTAAATTGTTTATAAAAAAAAAAATAAAAACACAGTTTTAATCCATGTAGGACAATGACTGTAATGAGCCATGTGTTCGGCGAAAGCGAATGGGCTCCTGTATGTCATTCTCATTCGAGGATTAAAATTATGTGTTTTTACATATTTTTATAAATAATTTGATTTATACGACTAATGCTGTTAATTTCCTCCCTCGTGCTGTTAAATCCTCAAAGATGTTTTGATTTTTTGAACAAAATCACAACCTATTTCGTTTCATTTTACATAATATTGAAAGGTACTTACACTCATTTTGCTTTCGTCGAAATTATTCTTCATACGGTATTTAAAATGTGTTTCTTGCGTAAACGATATTTCATATCCCCAAGTACCAAGGACAACGTACATATGATTTTTACAGGTAAACACATTCAAAAACAAAATTATATTATTTTTGGTATCGTGAAGCCCGCCGTTTTACTCGGGAAGAAGAGGTACATATTTGAATATTATATTAAAGCGGCGTTTCATGAAGAAATTCTTGGGGAAAAATATGTGACAATATGATTTCGTTCAGAACACAACAATCTCTATACACATATTACGATAAAGCTATGCGTGAGCTGTGACATTAACAAAATACCTTACGAATTTCTTCGAGATTCGCCTTCAAATTTCGTTTTTTTTATCAACATATGATATTATTCAAAGGGAAAAGATAGTCTGTTTTACTATGTAAACGATGTTTCCGTCAGAAACGCTTATTAAGATATGATTTCAATGAAGTTTTCATTGTATAGTGAAATTTAAAACCCAAACAATATCAGTGTTTCCAGATACTTTAAATAATAAAAAAATATCCTGTGTTTTCATGAATTCAAATTGAATTCTTGGAATATAAAACATATTTCAAAAATAAACAATGTTAGTTCCATAGAATTATAAATTATAATTCTATGGTTAGTTCATATAATTCTATGGTTAGTTCAGTTATTTTATTTGGAGAAGATTTTTTTTGTAAAAATATAAATATTTCCAGACTTTGTAAAATGTTTGGGGTACTAAATTCATAGAAAATGTATAAAAAACTTCAATCCTAAATAAAAAAATTATTCTGTTTTCGAATTTATCATTAAAATTGTTTCAAAATCTTCACTCTCTAATTATCATTATAAAGTATGAGTGGATAGTTACCATTCTGAAATTTGATGAGTATTTTTTTTTACAAATCATAAAGAATAAGTAAGTATTTTTATATGAGAATATTTGAATTTCAGAATAAGACTTTGAAACGGGTTCAATTAAACCAAATTTATTTTTATAAATAACACTGTTAGTAGTTTATACAGCTTTTAACTCTTCTCTGCTTATTGATTGGGAGATTTATGATCCAGAAAATAATCACTAATTATTTATTTAATTGACCGATCTTTGTGCCATTAAATTCAATAACTGTGGGAGACTTCTGGATTCAGCCAAAGCCCACCCAGGGCTGTCAAGCTTATGATGAAATCCAATAACATGATTCATTTTTTCAATACATGTTTGATGTCTATCATCCATTAAATTTATTTTATTTAAGCATTATACTATGGAAGGATCCACTCCACTAGCCCTCGGGCATGTGCTAGAGTGCATGTACATTTTATTTTTATATGATTTTATTTGAAACCTATTGATAAATCTCGTAAACTTTGATCAAAAGTAATATGGTACATAATGAAAAAATACGAAAATTTCAAAAACTAACGGAAACGACATAATGATGATCAACATAAAGTTCCATGTCGTTCCCGACTAAAACAAAGCGAAGAAATATTTAGTTGAGTTTTCACAGAGAGAAGCCCATCAGTGTCCCCATTCCATCAATTTTGTCAGAATGTGTCAGAGTCCATTGTCCACGGCCGTCATAACTCTCTGTGTATATTTGATTGTCGTGTTCTGGTTCGTTGGTAAATGACGTACATCATGTCTGCCAAGTATGTTTTGTCACATAATGTGGACAACTTGTCTTTGTCACTTGTAATACTATCAAACTTGAACATATTCCAACTACCCCCATTATACGAGTATAATACAACACTATTGTACTCGCTTGTATGATATATCTATCAAAAGGCTATGGCACGATAGGTACTCGATAAAGCCCAAAAAATAATCTCAAGGATAATAAACGAAAGAGTTTCTTTCAGATAATTTGTTTAGGATATTAGTCCTTGACAAATTAACTGTGTTTAACAAATGCACTAATTAATTAAAAAAAACGAGTGGGTTGTGGCCAACGCTAAACTCCTCACTAACAAGTCATTCTATAAAGTATTCAAATTTTGTATGGAAAATTTCCAACATTTTCATGAAATGAGTTTGTTAAATTATTTTTTATTTAAATATTTTATTATGAAAACTTGATAACTCTTCAATGCCATTTTATGAAAGTGATGTGCCTTTTTACGAATTTGAAAACAAAAATTTCAAATTTTAAGTTTCCTGAGCTTGGGGTCACTTTGAAATATTTGACAGTTAAAAAAAATGAGAAGCACTATTCATATATCGTTCAAAATCTAATGGGATCTAATCGAGTATTAGATATACATATTTGCAAAATTTGAATAGAATCGAATGAGTACTTTAGTCTATAATCGATAAAGTAAAAAATGAACACGCCGTACATAGCACACACACACAGATACATTGTGATGAAACTTTCAGAATACAATCTCAGCATGATACTTGTTGATAATCTGCAAAATAAAAAATACCCTTAAAAATTGCGAAATCATAACTCCCCACTATATCACATTGTGTTAGTGAGGAGTAAAAATATGTAGTTTTGTATGATTTTTTTTTGTAATATTTTTTTATACTTGTTAAATGTTATCAATTTTGCAAACAACTATGTAAATGAGTTATATTTTTTTTACCAACGGATATTTATTAAGTCGTTAGTTGTAAAATTAATATAAAATACAAATTTTCTATACCTATCAATAAAAATATACAGACTAAACAAAACCAAACTTTTATGTCGATCTTATAAATGCTTTTCTATTTTAGAGAAAATACATAGATCATCGTGAGATAACTTACGCGATTAAATACTATATATTTGTATATATAATTATTCTATACGTAATTATTAAAAAAAAACAACTATGGGGGGCGGGGCAAGTCTGATCCAACCGGCGAAATCAAGACCCTCGTGATTACCTATATCATGGATATAATTATCATATGGAGTTCTATGACATCTAAAGATATAAAAAAATAAAAAAAGAAACGTGTTAAATAAATGTATACATGGTATTATGTAAACAGAAAAACTTTTAAGATATGCAATAAAATGCAAAACAGGACAATCATCATAATAATAAATTTGGATTATTTTTATAGCGCCGTTTTTGTGATAACCTCACCTCAAGGGCGCTTTGAATATATTGTATCTTTATATATAATTAAACTGTACGTGTGTATGTCACTGAACTCCCAAACGACCGATTTTGATGAAAAAGCAGTCATGCCAACGTTTGGGCAGCACAACGTCTGTCGGGTCCGCTAGTTTTAAATATAAATGGATACATCAGGGTATATCCCACAATGTAGAGTTACCATCGAAAGGTGTGCGGGTGTATTTTACTCAACAAAAGAAAGCACGATATCCCTGGGTATTCCCATACACCAGCTTCGTTACACCGAAAAGGCAACATTCAGAATGAGAGGCGAACTTAATTGCTGAAGTACATTATGTGAGATGTTGTTTTGTCTGTTTTATTTTCGATTATCTGGAACACCCGAAAAAATTGATAACAGAAAAGAGTGGAAGCACTATTCTAAGGCGTTGCTTCACAACGGAAAATACATACGTTCTTTATCTCTTCAGCTCTCTCTCCACTGCTGGGTATAGGTATCTTCCATTCCTCTCCATACGAATATTTTCTGTCTTTCACTTATTCAACGATTGGGATTATGTCATCATGGTCTACCGACGTTTGCATTCAGAATGTTAAATAACACATACATACGAAGTTACGTCCAAAAATTTTCCCGTTTCCGTATATACAAAAACATTGGACCGCTAAGTGAAGAGACTTATTTTCTCCTACTTTACACCTATCTAGGTACCCCGTCAAGCCACAGAATTATTATTTTGTTTGGCTAAAAACATTCGCAAAAAGAGTACATAGGTACATATTTAATAATGCAACGGTCTCCACTTCGTTTTGACCCTTCCACTTCGCCTCTTACACACACCCTCCTTTTTTAGTATATTATAACGATATCCTCTGTGCGGGTGACACAGGTCACGATGTTATTATTTCGGACCTAGCTCAAAATCCTCGCTTCGTCCTGTCATAAAAATATAACCTTAAACACAAGCACACACAATCCTTGTTAAGATTTTGTAATAATATGCAGCTACGGACAAAATTAATACTGTGTTTAAATAGCTAACACAATTAACGCGATGGAAAAGATCAGGTATTTTTTTTATATTTGTAACATAAGAAATAATATAATGTACACATCAAAGTTTAACAATACAATATTTTTACAAAAAAAGATACTTAAGAACTAGATGCGGAATGTAAACTGCTTCACTAGGTTAAAAACCTGTTCTGAAGCAGCTTATAATTATATAGGTATATTGTTTAGGTGTGCGTGTGTGTCATTGTATGTTAACGTAGAGTTGTTTATTTATCACTGTCTTGTCTGTTTTTTTACCCACTTCTTTTATCCACATTTAAAGCTGTTTATATTTTGTAGTTTTCTTCAATTCAATTGGAAGCAAATTGAAAATTTTTACTCCAAGGAAATGAAAATTTCTTTGTCCATAAGTCGACTTGGTTCTCGGTATCTGTATATTTGATTGTCTAGTCTGTCTAGTCTGACGTGTAGTTTGGGTCGATTGGAAGTCATTAAGGTGTGAATAGATATAAATGCAAATGTTTTTAGCATATAACTGTGGTATGTCTAGGATGTCAAGTTTTTTGAATAGTTTGGCTGAGGGTGTGCGAATAGGTACATAAAATATTATTTTCAAAACGGATTTTTGGGCTTTAACTATTGGATCTATATTTTTTCTGTAAGTACCACCCCACCCTATAATACCATATTATAATTAAATATTTTTTTCCACTTTTTATATTCTCAGTACAGCCCAAACTATAATTCGATCGATTTCATATTGATAGCATATGTCTATAAGTTGATAGCTAATTAGTTTTTAAAAAACAAATATGATTTCATCATTATTTAGCTGTATAAATAAATTATGCTATTCACCATGTAGTTTTCCATCACTTTTTATACCATGAATACTTGTAACTATATTTTTTAATCTTAAAGCTGAACTCTCGAATAGAAATAAGTCATCATCGACATGGCGAGTGATGATTAATAAAAATGAACACTTCCTTGCACCTTGCGCAAGTGGCGAGTTTATTGCTGTATGGCAATTTCTTCCAAATAACCAGTGTTTCCAGTCCAGAGAAGCAACATTAGCGTGAGAAATGAATTTAAATAAATTTCTCCCCTGCTAGGAATCAAACCCGGACAGAATGATTATACCAGCTTTTACATGCGTTTGTTATGGCCACGATCCAGCGCAGATGGTCACCGATTGATGCAAGAACCCGCCTGTCAGATATGCCTTCTTTATTTGTGTCTTCACCCATACACACAAGAACGTCAAGATGAAACTTTTAATATGCACTCCTTATTTTTATTTTATTTTATTTCATTTTACAAAGGACAGCACACAGTACATGCATACAATTATTAAAATTAAATAAATAAAAATACAAAAATAACATGTACCTCTTACGTACTATACCTAATATCAAAATAATACATCAAAAAAGTGTGAATTAGTGGGGTGCGCGTATGAGAGAAGAGTTTAGCGGTATGTGCGTTGGTTGGAAGTTATATATTTAATAAGATTATTAATAAGAAATCAGAAAAGGTTGCGAGTTTATTGCGTGTTCTAAATTCATCTCCCAAAACACATACAACTATTTTTAGATATTGCAATTGTTTTAATCAGCTATTTATTTATAATTGAAATAATAGAATGATGATAGGTTTCATAATAAAAGAAAACTTACTCAGATTAATTATATTTTCAGATTAAAACAGTTAACAAATTTAAGTCAAATTGTTCCGCGATACTAGGGTCGGGATAAAATATTATAATTATTGAACACTGTGCTTGAACGCTGGGCTGACGAGCGAATGGCGATTCGCCTCGTCGATCGATCGAAATACGATGCGCTGTCTCTCGGTCGTCTTCGGCAATCTTCGTGAGATGCGAGATCGTCCGAGCGAGATGGCATCGATGATGGAGAGGTACATCCTCGCCACAAGAGTAATATATGTGTGTGTGAAAGAGATTTCTAGAAAGAGTGTG
>OY754974.1:31892546-31900046 GCA_963576475.1 Molanna angustata
CAAATAATGATCGTGTTTTACTATCTTTAGAGGTTTGATATAATATAGTATTATATTTCCTTTTAAACAGAATATTGACCTATATCTAATCTGTTAACTGGACCTTGCAATTTGCTATCTATCAAAGTAAATTCCAACTAGAATTTTGACAAATTATAGTCTATTATGATAATTCTGGCTTTCAGTCCAGATTTAAGGAAATAAATATCAATATAAGTTTCAATATTTGATATAAATGAATAAATTAATTCCGTTGAAGGACAAGACCTGTAAATCCAATTTTTGTTTTTCCAACCGTCTATTGGGACAAAGAACATGATAATAATCGTGAATTCCAAAATATTCTAATGATGAAGTTAATGATGATAAACGTGAATTCTACTGATGGAATGATTTCGTTTCAAGGTTTTTAATTCCTGGCTACCGACAAATGCGGGTAAGGTTTAGTAAAAAATATACAAGCTTTTTTTTTACATATGTGTACTTAGGACACGTGCTTTTGGTGATTTTTTGATATAACGAATAAATTCAATTAAATCTAAATTTATATTAAACAAGTCCTAACAAAAACTTGAGTATTTAACGAATCAATGATCACCTGGGTACGCTGTCAGCTTTTTTTTGTATTCCATTTTTGTGTATCTTTTTTATTTGATCCTTCTTTTAACCGATTCCTTTCTGTGGGCCATGCTAGATTCAGCCCGTACGAATGGGACAACCCACATCCATGCCTGGATGAGCCGCAGGTTCTGGAGAATCAGTTCTCGCTCCTCAACTCCCTTTGGTTCACGATTGGATCCCTAATGCAGCAAGGTTCAGACATAGCTCCGAAGTAAGTGCAACCGGTGCTACATCCATAATACCTATTATACTCTTCAAAAATTTAACGTTTGGCGTCACCTTTGAAACTAGCACATGTTGCAATTTTTAATTGTGTTAAGACCCGAAAAATAACTTGAAATAAAAACTATGTATGTATATACGTTAGACAAACGTTCATATTCAATAACACAATCAACTCCGATGTCTTTGCTAAAGTATCCAATTTTTTATTTCAAGAATAGTAACAACTAATTTATTTAATATAATTGAAATATTGGGTTTGTCCTTAAAAATAAAATACGAACTTATAATAAAATCTAACTTAATGAAGTATTTTAAGTAAACATTTTCTTTAAAACATTGTTTTAATCATCTGATTTTTGTTATTAATAATCTAATCTATGATATTTTGTCGATGCCTAAACTCAAATCTTGAAAATCAAATTGAAATATATACATGAATCATTATTAACGTAATATTTTTGAGTACCAATTATTAATGTGTACCCATTATATATTAATATCCCGGGCTACGTATTAAGTTATTTTACAAATAATAAACAAAAAAGGGTAATAATATCTATCATTGAACGCTACATATTTACGTGTCTCAATTTTGCTGCAAAACCAAATCCGTGTTTTTTTTTTCAACCTATTTTTTTAGTCGATGTTTTTTTTTTCTTTCTGCTTTCATAGACACCATGTTACCCGTTTTTGTATGTAGTCCCGGGGTATATTGAAATTTTATTTATGCACATGTCAATAGAATTTCATTTAATTGTGTTAAAGTGAGGATTGTTAATAAAAAATTGATTAAGTTTTAATTTCATAAAATATGAGTCATACATGATTTATATTTATTTATTTATTTATTTATTTATTTATTTATTTATTTATTTATTTATTTATTTATTTATTTATTTATTTATTTATTTATTTATTTATTTATTTATTTATTTATTTATTTATTTATTTATTTATTTATTTATTTATTTATTTATTTATTTATTTATTTATTTATTTATTTATTTTTTTTTTTTTTATATTTATTTATTTATTTATTTATTTATTTATTTATTTATTTATTTATTTATTTATTTATTTATTTATTTATTTATTTATTTATTTATTTATTTATAACAATTAACAATATCATTTTACATATAATTATAAATACACCTCACTAGGCTTTGCCTGTACCGAGGTAGAATATTTCACAATCACATATGTAATACATTCATATACAATATTATCATCGTATTTCATCATACAGTTTCCATGAAAATGCTTATTTTATATAGTAACATGTCATGACTTATATGTATATGTATCCAAACAAAATATATCAAACAAAAAACTTATAAGAATACATATGTATCCAAACATAAATATATTAAACATTAAATAACAACACTAATTAAAACACTAAATATAAATATTAAATATAAAACACTAAATATAAGGCCTGTTTTGCACACATACACACCAACATGCACAACCTCACACAAACACACAAGCACACACACACATACACATACACATTCACATACACACACACTCTCACAAACACATCATGTTCATGTGTACTAGGAAGGGACATAGGTAAGCATCTTTTCAGTTTCCCTTCTTCCCATTTTTAGCAACCAGTCAGTCAACAACCCTTTAAGTGCAGGATAACCAAGGTTAAAATTTTTATCTTGAACTGTATTAAACAGCCTGGGTGCCAAAAATGAGAAGTGCCTATGTGCGAATTCGGTTCTGGTCCTGGGCACCTTGTAATATGATTTTCTTCGTAATTATAAATAGTAACTTCTTAATGATAATTGATAATACACTGCCCTACATTAAATAATATGTTTTATTTAGTATATTCTTTTATTGCTTTTTATAAAGATTAGCATATTAAAATTAAAAACTTTATTAGTTATATGTTGTATAATATTACACACTTTATTAAACTTGTACACTATAAAAGTATAGTATATATTATATAGATGGGTCGATGGCAGAGCGGTTAGCGCTATTGGGTTAGTAATCCAGTGGTCGCGAGTTCGAATCCTGCCTCGACCGATTTCGTTCACCTATAGCACAAGCATTTATGCTTATTTTAGGGAACGTAGGAAGATGTATATGTACTTGTTTAACAAGGACATATTCATTTTCTATTTTAAAAAAAAGTATTGGAATTATTAATAAAATTCTTAAATATTTATCAATAAATTTCTAATGAATATTTTTTTTTAAAACATTACATATGTTTGAAATCAGAAAGTTAAAAAATAACTTATAGCTTATTTCTGACCTACTTTGTGTAGGTACCTACAATGTATACTGTGAAGGTTTTTTTATGTAATTTATACATGTACACATGTCTTAATACACTTTCTTAGTAAAGATCGGTAGGTAAATAGTGCAAAGTTTAAACTTTGTTTTTTTTTTTCAATTTATGTCACCCTGAAGACGGTCAACATGTAACCGACATTAGTTAGTATAAATTTAACTTGTTAATATGTGTATAACTTAAATGAATTTACACTGAAAACTTTAATTTCATTATTATTTATAAACGTGGCTTAAATACTGAACTATGGTTTAATAGTAAATTGTTCCCTTTTCATATTTATGAACATGGATTAAGAGTTGAACCGAGATTCAACTCAAATGTCAAATTGAACCAGCGACGGGGGTAATTTAATACTGATTAAACTTAACATTAGCTGTGAGGCACCGGCTTAGAGCTGTGAGGCTCCGGCTTAGAAAAGTGCTTCCACTCTTTTCTATTATTGTTTTCGAGTGTCCCGTAAGAGCCGGGTAATCGAAAATACAACAGGCAACAATAACATCTGACATAGTTCAGCAATGAGGTTCACCACCCATTCTGAATGTAGTGCCTTTAAGGGGTGAGACGAGACTGGTGTGTGGGTACACACATATGTGTTGTGCTCCCTTTTATAAGGCAATGCACACCCGCACACCTTTCGCTGGTTACCCCACATTGTGTGATATGCCGTGATGGTATGTATGCATGTATGTAACATTTCACAATTTTTAAGTAGCTATGACCATCAGCAATTTAATACATCAGTATCGATTGACGTTGAATTCAAACAAAATTAACGAATGTTAACATGTGCAATAGCTATATTTTGACAGAACTATCACGTGCCGCACATACTGTTATGTGGTCATGACAAAAATGAATTTGATGCTGTCGTACGAAATAGAGCTTAAAATCGAGACCAACTAAACTAGGGTACAAATATTTTCATAAATAAGGTTTCAGTTGAACGTGAAATAAGACTTCGAACCTGGTTCAATTGATTTAACCAATTAACCACGATTCAAGGAATTTTCGTAAAAATCACTCTGAAGTTTGATTTCAGAAAACCTAAAGGTTATGAAAGATATTGATGTGATGAATATTCAAAATATAGTTTGACTAATTACCATTATTTTCTTGATCAGAGCCGTATCAACGCGAATGGTGGCTGGTATGTGGTGGTTCTTCACATTGATCATGATCTCGTCCTACACTGCAAACCTCGCTGCGTTCCTAACTGTTGAGAGAATGGACTCTCCCATTGAAAGTGCTGAAGATCTTGCCAAGCAGACCAAGATCAAGTATGGAGCTTTGAGGGGTGGATCGACAGCAGCATTTTTCAGAGTGAGTCACACCTATTGAGAAATATAAAATATAACAAGAATAAATATTAATATATTAAAGGGTTAACTCAATTCAAAGCCCGTGGTACCAAGTGGCTACTCGATGTGGGTAGAACCCAAAATGAAAGTAACGTTGCAACAATAATTTCTTAACTAGTTATTTTTTGTTGTCTGTTTATATTGTGTTTACTTTTATTTATTTCACTTTTAAAACTGTATTTTTTAATTTTAAATTATGTAAGTATTCCTTATGTTTATTTTTATAGATTTCTTATTCTTTTGTTTTTTACTGTAATGTAATAATTTCACAAATGTACAGGTGGCTGCTTCAGAACAGATTTATTCTAGTGAGGCGGCTATCTTATATTAAAATAATGTATATGTTTATATGATCATAAATAAATAAATAAAAAATTATGTAAACTCGTCAAAAAAAAAAATACCATCGGATTTAACTATAGTAATAACTATATTTAACTATATTCAATACACTCGGAAATGTCATTAAATATTGTAGCAAATACATGTTTGCGGATGATTTAGGAATTTTATATGCAGATTATGATACGATTATCATCGAATCAACATGACCTAAATAACATATTTAAATGGGCCCATGATACCGGAATTATTGTAAATGTGAAGAAAACGAAATATGTACACATACGGTCAGCTCATTCAAAACAAAAAAATGTAGCATTCAAAATTGTTGGACATACCTATGAATGCATGCATAAAAATTATATTGACTGTGCATGTGCAGAAATTGAAAATGTTGACCAATATACATACCTTGGATTACATATTGATAATACATTTAATTGGAGTAAACACGTAGAACTCATTTGTACAAAATTAAATTCAGTATTGTGTAATTTTTATATGTTAATGGGTAGTGTTTCTCGGGCCATACTGTATTCTATGTATTATGCTATGGCCTGTCGACTCGATCGTCAGCTACGCGTTAACTTGTTACGGCTTAACGTACCCAACACATTCAAATCAATTCAAATCAATTTCTTGAAAATGTTGGTGGACAATAATACAAAAAAATCATGTAATAGCCAATATGAATTTTTTTTTCAAATATGTAAAATACTTCCAATACAAAATAAAGTAAAACAGTGCATCATTTTGGAAGAATACAAAAATGAATATTTTAAAACAGAAATAAGTCACAAATATGGGACAAGGCTGGCGATGGAGCGTGCCCTGCAGGTACCTAAGACAAACAACGTGTATGGAGATCGTACCGAAACATCTTGTACCGCATATTATTAACGCGTTGCCGATTAGGATAAGAAATATTTTAAAATCTGACGAAACGAAAATAGTAACTATGAAAAATACTCTTAAACATCTGTATCTAAAATCAAGCGTTCGTTAGACTTTGAATTATTATTGTTGATTAATTATAGGTAGGTATAATGAATATTATGTGTAAGGTTTATTTCAATTTTTTTTCTTCCAAATTTTTGTTCAGTCTCTGTTTCTTTAATATTTGAGATAAGTTTATTGAAATAATTATATGTGAATTTATAATATTATGTGAAAGAGAGAATCTGCTCTGTCAAAAAACTGCTTTGCAGTTTGGCGGGAAAATAAAAATGTATAATTATTTTATACATCATCTATTTTATTTAAAAAATAAAAATTGTCGTCAGTTTGCTATTATTCAATGTATTTACACGAATAATTTAATATATTCTTGATTGATGTCCTTTCAATACAATTTTTATAAATTCATTTATTTACTTCATTTTTATTTTATTGCACCTTAATGTCTTTTGGGTATTCAATTTTTCTCGCTATTACCCTTTCCTTCTCTATTATTGGTATCCTCGTTTCGAATCTATATTATAAAGATGGTCTTCACCATTATTTTTCACCATTCTGACGATGCTCAGCATTGAAAGACACCGGTGAATGGGAGTCGCGTTTTCCAATTTAATTAAATACAACAAAAAATTACATAATATATTTTTTTTTTCATCTTGATTCTAGACATCAATCTTTTTTACTAATGATTCTTAGTATCCGTGGAAAATTCAGTACCTACATTTGATTTTACCTTATTTAATTTCTTAGAACTATTTAAAATGTTGTTTTTTTTTATTTTTCTAACCAATAATTTTCATTTTGTTGAATATTTAATTTGACCGTATTAATACCTAGCTCCCTACAATATTTTTAAAACATATTTATTATAGGTGGATTTGTTATCTTTCGAGTTTTCTTAATCAACCTGAAAACAAAGTGAATGTAGATAATACAGATTAAAAAACATTAAAAGGTTTATTTTTCTTTTATCGAATCTAAATGGTTGGAGAAAATTCCTGATACACAATCGATCATTGTATTCGTCATTCACACCTGTTACTTTATAAATACAAAATAAAAATGAACAAACCCGGTTTTTCATAAAAAAAGTGCAAACAAATAAAAATAAATCAAATTGATGGCGGGACTAACCCCACCGCTTCTACTTCAGTACGGGAAGTGGAATACAACTCGCTAAAAATTCTCAGTGACTGTGCGGCCTTAAACATAAAACGTTTTATTTGTTCAATTTTAATGAGGCTTGTGCATTTCAGGATTCAAACTTCTCGACATACCAACGGATGTGGAGTTTCATGGAGTCTGCTAGACCTTCTGTATTCACGTCCAGCAACGTGGAAGGTGTTGAGAGGGTCGTCAAAGGGAAAGGCAGCTATGCGTTCTTAATGGAGTCAACTTCCATTGAATACGTCATCGAGAGAAACTGCGAACTCACACAAGTGGGAGGGATGCTGGACTCTAAGGGATACGGGATAGCTATGCCACCGAGTAATTATAATTCAACATATAATAATTTTATTTTATTTATTATTTTATGTAGCTTCTCGAGCAACTAACAGGTACTATTTTTTTATTACATATACCAAAATTTACATAATTTTATATAAGCAACAACAAATATTTTGTTTTGGTTTGAACCACCTCACTAGGCCAGGCCTGTTCCGAGGTGGTAGACTA
>OY754974.1:31905046-32046334 GCA_963576475.1 Molanna angustata
AAAATTATTAACATCAAAATAAACAAAAAAAATCTGGAACACAGGTTAAGTTGTATTTTGATATCGTAAAAGGAACTAAAATAGAGAATTTAACAAGTCAAAAACTTCTTCCCATTCATATAACATGAAAATATTTCATACCGAGAAAAATTGAAATCATGATTTCGTGTATGCATTTTTTTTACTTTTTTAGTAAAAAAAATTGTCATGTTTTTTTTATAAATCAAATAGTGTTTTATTGAATTTTACAATTTGATAAAATTTTCTGTTATTGTTTCTAATAAGTACCTAAATATTAAAAATTGGTTATATTTAATTAAAATATTAGTAATTGCTCGAATCGCAAGTTACTTAACAATGTACAGTGTTTATCTGTGAGACAGGAATGATTTGTGTTTTTGTAAAATGACTTCATATTATTAATAAAAAAATTTCAACGATCGTACAAATTGAAAAAAAAAATAAAAAGGTGTTTTAAAGTACATATATAACAAACAATTTTCTTACAAATTTGCTTTGATTTCTTCACTAGAAATACTAAATCATATTGTATCATTACACGAAACGACAACATGTATGAAGCGTAGGCAAGAAATATGTTTAAATTGATTGTATTAATGCATCATGTCCATCAATATTATAGAATATTTGTACCTATACCTCATCATTTTTGTAATTGAAATTCAATTAAAAATAAACCTTAATTAAAAATAAGAAACATCTTCGCATTCTTTTATTTTTTTAAATTCAATTGATTATTTATTTCAATCCATTTTTTTTTGATCCATCTAGGTGTATCAATTAATTTAGGGCAGGAAACTCTATATTGTTTTTTTTTTTTATTTTTTACTGTCCGTTCACATAAAATCTAAAATATTTCATTCAATCATATCGAAAATTGTAAAACAATTTTTATAACGCAAAAACTAACGCAAATATATTATTGATTGAATTCAATCCAATATTTTTATTTATGATATTATTTTTCAATTAATTAAACAACAGAGATTATTTATCAATATTTTTGTCGTCTATTGAGATCCTTTAAAAGATAATTTGTCCATCAATTGATCTTATTCCGATTCCTTCGCGATTATGTTTCCATCAACTGTCGTTCTTTATCATCTTTCTTATTTAGTTTGGAAAAAAATAGAATTTAATGTTTTTCAATCTCTCTTAATATTTTGTTACTTGTTATTTTACTAGGCTGATACATACCTTATTAGTTTGATTTTATTAAACTTTATTTATCCTTTTTTTTATTAATTTTCAGGATGCATAAGTTGGCTGCTTTTATTTTATCTATTATTTTATGGTAATTTTTGTTTTATTTTATTTATTTTTTTTGTAGTAAACATTTTTTTAAAAAGACTGTTGTTTTACAAATATAAAATAAAACACAATATTTCAAGTACAAATATTTTACAAAATTACCATGTTAGTTGTCTGTATATTTTTTCTTGCTTTCCTTCCTGTATGTTACGGACAATTTTAAAGGAGGTAAGTTGTATTAAAAAAATATATTAACTTATCAAAATTAAAATAATTATTTAATATTAAAATGATAAAGATTTTATAAACGTTAATATTTGGGAATCAGTAGGGTTGATAGGTAGTATAAAGACCTCCTCAGAACCTAATCCTTTGATGTTGAGTACCTGGATAGGTGAACTATTCCTAATTGAAAGCTTGATAATGCGTTTGTTGCATTTTATTTTGCTCTTTTAAATAATTTACAATTTATTTTTATTTTATTTTATTTTATATAGCTTCTCGGGCAACTAACAGGTACTATGTCAAATAATTATTTAACACGCACCCAATAACAAGTTGCCACATTCTGGAGACTTACGATATTAATCGTCTCACAGATCCAGACTTGAACTGTGTCTCCACCGGGAATCGAACCCGGGACCCTTGGATCAGCAGTCAGATATCCAACCAACTGAGCCACGAGGGCCGAATTTACGCATTGATATGCTAATTCTTTTGAGAAAGTGTATAATGGTAATAATAATAATTGAGTGTTATAATTTGTAGAGTTTAATTGTTATTAATTAACGGCCAGCGTCGTATAATAAAAAGAAATTAAAGTCTGTCTAATAAGTATACTATTTATTATACACCAAATACAAAGTTGGAATCATTCATAAAAAATGGTCACAAAAAATGTGAATAGCAAATTTCAAAATAACAAATATGAGAAAGCATGATAGCAAATAAACCCAAAGTTGTAAACAAAAAAACAAGTAGGTATGTATGTGATCCCAGTATTTAGATTCAAATTCTTGATTACAGGTTTCATACAATTTACATAAATAAAATTAGGCTTCCTTTGTCGATAAGTCGAAGCCATTATCACGAATCGATATCATATCTCGATAAATTAAGTGTAATAATTGTTGAACTACGTATGTAATCAATAAACAATGTGTTGGTATGGACTCTCGATGAATTACGTTTATACTCGATAAATCACGTAGTAATCAATGAACTACGTAGGTACCTACTCGATGATCTATGTTGTATGAACTACAAATTATATGTTATTAAAATGAAATGAAATGATTATTTTTGCATACAGTAATAAAAAAAATAACTGTGTTAAAAAAATACTTATAATAAACATACTTTGTACAGTTGTTCCTATTTGGAAATTTACTGCCTCACTAGACGAGTCTGTTTTGAGGCAGTAGGTACTATTTCAATTCGGTCTAAGGCTATAATGTTATTTAATGCAAAAGAATATACAGAAATAATGAATGAAAAAAGAAAAATAAACAGTAAAATATACAGTAATATCTCAGTTATTTGAGCCCATAAAATTGTAATGGAAATGGAATGCCGCTAAGCTATGGTAGAGATTCTCAGGTTATGATAGCAGAGAGTAGTGAATTATGTAAATTTTATTTTATTTATTGAAAGCAATATACAGCCAATTTAGTACATTGGACCAACAGGCAGTTATACAACAAATTAACCAAAAATGTTTGATCAAAATTAGTGGTTAAAATATAAATCGAAAAGAAACATTCTCAATAACATATGTAATACTTTGTGCTATAGGTGAAGGAATTTGGAAGGAATTGAGGGGTTATAGGAAGCGTAGGTACTTGATGAAATTCTTCGCTTTTATACTATCAGATAAAACAGTACTATTTTTGAAATTTCAGGCTTCTCTGTGTTCCGAAATGGCATCCGAATTACGGCAGGCACTTCGCTGCCAGGGAGGGGGTAGTGCCGGGAGCAACCCTAAGGGAAGTAGGAAAAGACCACCACCTCAAGGTCAGACTGACATTGGGGTGGCTCAACCACCGGGTCTTGGCTCCCCGTACATGCACTATGGATTTGGCGGCAAAGACTCACTTAATTGACAACCGTGATCCGTAACCTTCTCCGCTGATTTTGAAAATGGCGGAGACTAGGGTACGAATCTAATGAAATAATCACAAATAAAATATCACCTATCCCATCCGTAACAAATAAATTTGTTTTAGAAGCAGTGAAATAAATAATATATAAGATAATACAACTACGTCTAGAAGAAATGATCGAATTAATAATTTTAACAATCTCACGATTCAATGAGGAACTTTAACTAAAAAGTATGTTATTGAATATCAGATGGAAAATAAAGTACGTGTCGTTGGATTAAATTCCCTCTGGAGAAAGAAATGATTTCATTTGAACTTCATTTCTCAATCTCGTGTTACGAATAGATCTATTCGAAAATGTTATAAACTCTTTGGAATTTGGAAATGTCATTTGTGCTAGAAATAATTGTCATACGATACGCAATTAACTCTCTGAATAGTTTATTATTCATATTAAAACTATCGAAAACAATGAACTCTCTAATATTAATGTATAATATATCAATTTCAAAATAATATCCACCTACTTTTTTCATTTAATTAAATTTAAAAATTCAATATAAAAATATACAATCGTGAATAGTAATGAAACAGAACGTTAATAAAAAAATGTATTTATAATAAACTATTATTTTTTTAAATATGACAATTTTAATATAGGGTCATTTGATTTCGTAATATTTTTTGGCATTCAATGTGCCATTTTCATTGTTTATATTGTCAATAATTGTTTTTTTTTTTGTATATAATTTTTAACAATTCGTTAAGAAATCACAACGTCAAATTGGATCGAATATTATTTTAAAATAAGTGATAATACCCACAAAAAACATTAATACTTAAAATACCTACTTTCAAGAGATATAATATATAAATTAACACAAAAAAAACAATACACACTGCCTGTTATAGAATAAAATGTAAATAGATCATTCTTACGAAAATATTCACGTGTTTAGTAAATTAATATGGAATTTAATAAAAACGTACGTCACACTAAATTAAACACAGATATTACTTGTAAATAAATTAATTTTGGTTAATAATAAACATTTTGAATAAAGTTATAATATTTCGTTTTATACTTGCCAAAATAAATTATAAATTAAAATGTTTTTAATACTACCACAAAATATGTAATATAAAATTATGAATGTGTGATTCCATAAAAAATAAGTGTGTATTAGAAAATGTTTTATTGATACAAATTAAGAACATTATAATATCTACTTTATTTATTTGAGGTTATTATTATAAAAAAATGTACATAAATATATTCATTATTATTTTAATGAAATTGCTCAATATTCGTAGTTAAACAATTTTTATTTCAATAATAATTGTGACATTTGTTTCTATTGCACAATGAGTGTTAGAGATCCCATAATTGTTGATTTGATGGTTTGAAATTTTAGAGCATCCCAAAAAGACAAAAAAATTGTTTCAAAGAGAAATGAAATATACAAGACTTCTTCTTTATATTTTTGGAGTGTTACAAATGCATTGAAAAATAATTTGTAAACTAGTTAAATTTTCTTAATTTGTTCCTGTATTAAATTGACTATAACAAATATTTTACTGAATGATTTTTGAAATATCTGCCTATAATGTGTTTTTTTATTTTATTTGAATTAAAATCAATTATCGTCATCTTATTTTTCTTTATCCAACTTTTTATATATTTATGTTATGTAGATGTGTAGGTAACATAAAAAAGGTTTTCAAAATCGATTTTTATGTATCTTGAAATCAAAGGGCGTTTTTAGAGAAAGACTTCTTTGTTTATTTAATTTATTTTCTTGGCAATATTTCCCATACAGCAGATTTTAGAACTTTTAATAATTTTAAAACTAAAATCAAGATTTCTTTCTTTATTTAATTAATTTTCGTAGCAACGTTTCCAATACAACTGATTTTAAGAACTTTTTATAATTTTATTGTTTTTATGTTGGATAAAGATAAAAATATTTATAAAAAATTACAGAAACTACATACATCGTATTATGTATTGATTATCAAATTGCGTCCATTTATAATTGTATTATAACAGATTTATATAAAAAAAAAACGTAATTATAATCTTCACTATTCAAAACATTATAAATTTTCATTTACTAAAGTGACAATATAATATTTTTACAAAAAATATAAATTAAGGATATCATCTATTTACACTGAATTGATATTTTTTATTTTTTGTTTGTGATTAAATTTCTTATATTTGTCAGTTTTATTTTTTATTTTAAATATATTTGTTTTTATATAAATAAATATAATTTGTATTATATTACTTATACGCAAATAAATAGTTAATGTTTTATATACATAATATAAACAATAGTCTATTTATCTGTTTTTTACATAGTCCTAAGAAAACCACGTCATGAAATATAATATGAATATTTCTAGTTATGTAAAAACAATTTGTTATTAAAATCTTTAAGTGTATTCTTAAGGTTGTGTAAATTTTTATGTACATTGAAAATTAAATTTATAATACCGTGTGAGTCTTACACAATAGTTCTCGAAACATTTCAAATATAAATAATTCATATAAATTGTTTACAAAGATTGGTTACGAACAAAAAAACATAAAAAATGTTTATATTTTGTTTTATTCTGATTGTAGTCACATTAGAACATTTTCGGTTCCAAGCAATGAAGAAAAAATATAATTTCGTATCTATGTATTTTAAAATAAAATTACAATTTTATATTTATTACCTATGGGTATTCATTTTGAATTTTTTTAAACCCCTATCATTAAGAAAACAACGACCATAAAAAAATTTCTTTAAAAAATGTAAATAAAGTGTAATATAATATTATAATGTCATTAAAATCGTTACTTCAATATGTCGCCAGTAATTTTTGGGTAATTTTTCAATAAATATTTAAGATCAACTGATTTGAAAAATAAAAATATGTAAAACAAAATAATGGCATTTATATAATACAACAATGAAATTATTTATTTGAAAATTTGGTATTTTTTACAAACACAAAAAAATTACAGTTTTTTTTACATTTCAAAAAGTAATTAATATATTTAGAATAATTATATCGAAAAAATATATAAATCGTTTTAAAGATAAATATTATATTACGTCTGTAATGAATATGGGAATGTTTTTTTTTCAGTGTTGAATTTAACACAAAATTTAATTATGTAACTAAAAATGTGTACCTATGCGAAGAGTAAATGACGATCTTATATAGATATTTCAAAATAAATTTAAGTGTTTCATAAAATAAGCCTTTTATTTTCCCTAAATTGTAAAGCAGCTCGTACCCAGCCGATCTGAATCGCGATCCATGATCAAAATCGATGATTATAATGGATCGGCAGCCCGTCAATCAGCCAATCAATTACACAGTAGTCAATCTGGATCGCGACCATTGATTTTTTATCACGGCTTAAATATGTTTGAAAAATATTTAAACCTAAGTTTACCGTTAAAAATTCAATACAATTAGTAAATACCCTTAAAGATTTGGCAATTCCAAGTAATTCTAAATTGGTATCCTTTGATATTATAAGCCTTTTCACTAATATTCCGATAATTGAAAGCAAAAATATTATTAACGATTTACTAAACAATTCAGATCTCCCCTCAGATATAACAAATGACGTAAAACGATTAATAGAGGTTTGTTTGAGTCAAAACTATTTTCAATATGATTATGTCATATACCAACAAAAAGATGGCTTACCCATGGGAGCCCTTACAAGCCCGCTTATAGTCGATATGTTCATGGATTATATAGAAAAAATGAAATTTGTAGCTCAAAAATCTTCTTTATTAAAATTATATTTTTGTGGAAAAGATACGTTGATGATATTTTTTTCATTTTCACCGGTACAGATCGTCAACTAAAGATGTTACTAAATTTTATTAATTCATTTCACCCCAAAATTCAATTTACATTAGAAATAGAAAACGAAAAAACACTGAATTTTTTAGATTTAAAATTAACATTAGTTAATAATAAAATTGATTTCGACATATATCGCAAACCAACATATACAGATATAACTATTCACAATACATCTAATCATCCCGCATCTCACAAGCATTTCACTCCATGGTTCATAGACTGCTAAACGTACCACTCTCATTAAATAATTTTAATAAAGAATTAAATACAATAAAACAAATTGCTTATAATAATGGATACGACAGTAAATTAATAGATTCCATTTTGAATAAAAAAGTCAAAAATATTAACGTGAATAAATACTTATATAATAACGAAAATATTAAAAAAGATGATCAAAAATGGAGACGCATATTGTTTGTCAATAATATATCACAAATAGTTTCAAATTACTTACCCAATGATGTAAAGCCAGCATTTTATAATGATAACAACCTTGGAAAACAATTAATAAACAGTAAAGACAAAAGCAAAAAAATGGATAACTCCGGGGTATACATATGAATTGACTTGTGAGGACTGTTCCGCGATATATATCGGAAAAACGGGCCGTAAATTCGAGACTAGAGTAAAAGAGCATATCAGATGTTTAAAAAATGATAACTTCTCGGAATTCGCGGAACATTTAATACTAAATGACCACCAATTTAATATTCAATCAGGTACAAAATTTTTATACATTAATAAAGTAGGTTTACGCTTAGATAATTTAGAGTCACTTGAAATAAAAACAGCAATTAATTCAAACAGAAATATAATAAATAATCAAGTAAATTTAACTTACAGCCCGCTTTTAAATATGTTTCCCCTTTCCATCAATCGTACCAATCAAACCCGTTCTACACAAGACCCGCCCCTAATGACCTCCCACCCATATCCAAATACATAGTTTTCTTTAAAGCACATGGTCTTATTCTGCGTTTAGTTGAAATTCTGCCTGAGGAGGGTACGGTTAGTTCCGAAACCGGTCGCTAATTCAATTCTCACGTGGTGTAAACAAAGTTAAAAATTTAGTTAATTTAAAAAAAAAACATTTTAATTGTATTCCTTTACAAGTAAACTAAGATACCCCTTTATATTAACGGCAGGTCAAATTAATGAGAAATTATTTACATGGTAGGATTCCTTATAGAAAATTATCATAGAAAATAAACATTTATCATAGAAAAAGATACATTTATGATAATTTCGTGGAATACAACTAAGTGGTTTTTGTATTGTGCACTAACTCTTTGTATGTGTACCTTTATTTTATTATAATTTACTGTGGTTTATTTGGGACAATAACAGCACTATAAACTAATATGAATATAAAATATCAAGTTTTAAATAAAGGCTAAAAAACTCTCCACAGAGTATGAATTTACAGTTGATTTTATGTAATATAATACAAGCTGTTGGTACCCTAATGAAAAAATATATAAATATGATTTTATTGAAAATTAAGTTTCTCTTAAAGATTTTACAATAAAAAATTGTCTTATCTTTATCTTAATAAAAAATTGTCATTATCTTTTATTACTTTGATAACATGTTTTAATGTAATCAATCAAATGGTTCTAAACCAAACTAAACAACTATCAATAATATGTTGATATGTTATAAAAATATAAAAATACTTGGTTATAGTTCTATTGTATTTATTAGATTATTGACGCGTTTCGTGCAAAGCACATCGTCAGAATAATATCGAAACGCGTCAATAATCTAATAAATACAATAGACCTATAACCAAGTATTTTTATATTTTTATAACATATCAACTTACAATGGAGTTCTATCAAGAATTGTCGATCGACAAACTAAACTTAGTAACTATCAATATATTATGACAGCTCCCACAGATGTCACTTTTCATCGAGTTTGTCATTTATTTTAATTAATTATAAATAATCAATATTTGTCGTAGTTCATCTTCTCATACTGGTTTGAAGGTCACAAGAGCCAATTTGTGCAGAGTTTGGTGCTACTTGTGATGTGGACTCCCAGAAGAAATGCCTTTTCACCTTTTAGAAGGTCTCAGGCATTTCTTCCGTATGCTTTTTCTTATATAGCAAGGTGTGGTTAGATTTTTTACTATATTTTGAGAATAAATAGTTTAAATTGATAAATAACAAAAGTAAACTGAATAATTAAAACGAATCGTTTAATACTTATCGTCAACAGATGGCATTTATGCAATACATGAGCAACATCAATTCATAGATGACTTCCAAAAAGTATTTATGAGAAAAAAGGCAAATTGCGGAGAATTTCCTTACAAGACCACAGCTGAATATCCCGCTTGATCTATATCAGAATATAGTCAGTTAGTCATAATAATAATATAATCCTTTTTAAACTTGTACATAAATAGCAAGGTAATGCAACTCCCACATAAAAAAGTGAAGGTTGCTAAAGCGCACAAAGTGATCACGCCGTCTGTGTAGACATACACATAATGTAATTCATTACAAGTCCACGTGTTCTGGATAGCTTGTTCTGGTATATTTAGATTGGCCAATATATTATTTTGCTATATGGTAAATACTGGAACGTCTCCAACATTCTTTTATGCACGACGTTTCAATATTTTTCTTGAAAATCAAGTTTCTGAGAAATTATAATATTACCATACAGACATGCTTTGTGTCACTGATGAATACTCATTGATCAATTGAAGAAATATCCAAACGGAGTTAGGTATATTGTTTTTATGTAAAAGTAAAAAATATTGATATTTATATTTATGTGGCTTATATATTTGATTTTTGTAAAACTAGTTGCATGTAACATATGAGATCCAACTGTCGATGGCGATAGTTTGTATTATTGAAGAATACGTACCAAACTACAAACACTAAAATACAAAGTAATAAATATTTTTTTTTGTTTTCTATACAAAATATGGATGTCAGTCCTTTTTTCGTACACAAAATATTAAAACAGCATTACGGCATGTATGTTTGTTTAGAGATTAAGTATCAAACTATTGAGTTCCCGTTAATATTGTGTAGTGTATATTTTATGTACTGCCTTACAAATTGTATGAAACGATGTCGTCACTAAATTCATTTTTTTTAAAAGTTGTTACACAAAGTTTGAGATGTGCCACTACAATTTTCATATTTTTTTTTTACCAAATTAAATGATCTAGTTGGGGTGTTTCGGCTTTTTTCGATATTTTAAAAAAACTTTGGAAATATAGGCAGTTATTTATATAGATAGGATGGAGAATGTACAAAATATATTTTTTTTTATAACACTTGAACTTCTATCATTCGATAACTACCTACCGCCTTTCTGCACAACATCATAAATGAATGACTAGAAAATTGAACGACATTAAATGATATGTTATACCTATATAAATTGATAAATAATAAAAAATAAAGACTCCATCGACTTACTTAATTAAATATCATTTAATTGCCCATCACGTCACATCAGAAATCCACTGCCATTTGAGTTTCCTATTATTTATTTAAAAGAAACTATTAACAGCATGTTTTTATTAGCATAATTGTAACAATTTCAATGTTTTCTTAAATAATGTTGACCTCTAAAATATATAATGTTCAATACTGAATTTAAATCATCAGTACTAAAGACCCCGAATGCCTCTACGCCTTCTGGTGAGTAGAATTTACGCAAGATCTCCTGTTTCTCTTTCCATACAATTCATAATATCCCTCCCATTCCGTCTCACGTCTGCCATAAGAATTTAGATGGATGTGAAAATTTCTGTAAGCTTAATGTTGAAAACTAAATAATCCAACTGTCACAGATACACTACACAGATTTAATTTACTCTAATACACAGATTTAATCAGAATTCGGAGTAGAATATTTCGTGTGTCTGTGTGTGTCTGTGTGTGTGTGTGTGTGTCTGTGTGTGTGTGTGTGTGTGTGTGTGTGTGTCTGTGTGTGTGTGCCTGTGTGTGTGTGTCCGTCCCCCATTATAACTTTTGATTCGCTCAATTTACAGAGCCCAAAATTTCAAAATATGTAAACAGTTAGAGGCCTACAAAACTTTTATACTCAGAATTTTGAATTTTTGTTTCAGTCAGGGGTTATCAACTTTTGAATTTTTACTTTATTTTTCCATATATCTCTGAAACCATAAAAGCTAGAACGCTGAAAATTGGTACAAATATAGACAAATACAAAATCTCAAATCGATTTTTTCGAAAAAATTTCCAGGGTTTCTCAAACATTTTTTATTAAGAAAAATATTTTTTTTATGAAAAAATTGATTAATATATTTCCCAACTTTTTAAAAATATCGAAAAAAGCCGAAACACCCCAACTAGATAATTTATTTTTCTATAAAAAATGTTTTCATTGTATTTGTACATCTCAATTTTTTTTAACAATTTTTATAAAAATTGAATTTAGTGACGACATTGCTTCATACAATTTGTATGGTAGTTGCCTATACACAATATGTAAGAAGACTTAATAGTTTGATAGGATCTTAATATCCAAACATACATACAGGACCATCATGGTGTTTTCATATTCCGGGTAGGAAAAGAGGACTGACCTCCATACTGTCCTATCTTGACATACATACAAACATGTGTTAAAATTTTCAATAATTTGGTTTTATGGGTTTATAGTTTGATTTTTATTCTTCAACTATACATACTATCGCTATCAACAGTTGGATCTCATGTGTTACATGCAACTAGTATTATTAATATTTATAGGTAGGTACTAAAAATTATCTTTTTTTTTTATTTTATTAAGTTTACAATAACATATACAAAATATAAAACAAACAAACTATATAGAAAAGATTCACAGTAAGACAAAACATATTTACCCTTTACTAGAGTGCAAGCACTCGTGTGTAAAGGAGACAATTTAATACAGAATACACAAAATATTTTACATACATAATTATTATCTATACAAAAAGAAGTTAATATAATTTACATATCAGTCAAATAATAAGTTTGATTTATTCTTTAATTTTTTTTTTAAATCATTTTGTTCAATTGCCAGTCTCAAATCTGTTTCAAGTTGGTTGAACCACACCACCCCACTGTAAGTGTAGTAGTGCTGTGTTGTATATGTATGTGTTAATGGGGTACACAGTTGACCCACTATATTATGTCTATCACTCGCCACACGTACAAAGGCATGGTGCGACCTTCCAATGTCCTTATGTATTTGAAATAGCACATTTTTTTATAGATATTTTTAAAAGATGGCACTTGAAAATCACGAAATAGTTGCAAAGTTGGGTAGTCAGATGTTTTTTTATTTATAATTTTTATTATCAACCTTTGCGTAATTTCTAGAGGCAAAATGGATGTTTTATACGCCCCCCCCCCCCATGCAACAATGCCATATTGCATTATTGAATGGGCGAAAGCGTAATACACATTTTTAAGTAATTTTAAATTGAGAATGTTTCTAAGGTTGATAAATATGTAAATAAGCTTTCTTCATCTGTTTATAGTATTATTTATTTGAGTTTTCCATTTAAGGTTACTGTCAATTATTACTCCTAAATATCTTGTAATCCAACTGTCGATTCGTTCATGAGAATTCAATTCTCTTAATGAATCGACATTATTAAGCCAAGATGCGTGTACGAAGGAAAATTTTTTATGGTGTAGTGGACTTTTTGCATGCTAATAACACCAACTAGAGGCCTCGCAGCATATATGTTCCCATACATGGATTTACTCAGAATTCGGAGAAGAACATTTTATGTGAGTTTTGTGTGTGTGTGTGTGTGTGTGTGTGTGTGTGTGTGTGTCTGTGTGTCTGTGCGTCTGTGTGTCTGTGTGTATGTCTGTCCCCCCTTTATAACTTTTGATCCGCTCAATTTACAGATCTCAAATTTTCAGAATATATAAACAGTTATAGGCCTACAAAACTTTTATACTCAGAATTGTGAATTTTTGTTTCAGTCAGGGGTTATTATCTTTTGAAATTTTGATTTATTTTTCCATATATCTCAGAAACAGTAAAAGATAGAACGCTGAAAATTGGTACAAATATAGACAAATACAAATTCTCAAATCAATTTTTTCGAAAAAATTCCAGGGTTTCTCAAACATTTTTTATTAAGAAAAATATTTTTTTTATGAAAAAATTGATTAATATATTTCCCAACTTTTTAAAAATATCGAAAAAAGCCGAAACACCCCAACTAGATAATTTAATTTTCTATAAAAAGTATTAGCATTGTATTAGCACATCTCAATTTTTTTATAACAATTTTTATAAAAATTGAATTTAGTGACGACATCGGGGGGGCTAGTCTTGTCAAACAGTGAATTCAAATCTCTCATTATTATCCATATCATGGATATAATTATGTTCTGAAGTTCTATGATATGTGAGGATATTATGTAACTCCATATGATACGGTTTTGATTTCACCGTTTCATCAGACTTGCCCCCCAGATGTTTCTTTTTAAAATTATTGATTCAAAAGTTGACTGTCCAGATTTATTAAATAAAATTATTTTAAAATTATTCAACAACTTATTCTACGTTCCTCGAAGCAACACTAAATCAAATCAAAACCAATTGAACTGTGTCTTCACCGGGAGTCGAACCCGGGACCCTTGGATCAGCAGTCAGATACCTAACCAACTGAGCCACAAAGGCCGAAGGTATGTTTTATTTGTATTTTATTAGTGTGTATTTTAAATAAATAAAGAAAGAGGTCTATTAATAGGAATAAAATTAGTAAATAAAATAAAATTATTCATAATAATAATTGAGTGTTATTAATTGTAGTGCTTTATTGTTATAATAAAAAAATATTTATTGAGACGAAAAAAAAGCAGTAAAGAAAAAGAAATATATCAACAAATTAAAAGAAAAACAACTTTTCCGACTCTAAAGGACCATGCTCAGCTATGTTGCAAGAAGACGAGCCCCCCAGCAGCTGATTTTCAGCATGATCCTATTGTTAATTTATTATAATGTAAATTCAAAAAATATTAATTGAATATTTTCAATATTACTATAGAATTATTAATCTGTTCTGACTTTTTTTAAGGCCAAAGGTATGTTTTTTTGTATTTAACATACCTTCCTTAGTAAAATAAATACCTATAATAAAAATAAATTAAATAAATATATAAAATAATAAATAAATAAAATTAAATTAATTTATTAAATAATTTTTTAAATAAAAACAAAATATAAAATTATAATTAAAATATAAATATAAAAAAATTTTAAAATGAATTTTAATTTTAATTTTTTTTTATATAAATTTTATATTTTCTGTATATTTTAAAAAATAAATAAGCAGAGAGGTCTAATAATAGGAATAAAGTAAGTAGAATTATTAATCTGTATTGACATTTTTCTATAGCATATTTTTATTTTAGAATTTTCGCAGCGCAAACTCCGGAACGCACACTGCCCATCAGCTGTTAGCTATATTTATCTCTACAATGTACGTACGGCGACGGAAGATGTTTCGAAATAAACTTTAAAGCTCACGCTTAGATTTGTTGATCAGTTGTTCAGTTTACGACGATATTTTACAACAACCGCATCTCAAACGCTATCCGTCTGTTTTATAAATAATGCTAACAGTCAATTTGTAAATATTTGCTCGCATTGGAAACACAAAATAACATAATTCAACAATCGGACCTGTGATGTTAATTGCCGACCTGATTTTGCGCCGAGTGGTTATAAAAAGATGAACCGAAAAGTGATATTTTTAATATGTTAAATTGATTATTATATTAACAATCAAGTTGTAACTATTTGATCGCAGTTAAATCACAACATAACGATACATAATTCAACAACAAAGTCATGTGATTTTAATCGCTGATTCAATTACCTACCCGATTACGCACTGGTTATAATATGTAAAAAATATGAGAGAACTGAAAAATTATCAATATAATGATAATATAAAACTTGATACTTTGATATAGCTGTGATAATTTTTATCTACCTACATCACTAAAATAAATATACGTAGATCGTAAAACAAAATGTTTATTAATAATAACTGTGATTTATAAATTTATTTATTTATTTAATTTCCTGACCTATAAATCTGACCTATAAAGTGTTTATGTATTTTGATTGGAAACATATTTTTCGCAAAACACAGATAATAGCTAATTGTGTATGTAATGTTTTTAGTGTTTCCATAATTAAAATATACGATAAATAAGACCCAAAATGTTGTTTTATATTTAATAAGTGTTTATGCGACTTTCAAAGTTATATTTTATACTATTAAATCATGAAAGTGTGTTGGTTCATAATATGTGTGCTGTGTTTTACAATAAACACTGCAAAATCAGCGCGATCTATAAAGATTGGTAAGTATTTAAAGTAAAAATCAAACGATATTTTCTTCTTTTTCTTGTGTCATGACGATGACGACTACCATAGAGGAAGCCTCTCTGTCCTTTGCTGTGCGAAACAGCTCCTCTACAGTTCTCATACCTGTCCGTTCCCGGATGGTTCGCGGCCAGGAAAGTTGCCTTCTTCCGACCCCTCTACGACCCTCAATCTTCCGCTTCATGACGAGGTGAATGATGGCATACTTTTCACCTCTCAGAATATGGCTGAAGTACAGCACTTTACGGATCTTAACATTGGTGAATAATTCTCTTTTGGTGTTGGCTCTACGTAGTACTTCAGTGTTACTGACCATGTCAGTCCATGATATTCTTAGCATTCTACGATATTTTAAATTTTTTTTTACAACTTTGCATAAATCTCATTGCTAATTGTAGTGTTATAAATCTCATGGTTTATGCAAAGTTAATCTATGTAAATGCACACTCTCCAATAACTTGCAGCCGTCACAGCCTTGTCGTTTGCAGCCAAGAGGTCCTTCTCATTACCAGATCACACAAATATTATTTAAACATAGTGTTGTTAGTAATTTGACATTTCAGATAACAGATATTTTTACCAAATCAATCGTTAAATTAAATAAAACTAAATTTAAAATATTATTTAGAGTATAAATTTAAAATATTAATAGTTTATTTTTTTTAGTTCGTCGACTGTCAATTCTTGGTGAATAGTTAATTTATATTTTTAATAAATAAAAATAAAAACACTTATTTAAAATTAATTCCACTATTTATTTAAGGACTTCAACCTACGACCGGTTTCGTGCTAAATAAATATAGGTTGTAGTCCTTAAATAAATAGTGGAATTAATTTTAAACAAGTGTTTTTATTTTTATTTATTAAAAATATAAATTAATTTAAATGGAATTCCATCAAGAACTGACGATCAAAAAGTTAAATCTAATTGGTGAATAGTATTATTATTTATTTAGAAAATAGAATATATGTTACATTTCTTCTTTTTCTTCGTTTAGTAGACCTGTTGGTCTGTAATTCAAAAACTATGCTGTTGAAAGGCGGCCAGAAGGGATACATGTTTGCATTAAGAAAAAATATTTTTCTGATCTTCTTGCTTTTATCGAAAGAGGATTACATACTTATATAAAATATTGAAGAAAGGACAGTCAAAAGCTGCGGCAGGTGAGTTGTAAATGAACAACATTATGAAAACAAAGCAGGGTCCACAGCATTAATAGTCGAGCAACGCGTACCCTAAACCATCTTAATTGGACTAAGTACTTTTTAGATGTAGGAGAAAACAAATTATGCCTCTTTTTAGTGCCTATAGTAAAAATGTATTTTCTGATCTATCAAATTCATGTTATCTTGAATTTCCAGGTGGTCTTTTTGATTTAGACGACGAAAGCCAAGAGTTGGGTTTCCGTTATGCTGTTGATGCAATAAATGCTGAACGGGAGATCCTTCCAAGGCACGTCCTGGTGGCTAAGGTAGAAAGGGTGCCAAAATATGACAGCTTTGCTGTATCAAAGGCTGTTTGTGGGATGCTGAAGGTGATCATTGAATTTTATTTGAATTCATATTTTCTGCTAAATATTAGGTTTCTTTAATAACCATGATTTTTTATTCAATGATTTACGATGTTATATAAAACTTGGACAAAATTTTTAATATTCCTACATATAATGTAGGTAAGTCATTTTCCACTGTTATATATTTGATTGCGTAAATAATATTTAAAGTAAGTAATTTAACTACTGGTTGTAATCCAACTGTCGATTTGTTCAAGAGAATTCTTTTCTTATCAAGCCAAGAAACTTGAGATTTGTATGCAGGGTCTATATTTTTCACGGTGTTTCCAACATTGAAGTAAAAAAACACCAACTTACATATAGGCTTCAGAGTATACATGTTCTTTGTATAGATTTACTCAGAATTTGGAGTAGAACATTTGATGTGTCTGTGTCCCCCCCCCCCCCTTTATAACTTCTGATCCACTGAATGTAGGTACAGAGACAAAAATTTCAAAAAATATAGAAAGTTAAAAAAGTTATAATGACGTGACTGGCAACCAATGAGATATAGGTATACTGGAGTGCTAAATGTTGTTCAAATGTTGTGCCGAAGTAGTAGAAAGAGACAGATATAGTACAAGTGGCATTCCTATCTCTTTCTAGAACTCTCACTTCATACTATATGAGTAATTTTGAAGAATAGAATGAGATTATCCGACAATTAATAATGTAATTCAACCAAATGAAAAATATACACAATCGGGTGTACATATATAGTAAAAGTAATATATAGATTATCATATATGAGTACAAATTACTTATTAGAAACATCTCATAACTCAGAATATTAGAACATTTATGTGAAACCATATCTTTTTAAAACAAATATTACGACTATTTACAAATACTGTACTTTTTCATAAGAGTGTTTGCAACCATTGAGATCATTTCTGTCTTTATTAAGGAATCAACTTGATTTTTCCTTCCCACACTGACAATATTTTTTTATTTACTATTCATTAATTAGGTTAATTAGAAGTCAAATGATATTTTTACTGACAAACTTTTTAACATCTCAATAGAGACGAAGTTGGGATATTATAGAAGAACCAGGATCTCAAGGCACCTACAGAGCATATGACCTGTCATCAGTTGGTTTACGTGATCACTTTATGTGCTTGCGTAACGTTCACGTAAACCAGCCGATTTTTTGATATGTCAAATACCAAAAACACATAAAAGTACATAATAAAAATATATGTTGACAGAAATAAGAATTAAAGAGAATAAATACAATAAGATATTTAAAAAAAATATAATATGCAAATTGAAGGAAAAAAATGATTATGAAAAATAAAAGCATAGTTATAAAACACATAAAATTATTCACAGTAAAAATAGAAAAGTTAAAAAAGCATATTATTAATGATTAGTTATAACAAATAATAGCACAAGTTATATATCTAAAATAAGAATGAACAGTAAAATTGAAACGTAAAAAAGAGCACATTATTAACTATAAGAAATAACAATAGGACACGTAATAAATACAATAAATAATTATAAGTAAAAATTGTAAACGTAAAACAGAGCATATTAATATTTTTGACAAATAAACACAAGTTATAAATTCATGTAATAATTATCAGAAAAAAATATAAATATTAAAAAGAGTACCTATATATTATGATGGATAATAATAGCACAAAAATTATAAATATAAGAAATAATTACAGTTAAAGAGCATATTATGTAATTAATTATAAATGTAGAGGGAATCTGGAAGCAACAATGACAGATTTACTAATTAAAACCCTACACTGAAAGCTATTTCACACGATAAGATGAAATCAAAAGGAAATATTGGTTTAATCATTTTAATGTTAGGTAGCAGTGTTACTAAATTAAAATAAATTTTAAATTATTGTAGGTAATTTAACAAATATTAAAATATAGATCATATTTTAATACAAATAGTTGAGGTATTTTTAATATTGAAGTAGCAATCTTTGAGAACGCCATTGAAGTATAAATGTAAAGTTTCTTACACGTGAAAACTAATTCCGCTGTTGGGATACCAAATGTTTTGACATCCAAAAGAGCTGCAGTATTTAACCATCGTCTTTATTTCTTTTAATTTATAGAAAGAAAAACAAATAATATCAAAAACAGACTTAAAACAACATGTCGAACTCAGGAAAACGCGCCAACTGACAGCCAAACTCTATATGAATTGACGCTTAGAAAGAGACGCGAGTCCCACTTGCAGCAGTTATATTGGCACACCAGATCGGCACAAAATTATGTGTTTTGTTGTATGGACAATAGCACTCCAGTATACCTATAGCTCGTTGCTGGCAACTGTCACTTCCATACATTGAGTTATATTTTCTTGTTTCTTTTCTTGAGCTAAATGACACGTTGTCTAGGGGGGCTGGGTAAGATAAAAATATTGATCTCCATACTATACATACCTACTTGTTTTATATTATTATTATTATTATTATTATCGAGATGTCAAGCAGGCAGCAAAAAGCTGATATGCTTGAATGAGTCCAGTGTCACAGCAATCCATCCAGTCCGTTCTTAAATGAGTTAACACTCTCAGTAACAACCAGATCCTGAGGCAGCTTGTTCCAAGCATCCACCACTCTATTGCTCAAGAAAACAAAATATCTTAAAATGTTTATAAAATTGTGTTTGAGTGATAAGAGTTTGATATGTATTCTTCAATAATACATACTATAGCCATCGACAGTTGGATCTCAAGTGTTACATGTAACTAATATTATAATAAGTAATGTAATATATTATATATTTTCTTTGATACAGAATTTTATCATACTTCGTTATCTGCTTGATTGTAAGACATTTAACGTCTCAAAAACCCAAGCCTGTCTAATTTCTGCGAAGAGAAACCCCAATGAATTGCAAGTGTCTTTCAACGGAAGCACCCTACCTAACAGCAGCTCTATCGACCTGCTTGGAGTATCTATAACGAACCAATTACACTACAAGGGCTCCATCGAAGCTAAGGTGAAACTCGCCTCCAAAAAATTGAGCGTACTATATAGAGCGCGCAGATATTTTACTAAGACCCAGATCTGTATACTCTACAAAGCGCAAATACGCCCAATTATTGAATATGGCAGTCACCTCTGGAGTGGCGCCCCCCAATACCTACTGAATACCCTCGACGCTGTCCAAAGGCGTGCTATACGTCTGATTGATGATCCATCACTGACTGATGGATTGCAATCACTAGAACACAGACGTAGAGTCGGTATTTTAAGTTTATTCTATAGATACTACCACGGGAATTGCTCAGAAGAACTTGCATCTTTGGTCCCTCCTCCACCCACTCGCAACAGAGTCACTCGCTTCACTCAATCGCAGCATCCATTCACAGTGGACCTTCAACATATACGAACAAGTCGCTTCTCGAACTCCTTTATTAACACAGCAGCCCGACTGTGGAACGATCTTCCGAATTCTGTGTTTCCACCTTCGTACAACCCGGGTCTTTTTAAAATCCGAATTAATAAACTCTTTTCTAGATTGCAAACCCCTCCCAACGCTACGTAGTGCGCTTCTTCGGAAGAGTAAAATGGACCCAAATCCTAATAGCTGGCGTCCCCTACGTATGTTAAAAAAAAAAAAAGACATAAACCCGCCAGTATGCAGTATGCAATATATTTGTTTTTATTCTGTACATAAAAATAAATAAATAATATATTCTTTTGGATTGACAAACTGTACAACTATTTCATTAATCAACGTAATGTTTTTTGTTATATTATATGGGTCGATGGCAGTGCGGCTTGCGCGCTGCGTTAATAATCCAGAGGTCGCGAGTTCGAATCCTGCCTCGACCAATTTCGTTCACCTAGAGCACAAGCATTTATTTGCTTACTTTAGGGAACGTAGGAAGATGTATATGTACTTGTTTAACAAGGACATATTAATTAAAAAAAATAAAAAAAAATGATTTTTTTTAAATATTGATAGGTAGATAATATTGTAGTAAAATTATTGATTCCATTTTGGATGAATAGTTAATTCATTTGTAAACTTTCCTAAGCCAACTCTTGAACAAAACGGACATATAAGGATATGAAGAATGTTTATTGTAACTCTTGTCTGAGTTTTTTTTAATAAAAAATAGTTTTACTATAAAGTATTATTCTGAGAATTTTGGCGCGAAATGAGTTTGTACTTAATCACAATTAATCATCAATTTTAATAAAAAAAATTTGACAATGATAATAGCAAATGAAGATGAACGTGTATACTTTTTTTCAGGAAGGAGTCGTTGGAATCTTTGGTCCGACGTCTGGAACAACATCGATTCATGTTCAATCTGTATGCGACGCCAAAGAAGTGCCTCATGTTGAGACCCACATGGATCCTTCCCAAAGTCGTGGAAGCTGTCTCATCAATCTTTTTCCACACCCAACAGCACTCTCAAGGGTATTGATATATTGCCTAGTATTTGTGACTACAAATATGACTTTTGTACCACAAGCATTATATTTATTTTTTAAGATTGTCGATAGCCAAAACTCGATGAAATACCACGGAATCACAATTTTACAATATTTTTAATTTAATAAATTTACAGTACTGTCGGCCTTCATGGCTTAGTTGGTTAGGTAACTGATCCAAAGGTCCCGAGTTCCATTTGTGAAACGATTAATATCGTAAGTTTTCAGAATATGAAACTTTTTATTGGGTGCATGTTTAATTAAATTTGACATAGTACCTGTAAGTTGCCCGAGAAGTAATGTCAAATAAAATACTATTTTTAATTAAACTGTTAATTCATTAAAATCAGTAACTGGTATCAGTCTATCTAAGGTCATCATAAGAGTGCTTCATATTGCTAAAACGCCATTTTTTCAAATGAATAAATTTATTTTCTAGGTTTTTGTGGATTTGGTCAAGGCTTGGGGTTGGAAGAAATTCACAATTTTGTATGAAAATAGCAACAGTTTTCCACGATTAAACGAATTGATGAAAATATACGATGCCAATAAAGGATACGTAATAACTTTTAAACAAATCGATTATGGCGGAAGTAATTACAGGTGAGTAAGTAGGTACATTAAAAATAACGGTAGCATTGATGAAATTTTCTATATCGAAGAAGTTGTACTAGATCAGTCTTTCTGTGGGCGATAACGCCCCCTTGTGGGCGTTGGAGACCTAAAGGGGGGCGTTCAGGGGCCCAGAAAAAAATGGGGGCGTTGGCGTGATGTAGGGGGGCGATAGTTGATTTGTAATTTCACTTACTTGATTTTTTAAATTTCACTAAAATTAAAACCTACCTACTCCTCAATATCGAATAATTAGTTTATATATCTACCCTATCTACTGATGTTTTTGAGTAAAATCGAACCTGATATCAACAAACTTGTTAAAAATCATCAAATCAACCATCTCATTAGATTAGTTTTAAGACTAAAATTGATAACATATATATTGTTTCTTTTAATTTGATTAAAATATTATATTTTTAATATTATAAAGTTACGTTTTAATTGCTCTCACTGGTAAAAATGTCTACTTTAGAATGTAAGTTTAAACACCATATAAATAAATTAATACACTATAACTAAATGAATTAAAGTAATGAAATTGTGATTTTTAAGTTTTAGGAGTGAATAAAAAATTGGGGGCGCTGAAAAATAAATGATTCTCATAGGGGGCGGTAGAAGAAATAAGTTTGATAATCTCTGTACTAGATCGATACATACTTGTATCTGATAGACATACTCTTATAACTAGAAATACAATATTTAATAAGATAGTAACAAAACAAATAGAAAAATGGCATATTAACTTCACACTTCACATGAATATTAAACATTTAAATAAAATGCATTGTTGGTATATATACTATCCCCAATATTTATCCCCAAGGTTATACATATATGAGTACATGTGGATAAATATTGGGTTTCTTTCCCTATCTCATAACTAAAATATGTGACATTTGAATTTTGTTAAAGCGTCTCATCTAGTACATATAAATCAATGGGAAAAATATGCCTTGACTTGCATGAATGCTTCAGGTTTAGTAAAGAAACATAAAAAAAACATTTGTTTTCATTTCAGCGCCATTGCGAAATAAATGTTTTTTTTTGTTTCTTTAATATACTAAAATAAAGAAGCCTAAATACCAAAGAGCTTGTATACTAAAGACCTTAAGACCTTTTTTTAGACCTTATATACTTATGTACATTATTATAAGGTCTTTGCTAAATACAAATGTCATGGTTTATTTCTGCAGATATTTTTGTGTTCTATAATTTTAAAATATATATTTTTTTTCTAAGCCGTATAGTTTATTATAAATAAAAGATAATTGTCGAAAATCGGGGCAAACTAATTATTTTTCTAAAAGAATATATCTGGCGTATAATATCAAAGACGGGAAAGTCAGCTGTATATATATATCAGTCAGATGTGTATATATTTTATGTATATACCTATTCAAAACGCCCTCAGTGGTTCTCAACTTAATTATAAAATTAATATATTGTGAAGGAAATAACATTAAATAGTGCATTTAAACCATGGTTTCATATAGTGCAGCAAAGTCTAAACAATCTATGTAGGTCGACATTAAAGAATTTAGGGCACTACGCCTTAGTTTCATAATAATAACTAGTTATATTGGAATAATAACCAATTAGATTGGCATAATAACCGGTGAAATTGATATAATAACCAATACGATTGACATTTTAATCAGATCATAAGTAAATTTCTTCAAATTAATAAGCATGATCATTTGCATCATATAACTACTAGTTGTTACAAAGTATTTAATTGCAGGCCCATCCTTCAACAAGTGAAAATGTCTGGGGAGATCAACTTTGTACTGGATTGTTCAATAGATAAACTGTATGACATCCTCATTCAGGCTCAACAAATCGGCATATTGTCCGACCCTCATAGCTATATCATCACAACACCAGACATGCACACAATTGATATGGAACCATTTCAACATGGAGGAGCAAACATAACAGGTTCGTCTTTTAAGTTTTTTATATAAATACCTGAAAACAAACGAATAAAAAAGCTGAAAAGGTTGTATAAAATGTAGATTTCGACCACAAGAGAGCTGTCTTACTAATTAATATTACCTTGACCTCAAAAGAAATTTTTGGTTTTTGAATTAACTTTTTTTTTCTCAGTGATGATAATATCATAATATTATTATACGGTATTAAATTTTATCAACCTACCCATAGCATAGCGCGTCCCCTCCGGGAGTGTCTAGAACAGGTGTGCGAGGACATAAAGTGTACCTTCTACACAGAGCTGAAGAGAATCGCTGAAGGGGAGAAAGATGAGTCGCATTGCTGCCAACCAATTTTTTGGCAGCTAAGCGATTTTGATTGAAACCAAAGAAAAATATCAAAATGGGACAAAGCATGATCATTTGTTTGTATTAATGTATGACTCGTAAACCTTGATTCTTCTTTTCTAGCCCTCGTCATACCATTGCTGGATCTTTGATACACTTCATTGTTGGTCTCTTCAATACACTTCCTCTCGTCTCTGTTCTAGTTTTTACCGGCCTCTTAAAGTATGGTGAATTCACCATAAGTACGGAGCATAGTGATATCATCAAAATTAAGATGATAATACGATTTATGATGATAACGGCATATAAGATGACGTGTCACTGACTTTAATAGGACGAGAATACTTTATATGATTATGTTTCCTACTATTTATGTTTGCTTTCATCATATCTCCTATGACGTCTTATTATATTTCCTACTATTTTTCGGTGACGTTCTCTTATCTGCAGTGACGTCCTATTATTATAGATGACTTCCTCATAATCTCTTTGATGTCCTTTTGTTATTCCTAATATTTATAGATGACTTCCTCATATCTCCTGTGATGTCCTTTTATTGTTCCTACCATTTTTCGAGGACTTCCTCATATATCCAGTGACGTCCTATTATAAAAAATATTGAAATAACAGTATAAGTTTGTTTATTTCCATTTATTTATTTTTATTTCACAACTAGTTTCAAGAACTACCGTTCTCTTCTTCAGGTGGGTTTAAACCAGTTTAAACCCATCTGAAGAAGAGAACGGTAGTTCTTGAAATTATTTTTTTTAATTAATTTCTGGCGTTCCACTTCTTGAAATTAGTTGTGGAAAAAAAATAAGTAAGTAGAAATAAACAAAGTTATATTGTTATTTAAATATTTTTTTAAAATGAATTTCCACAATGTAAATATTATTTCTATATATATTTTTCTACTATCTCAATCATTTTCTTTTGTTTTACGTGCTATTTATCACTACATCCTCTTACTCCGGGCAGGGATTAGACAATGACGATATAATAGAGCGTAGATCGAAAGTTACTAGGTGTATTTAAGCATTTTTTTTTCACTGCAATTATATCCTCTTACTTGCACTGTACAATAGTTTTTACAATATTGAACTAGATTACCTAGAAATAAAACACAATCTTAACTTTCTGGTCTGTCTGTCTGTCCGTCACTGAAGTTTTGTAACGAGACTGCGAAACCGAGTCGACAACCACCATGCACCATGCCGAACAAATGAATGACTGATTGAATGAACGATGAGCAAATGAGAATATTGTACGGTGTGCTGTCATCATATTTTTGTAGGAAGCACACAAAATGATATGATTCCTCTTACATTAGATTCTGTAATCGTATTATAGTAGAATTCACTCAAAATAGTATGATTTAATATTAAAATTTGACGCTTATTCTGAAAATAAGAAAAATCTGTAATCGTATTTTAGTATGTTTCACATAAAATAATATGACTGTACTATAAATGAATGTTCCATACCTTAAAAATTTTGCATCATTTTATCACACTAAATTAGGCGACTTCATCGTATTTTCAGTGACACTTCTTCATAATAAACTGTGAAATATTTATAAATATGGTGACTCGTCACTGTGTTTTATGATTATAATCTTATTTATGAGTATCACGTAAATTTATAGGACAGTGGACTTTTTTGTATTCCATAATGTTATTATTTGAAAATGGTAACTATTTAATGGTAACTAATGAGCATCATAATACTTCGTTATTTACTCAAATAATTCGATTCCATCTTACACATTTCAATGATAGCGTAATATTAAATGATTATTCCATTATTTTTGGAGATCGCACCTATTTTATACTTACGTCATGATATTTTAAGATTACGCCAAATTGTCATTTTTTTCAGTGCGTCAATCAAATTTTGTAGTCAACTCGCTCTGGACACTTTAAACTTCTAAACACTTCAAAACAATTGTTTTATACTAATTTCAGGAATTCGACTATTAGATCCAGAAGACCAAGACGTAGCTGACCTCGTCCAGTTCTGGAACACCAAAGAAAGCGAGAAAGATCCACCTCCGGAAGAACCGCTTATCGCTGAGAAATTGCGTTCTGAAACAGCATTGATATTTGACGCAGTGTACATGTTCGCCTCAAGTCTCAAAGAACTCAACATGACAAAGTTTCGTGAAATGGATTTTAACTGTGATGAACATAATAGTTGGGAACACGGGTTTACTATGATTAACTATATGAAAACTGTAAGAATACCAAAGACTACCCATTTTTGTACATGTTTATTTAGTTTTGATCACACCATATTACAATGACAGCAAGTAGGTGACTGCTGCCCAACTAGGAAATACTGTTCTAGGCCTGGAAGTTTATAATTTTTAGTGATAATATGGGCAATAATGAACCAGGTTATTGTTCCCATTCCACCTTAAATAGGCACACAATCTCACTATTCTGTACTCACAATCACCACCTCATCAACAAACATTATGGACTCAAAAACATTATGGTTCTAATATCCGCCATAATACCTGTCATGTATCCAATGTCTGACGCATTTTGTCATTTCAAAACCATAGAAAAGAGACTATTTAACTACGTTGGTGTAGTAAATATGAATCACATGCGTCCCAAATAAAATCAAATGTTATCAAATATTTTTATGTATTACTCAAATAGCATCGCAAACATAATACGACATTGTTACAAAAGTTATCAATAATTTTAACAATGAATTATTTAAGTGGTTATTGTTGAATACGTATTTGTTCTGTCCAACCATAATTTATGATTTATTTTGAATATTGTTTGTGATTTTATTTATTCTAAACAACTTGACTTAGCTGTCTTGATGAAAAACCAGCGATTCTAATGTCGAGAATGGCCGATTCGAGAGCCATTAAGGTAGCCTGGGTAAGTATTCCCCAGGAAATCAGACCTCCAAGACGTCCTCCAAGAGATGCAAAGACAGCTGGAAATCCACGTCTCAAGAGGAACATTAAAACTGGACTGTAACCGGAAAAAGAAGAGAATAAAGAAAAATAATTTTCTAATATGGGACCAATAGAAACGCCGGTGATCTTTGAGACAGTTGAGAGTACCTTTACGCGGAAAAAGATCTTTATTTAAAAATGAAAAAAAAGTCCTAGAATAAATATATCTTTTTGTTAAAACTCAATGACAATTTGATACTCTTAGGTATAGTTTTTGAATTTTTTTTAATTCTCATTATTTTATTTCAGAATAATCTAAAAGGTGTAACGCGTGGAATTAAATTCGACCATTCTGGATTCAGAACAGATTTTCTACTAGATGTTATTGAATTGACTGGTCTTGGTATAACAAAGGTTTGCTAATGTGATATTCTTATTAAATAATTTATTTATTTATTTGGATCAGTTTACAGTCAAATAAAAAAGTAGAAAAAGAAGAACAATAACATATTACAAGAGTATATAATAGCAACTAATGAAATATGACTAAAAATTTATAAAGTACTAAAATACTACTAAAAAAATACAAAAAAAATACTTAAAAAATAAAATAATGAAATGTGGGAAAGAAGTGGATGATAAGAATGGGTGAGAAGGAATGAGATAAATATAGGTACTTATTTAATTATCATTGTATATGTATACCAAATGTACATTTATTCCAATTTGTACATTTATTTATTAAATGAATAAATATAGTTTAAAAATAATTTATCAAGCACACAATTTAAATGAGACAACAATTTTCATTTTTTTTCATAATTTATAATTACCTCAATTGAAATTTTTCTAAAATGTTCAATTTCTGATATTTTTTCTATATAATTTTAGATTGGAACATGGAACTCAACAGAAGGTCTCAATTTGACAAGAATTCGAGAGGACTACCAAATTCCAGCAGAAGACGGATCATTAGTTAACAGGACATTTAGAGTTTTAACAGCTATCGTAAGTTTTTATATTTAACTGTATAGAGAGGTATTATTATATTCATTTTCTACACACTAAAGTTTATCTTAAACTATCTGTACCTACTGGAGTTTTAGAAAAATATTGTAGATAGACTTTATGATCAAAACACGTTAGAAAAATGGAGACAAATATAAGGGGACAACGGTTTTAAAATCAGCAAGAAATAGACTGAATACCTGCTCCTGCCATTTGAAAACTCATATGCGGCAACCTCTTCAATAAAGCTTGATAGAAAAACATAAGTTAACTGTGTGACTCATTTAAATACCTGGGTTCGCGTAGAGATGAAGGGTGTGCAGTAGATGTAAACTATAGAATAGGTAATCGAATATTTTTTTTTTCGACTTACACATTGGTACAAGTAGGTAAATAAGACAAAAATGACCTTATAAGTCTGGCGCAATTCAGGGGTGACTTCTATGCGAAAAATGCATTGTCACCTCAGATATAAGAATTGTAGCTTTCATTATTTACAAAAAACCAATTCTCTCAATAGATGGCGTTACAACAAAATAAATAAAAAATAATAAGATTGTTGTTCATAATTTCACCCATAGATGGCTGTAGTAAAAATTCCTTATTTTCAAGCGAAAAGAATTTCAGTATTACAATATATAGAACTTTCAAAATTGAATTGATAGGGATCTCATTAAAAAGGCATAATTGGTGAACGTTGCGCAAGCGCATAAAGTGATCACGTAAACCAGCCGATGACAGGTCGTAAGCCCTGTAGGTGCCTTGATTTCCCGGTTCTCCTACAATAAATATTCCAACTTCGTCTCTATTGAGATAATTAAAAATCTGTTAAAAAATATAGAATAGGTGTTGGATGGCTTTAGTTCAGAGCATTGTCGGAAAACTTATGTGACCCTGAAATGCCAATAAATCTTAAGGATACAATACATAAGACTATCGTCAGGCAGGAATATATATATATATATATATATATATATATATATATATATATATATATATATATATATATATATATATATATATATATATATATATATATATATATATATATATATATATATATATATATATATATATATATATATATATATATATATATATATATATATATATATATATATATATATATATATATATATATATATATATATATATATATATATATGTATATATATATATATGTATATATATATATATATATATATATATATATATATATATATATATATATATATATATATATATATATATATATATATATATATATATATATATATATATATATATATATATATATATATATATATATATATATATATATATATATATATATATATATATATATATATATATATATATATATATATATATATATATATATATATATATATATATATATATATATATATATATATATATATATATATATATATATATATATATATATATATATATATATATATATATATATATATATATATATATATATATATATATATATATATATATATATATATATATATATATATATATATATATATATATATATATATATATATATATATATATAACGCGTTCACCAGGCAGCATGAGACGGCAAAGATGCGAATGCTCAGGTACTCAGCGGGTGTATAGTTTAAGGATTAGATAAAAATTTCACATATTCGTGATAGCATGGGTGTTACTGGCACAGATAAAAAGCTAGAGGAAAGGCAACTATGATGGCACACAGTAAAAAATTATATCGAATATTTAATACAAGCATGAAATTTGGCAATAATGAAATTAACAAGAAATGATACAAAATTATAAATACCTTGGGCTTCATTCTGTATCTACAGATTTCTATTTTACGGTTAACTAACTACGAGATCTTCTATTTGTTTTGCACAATGATGCGGATATCGATAGTCAAGAAGGTTCCGTGAGCCAGTTACCCTTCGTGATATGCATTATTTTTATCACTCACATAGAGTTCTGTAAATGTGCCAGTAACAGTCCCCTGTGAAGAGCGGGTCGTGGTGGAATTAGCAGTTCGCTAATGCTCTGGAAATTATCTTTTTCACATTACGCATCCCTAATCATAACTTTTCAGAGTCCTCCTTATGGAATGTTGAAAGACTCCAGCGTCCAGCTTGAAGGTAATGACAGATTCGAAGGTTTTGGAATAGAACTAATCCAAGAGATCGCTAAGATGCTCGGTTTCAACTATACATTCATACTACAAGAGGACGGTGTTTACGGTTCACTCAATAGAAAAACAGGGCAATGGAACGGAATGGTTCAACAGCTTTTAGAATGGGTAAGTCCTTTGTTCAACGATTGATCTGTTCAAGAGATATTATTTATCTTAACATGTCGACAGTTTTTAGCCAAGACGCGGGTTCTGTGAAAGAAGAAACATTTCGTATGACGTAGTGGAGTTTTTGCATGCAAAAAAACACCCACTTAGAACCTTATGTATGGATGGATTCAGACTATTTATGTTATTTTATTTTATTTATCACAGATACAGGCAAGTATGCCCAAATATTCTATACATAATAGTTAATGATAGATAAAATACGAATGGTGTGGGTATACATTTCCTACCTTCACTACACTATTACTGTGCATTGTACAGTAGGTGCAGTGTCTTTTTTATATTATGTTATGTAATGAGTAGAATATTTTATATATTTTGTGTGCGTGTAATTTATGCGTAGGTACGCGTGCGTGCTTAAAATCCTAAAATTAAAATAAACATGATGTTTTGCCATAGTTATCCTTAATACTCAATCAATAAGCTTAATTTTTAATACAAAAATAAAGCTCATAGTTCTATTTATGTCCTATTTATTTGAAAAATATATTTTTGATTGATGCTTGTTGTGAAATTCTAGAACACAATGATTTTTGTTTTCGTAGAAAGCAGATTTGGCCATCACAGACCTGACGATTACTTCGGACAGAGAAAGTGCTGTAGACTTCACGATGCCTTTTATGAATCTTGGAATCACAATTTTATACAAGAAACCGACAAAGCAGCCACCGAGCTTATTCTCTTTCATGTCACCTTTCTCCAATGAGGTAAAATATTTGAAATATCTTCAAATAATAACTTGAAATAAGGCACTGTGCAATGCTACAAATCCTGTAAATTGTCACTGACTGACGTCAATCAACCCAGATTTACTGTTTCTGCTAACTATAGTTGACAACTGCTAAAAATCTTGTCTGTAAACCTCATCACTGACCATTTTATTTTGTATTCAAAATATAAATCCTTACTACATTCTCTAAAATATGCAAATGCATGTGCTTTTGTGTGTAGGTAAATGAAATCCCATGAGGTGAAATATAAACCAGCGTCCACTGAATTACTAATCCAGTGCTTTGATCGCTCTGTTACCTAATAATTATAATATATTATTTTTTTACAAATTTTCATCATTTCAATAGATACGAAGTTGGATCATTATAGAAGACCCAGAAACTCAAGGCACCTACAGGACTCATCGGCTCTTCACTTTATGCGCTTGCTCCAACGTTCACCAATTATTATTGAGTTCCCTTGTCAATGCAATTATGACTGTTCTGTATATTTTAATAATAAAAAACATATCGTTTGAAAGAAAGCTGTTTTTACAATCGCCATCTATGGAGCAACGAAAAAAACTTTTTGTAACGCCATATATTGAGAAATTGAGATAATATACTAAGTTACGTCCTAGAAAAGGATGGCTTGACCATTTGAACGACATTCTGAAAGGGGAAATTTATGAAGTTTGAACACTTTGAATATCACACGAGCAAGAATGTTGATGAGGTGATGGATGCGTGCCAAGATAGAAAAAAATGGCGCTTGATTTTCTGTGCAAACCCTATTAGGGACACAGCGTGATGATATATAATTGTAGATTAGTTTTAAATGGAACACTATGAACTTCGTTAAATACTTATTCATTAAATAGTAACTGTTATTTAAATGTTCCACTTATGTCCTTGATTCAGGTCTGGCTGTTCCTTGGAACTGCATATCTTGGGGTATCCGTTCTCCTATTTGTGATGGCTAGAATCGCTCCAAAAGAATGGCAGAACCCTTACCCATGTATAGAAGAACCAGAACATCTTGAGAACCAGTTCAGTATGCCAAACTCTTTATGGTTCACAGTTGGAAGTGTACTGCAACAGGGGTCTGAATTAGCTCCTATGTAAGTATTTTAAAACATCATAAATTATTAATGATATTATATAAAATTAAAAATTATGTGTATAATATCATGGAAACTATTTAATATTTACTATTATTTAGTATAAAAATAGTAAATGAAAAGCGTTTGATTAGGTGAGGATTTGATTATGGTGATCTTTGAGAGAAATGTTTATGTTGAAAAAAAAATTTATAACATATTAAGAAAAAATACACATTTCAATTCAAAATTTCGATATACCTATACATATATAGATATAAGTATTTTTTTATGTAATGATTAATCAACTTCGTTAAATAATAAATTATAGGTACATGATTTAATAAAACTTTTCTTTCCAGAGCTATTTCCACTAGAATGATAGCTGGTGTGTGGTGGTTCTTTACTCTGATCATGGTCTCCTCATACACTGCTAACTTGGCTGCTTTCCTCACTGTGGAGTCTGTACAGTCGCTGATTGACAGTGCTGATGACCTTTTAGATAATCCTCATGGAATCGTGTATGGAGCAAAGAGAGATGGTTCAACTCTCAGCTTTTTCAAGGTTGTTTCATATTATTATGTAAAACAAAACATGATACAAATATAAAAAAAATCAATAATACATATCTTCTTCTGCATAATTCATTGCTAAGAATTCAGGAGGTCATTTATAAATAAAATTTTACTATGTTTTTTATTGTTTCAAAGTAAAATATTAAAAAAATCATATCTTTAATTATGGAATAAACTATTGCTCGAAGATTTCATATTGTTTTAAAACATATCCGTTTTTAATACGTATATAGTAGGTATATACTTACAATAATTTAATTTTTAATGTTTAGGCATCTGGAATAATTTTTTATTGTTTTTACATATGTCTCTCAATATTTTACTTCTCAGATGGAGCAATTTACATTTTTTTCATTTCGTTGTTATAAATTTTCACACTTGACTATTCAAAAAATGCAATGAGAAAAAGTTAATTAAATTTTAAGGTTTCATTTTAATTTTTACTATTTATATAGGACGCCGATTATCCTACTTATCAAAAACTTTATGAATACATGCAAGAACATCCTGAATCACTTACTGGTAGCAACGATGAAGGGGTTAAAAGGTATGCATTAAAAAAAAACTAGAATCAATTATTCTAATATGAAAGTATTTAGAAAGCCGATAATAAGATCTTTATTTTTCAGAGTGAAGGAAGAAAATTATGCATATTTGATGGAATCGACATCTATTGAGTACATTACCGAAAGAAACTGTGATATAACGCAAGTTGGTGGATTGCTCGACGACAAAGGATACGGAATCGCCATGAGAAAAAGTAAACAAAAATATTTCATCACACATAATTATCATTCAGTTTAACTCGCTCAGATCATATTTATTACTAACCGCCTCAAAGCTGTCATGTTGCTCCTGATACCAGAAAGTTGTTTGTAATTGAAGGGTGAATACTGCGCATGTCTTAGCGCCATCTTTGTTCAGCCCTCTTTTTTTACAGACGGGGGTTCAACGCACGCGCGTTTAACCCTCTAGTCACCTTCTCTTTCCGGACAATTACTCCTCTCACTCTCATCGTTCCTTCCCACAAATCCCTTCTGTTTCTCTGAATACCTCTTCAAAATTTATGTTATCCTAATACTTTGTAGAGTTAGAAGATTCCCTGCGCCACTTTCTCTACAGTTATTTTGGTTATTCTGATGTGAAACGTCTAGCGGGAAAGAGTATCGCCACTCTTTTAGCAGCCAGCTGATAAATAACACAGAAAAATAGGAGAGAGCTTATACTCTTTTATTAGAGCAAAGAGGTTATTGCACCCTAGCAGGATTTTTTTTCCGCAAATATTGGGATTTCTTTTTATAAAATATATAGTTATGAATCATTATCATAATAAATTAAAAATAAGTAGTTAAAAAGAAGTTTATTAGAGATTTTCAAAATAAATTCATTAAAGATCTTTCGTCTTTCGTGTTTCCCTGGTAGAAATATTCAGTGGGTTCTGAAAGAAAGCGCCACTTCCGCTTGAGAATATCCGCCCGCACCAAAGGATCCAACGCGGGAAATTTCCAACAGCATAATATTTCGAGATTTTCACCACCAATATCTTTATGATGTCCTGGTCGTATCGTAGATTCCTTCGTTTGCCTGCGACTACGCCCTTTCACGTTATCTATGGTGAAATGTTAAACCCTTTCATAACAAACACACCCACATTTTCTGAAATGTCTGTTAGTTAAATTTCAAAAACACAATATGCAAATGCAGTAAAATTTTGAAGAAAATTTTATATTTTTTTTTATTTTCAATAAAATTGTGACATTTTATAAATTTGTTTTCAAATTTAGTATTCTACCTATAAATAAATAAATATATAAAAAAATAAGCATTGCTGAAAAAATAATAATCACATCGTAAAGCAAGGAAATACATTGAAGTCTTAATTGAAATGTATAAAAATAATAAAACATTGAAAATACAACTAACTTTTACAACAGTCTTTTTAGGAGTTTCTTAAATAAATGTTGTTTAAGTAATTAAGCTCAGTATAATGCCCATAATATTCTTAGTTTACTGATCTGCAATTTCGTTAATTTCGAATGTGATTTGATTTATTATATTCCAGCACGCCTACGTTATACATATTACCTAATAGACATTCTACGTTTACGCTACGGCAGGAATTCGAGGGAGAACTTGTTCATTCATCGATGGTAGGTATCTACGAATATATTCGTAGCACAGCCTTTGTGGAATGTGGAATACCTCCTCCAGCTTATGTTTCTCTGTTAGAGTGAGATGATTTCCTTCTCTGACGTTTCTCTTTTGCCCTACTGTCGAGTTTCCCAGGATGTTTTTTTACGGCAAACCTACCAATGGGCTGCATTAGAAAACCGGGTGTAGATTTTCCCCGACGAGGAAAACAAGCCAACAATTTTCCCGTTGTATCCGAAATCATTCGTTTCTCTCACTCTCAAGGAAATCGCTAAGGGGGTGAAAGAGAGAGTGAAAGACGACTTATTTCGTTTCCTGGAGACACCCTCTAGTACAGTGCATCACTCTACCTCCTCGAACTTATGTTATCCGGGTTGTAAGCTTAGTCTGATTTTTCACACGGGGCTCTTAGAACAAATATTTCCAGCTTAGTCATATTTATACCCCATAAATATTAATAAACTTCATCTGTTTCAAGAAAACGATATGACATAGGTATATATTTGTTCTTCTTTATTTAATTACTTTTTATTTCAAAACTAGGTTTTATTTTTTTTTCTTAATGCTTCAATTCAATATTTTGTTATAGATTCTCCATATCGTAATACTCTGAGTACAGCCGTATTGAAATTGCAAGAACAAGGAAAGTTACAAGCGATGAAAGTAAAATGGTGGAAAGAAAAACGAGGTGGAGGAGCGTGTACCGTAAGTTAACAATTTTATTTTTTTATTTCATAATTTGGTTCTAAAAATAATCCAATAAATTTTAAAATTTCAGTAATCTGTATAAATAATATTTAACTATTAAAGTCTATAGAAATAATATTATAATGTAGCAAATTTACTAGACTGCCAACAATGGGACACAGTCTGAAGTTAAATCATGCAACTATACATCCTAGATTCGAACCAAAATCTTACAAAGTCTTCAAAGTCTTTCTTTCTTTTGAAAGCAAGGATAAAGAGAAATTTTATACGCGAATTATTTGTCATTTTTGTTCAAAGATGTCGATATACACAAATAAAGTTAGAAGTACGATTACTTTAATTAATATTTTATTTTGAAAATTTACAGGTTGATTGCGACAATTCATGCATTTTTAATAATTATTTTATACAAACTCTAAAGAATGGTCCATATGAAAAGTGAATTTTTGTTTTTACAAAATTATTCACTTAGATCTTCAAAATGTTTGTAGAGAAAGTTAATATAAATCAAAACTTTTTATTTATTGTTAATATTTAATATCAGGGTGATGACACTTCTGATTCTGGGGCCTTACCATTGACAATAGCAAATGTGGGTGGTGTTTTTGTGGTTCTCGTCGCTGGTTCTGTTGTGTCCATCCTTGTAACATTTTGTCAATGGACCATGGATATATGGATGGTCTCCAGAAGTGTCAAGGTCTCAATCATCACTAAGAATGATCCTTTATTACTCTTGCTTGTCTTTTGCCCTTTCCAAGAAACCCCTATTTTATTCATCCTTTATTGCTGAATTTTGAACGATCGATCCTATGTGCCTTTACCTATTACTTCCAAAAAAGACACTGGGTGTTTCAAAAATGCTTCTTTGTACAAATGTTTATTTATTAGTTTTCAGTTGTAAGACCCTATGCTGCAATCCTTTAAAGTCATCCACGATTTTTTTACAAATGTTTTTTTTAATTAAATATTATTTAAAACATACACGGATTTTATCTCCGTCGTCGTCCTTCCAAACGATGTGACATCTGGTTTAACTGTTCTGTGCCAGCATTCTGTATTTCATTGCTAGCAGACGAGAAAGCTAAAAAATACTCCATCCTTGATTTTTGGGTTAAAACACTGATAAAGCGACTAAATTAATATTATTGACAAAGCGATATTATTATTGCTAATTACTATGAAGGATCCTTGTACATTTTAAATGCATCATAAATTGAGTTTGAATTTGTTTTCTACATACGTACATATTTATTATCGCCTCCAATATTTAAATATCACAATAATTGTTGCACTATTTTATACCCAAATGCAAGGATATATAATTATATTTGTTTGCATTCCGCACAGAGCACGAAGGTAAATAAAAAAATAATAGAAGACTGGAAAATAATTATAGGCTAAAAACTATGCCTAATTTATTTTATTTCATTTTTGTTCTCGAATTGATGCTAGCAAAATATGTATAATATATGTTGATATGTTATAAAAGTATAAAAATACTTGGTAATATTCTATTGTATTGATTAGATTATCGACGCGTTTCGTGCTAGGCACATCGTCAAACGCGTCGCTTCGATAATCTAATAAATACAATAGAAATATTACCAAGGATTTTTATATTTATATAACATATCAACATACAATGGATTTCTATCAAGAATTGTCGATCGACAAACTAAACTTAGTGTATAATATAGTATATATAAAGATAATAATAATATCACTTCATTTATGTATATGACATATTTGAAAACAAAAACTAAAATTTGTCATCAGATCTTAAGCATTGAAAAAAAAACCCTGGATGATTTTAAAAACAGTTGAACATATTTGGATTGATTTTATTTGCTGAATTTTGCTGCAGTAGACTATTGAACTCTTTTTTTATTTTTCCCCTGTTTTTACCCCCCCCCCCCTTACACGTTGTTTAGTATGTAGGTACTATCGTAATTTTATCATATTTAATTTGATTGCATGGTACCTACCCCAACGATTTGCGACCCCTGCCATGACCTTCGCTTTGTCCGATGTATGAATGAAATTCGATGTATGAAAAAAAATTGCGAATCAATAAAAGGAAGCCGGCGCTGATGACAAACCAGAAGAACTAGGACTGCCAAATGTTGGTGGCGTGTTCGTTGTTCTGCTTGCCGGATGCAGTTTTGCAACTATAACTGCTTGTGGCGAAATGTTTTGGGGAATCTTAAGAAACTCAGTCACACATAAGGTAATTTTAATAATATTAAAAATAACTCATTAAAAAGGGATGTAGCGCCCGCCAGTGGTGATGATGAAATTTTGTTTTGTCCATACCAAAAATGACGTTGAATTGAGAGAGTAAAAGTCAACTTTATAAGTATTACTAATAAACGTGTTGTAAAACTTACACAACTGTTTAACACCCGTGTAGGCAAAAACGTTACCAATAAACGCTGTATAGCAGCAGGCTAAGTCTGTTAGTAGATCTCGACCGTTAAATGTCGAGATTAACTGTCAAAATATCGACTAGTCGATATTTTGACAGTTTTGGTAGTCGCTAAGCAGATAACTCGTCGAATCGTTCTCGCCCACTTATTTGACGGCGAGATTGGGTCGACATCGAGTCGAGAGACAAGATCTAACGCCGCCATGTTGAATTAAATGTCATTTTTTACGCGAACAATGCCGAATTTCATATTTATTTTGAGAATAATTATATAAACGAGTTAAACAACGCCGTTTAAGAGATTCTTCAAACCCCTTAAATATTCCTCGTAATTCATTTATTGCTAATTACCGCGTAACAAAAGTTTTATAAGTATGGTTATATATTTATTGGAAATATGCGTCCGTACTTAGATTAAAACATTATAATTCCATGCGTCCGTAAATGTTTTCCGTAGGTATAGATTTGAAATAATTTTTGATTTTGAGAAAGTATTCTTGTAAGCTATTTTATCACATATGTATTTTAACACTTAACAAAAGAAAATTCGGCGTAGTTTTTAGTAAAAAAAAACAACACGCTGCTGTCATCACACTTGATAAATTGATCGAAATATAATTAAAAATAATTTTTAAAATTACTCTCAAAACATTCAATAAACACAAAAGAAGTTAATTTAATCGTATTAAAACTTGCTTTCGTGCTTAAAAATATGACCATATTATATTTATTTAACAAATTTATGTAAACAAATTTGACATTTATTTATTTATTTATGTTAAAGTTGGACAAAAAACAGCGTTAAGACATAGTACAATACAATAGTAACATCAAGTATTAAGGCCTATTACATTTTGTCGTTATGATTGACATAAAATAATACAAGTTTGCAAAAAATAAAAAAATAAAATATGATCATAGGTTGGTATGTAGGTAAGAGCAACATTTCAAGTTAACAATGATTTAAAACATAATATTGAACTAAAAGGAAAAAAGAAAAAAGAGAATAAATGCCGTCAAGGTTTCCTATAATAAGTGGTTATTGATCTTCTTTTGTATGGAGTATTTGAATGTTGTGGAGCTGAGGTGGAAGATGTCAAACTCTTGAAATCTGTTATTGTATGTATCGCATATTCTATGAATAGTCATGTTTTGTGCGTAATTGGTGCGGTGAATTGGTGCGGTGGAATAAATGTGTATGTCTAGTTCTGCGAGTAGGAATATTAAATGAAATGGTATTGAGTATTGAGGGGCAGTCGATATTATTATTTATAATGTTGTACAGAAGCATTATGTATATCATTTACTGTGCGTCTATTCTCGAGACTGTCGATTTTATAATAGGTTCTCGCGCAGTCGTAGCTGGGGAACTCGAGGTATGCTTTACGGTTTAAGTATTTAATGAACAATCTTTGTATTCTTTCAATGCGTTGTTTGTATGTTGTGTATCTTGGGGACCAGATTGGGGATGCGTATTCGAGTATTGGTCGAACCATGGTATAATATATAGATTTTAATGTATTTATGTTCTTGAAAGATTTGCAGGTTCTGAATATGAATCCAAGAGTTCTATAAGCCTTGTCTATCATTTTATCTATATGGTCGCTGAATGTAAGGCTCCCATCCATGATTATACCGAGGTCTCTTACAGTGTCGCAAGGTGTTATGGAAACTTTATTAATGTTATAGGAAAAAGTTATGGGTGATTGTTTGCGGGTAAAGGTTAGTTTGTAACATTTGTCTGCATTAATAGTCAATTTGTTTGTCAGGCAGTAGTCCGTAAGTCTGTCAAGATCAGCTTGCATATTGAGGCAGTCGTTGTGATTCCTGATTATAGAAGATATTTTCATAATTCGTATTGTGTGTGTAATAAGCAGTTACCGATGTCAAAGATATATATATATATTGATTTGACATTTATTCAAATCATGGGAAATATTGTGTATTGCCATAAATGATAATTCAAAAATGTACCGCAAGCCAGCCTAACGGCGACAAATACTAATAAGTGCATTTACGAACTCGACAGCGCTTAGTGACTACGAATTGTCGTCACGGACGTAAACATGGCGAGAAGAGCGGCGATACGTTGTCGGATCTCGACTTTTTTACTGACTTGGCCTGCAGATCAGTTGGTTAACGACTGTGTATCTCTCATACAAATTTTACACAATGTTTGCATGCCTGTTCGAGGTAGTTTAGCGGTGTTTCATATATCAAAAATCAAATTACGTTTATTATTTTATTCAACGACAAAATAAGTAAATATACCATCATTTTATCGATCATCTAATATGTATGAGCTATTAAATATTTTTTTTACGATTATTTAATTTGTTTTTTAATCGATGAAAAAATATTTGAAACGTGATGGATACAAATGTAATCGAACGATTACCTTTTAAAAGATGAAATATTTATTTGTCTTTACCTTATTTTAAAATAAAAAATACTTATCTATTAAACCTAAAAATAACACAAAGTAATAATACTACTCCGTAAAATTTAATATATATCACGAAACAAATCCAATATTTTGTAAATTTATATTTAATATATAGGAACACATATTTTATTTATAATCATTTAATATATTTATGTATTTATGCCATACATAGATATATACGTGGGTGTAACATAGAAGACACACAGTTATATTACCTAATTGCTATGGAGATAAATGATAGATAAATGCTATGGAAATAAGTAATAAATATGATATGTAGAAGTCAGAAGAGTGATGTTAATAGGAACACATCATAGAAAGAATGAATGTGTGACAAAATTATTTGAGAAAACGAAAAAAATATTAATCTAGTATTATGGTACTGCCTAGTACCGGCTTAGAATAGTTATTCCAATCTTTTTCTATTATCATCGTTTTCGGGTGTCCCGTTATAGCCGGATTATCGAAAATTCTACAGGCAAAATATGTTTTGGAATATACGCATGTGTCGTGCTTCCTTTTTAAAGGTAATGCACACCTGCCGCTGGTTATCGATGGCATGAATCAATGAATGAATAAATGGTATTTTCAAAATCCAATTCTGAGACCGTTTACATTGAAAGATTTGAATAAAAAAAATATATTTATAGCTCATATCAAACATATTATTACGCCCACTTATGTATTATATTGCTTTCGCTTCATCGCTTTTCAAGATCGTAAGCTGCTTTGGTTTTTCTTTAAGTAGTTATTTGCAAAAAAAGTATAAAATTGCTTAAAAATATTAGCGCCATCTGCCATCCAATATTATTTGATATCCCACGTAGCTGATTTGAGTAATGAATTCATTCAAAAACGTATTTTTCTACTATTGAATCATTAAAGCACAAACACACGTTATTTATTAACGATTTATGTAAAGCACGTACAGATCGCGTGCTGTTGCGACATACGACAGAACGACCAAAGAGTAAGGTACATATTATGTACCTACACCTTCATAATGCCGGATTTATATTTGTCTGACGTGAAGTGATGCGTCAGAGCGGTATCGGTAACACATATTTAGTGTGTCGTGATGTGATTTGATGGCATCCGAAGTGTCACATCAGAAGGATCCGATCTGCGTCTGAGTGGTGGAGCCGTCCATTTTTTTGGAATCCACTTATGAAAGGGGTCTTAAAAGTGGCATGTTTTGATACAGATAATATAATAAAAGAAATAATAAAAAAAATCTATAGGTACAAGTTTTGGTCCTCTACCAGAGGTCAAAATTTTCAAAATATTTTTTTTTTAATTTTTCTGACTCATGTTTAAAAATTCGAAAATAATTAATTATAGTCGTTGCAATACACAGAATGCAGTAGTTTATTTTAATTTCATTACTACGTGTTGTTCTAGTGTGTCGCGCGCCATTCGTTGATTTAGTCAATTTCGAGAGACCTGTCAGCCACGCTGTAATACTTAATTTGCTCGGATGAATGTTGTTAATAAAAAAAATTCAATCCCCCACAAATCGTTTATTCAATAGTTTTGTAAAATTAAGAAATTTTAACATCTAAAATAATTCATATTTTACAAAAAACATCCTAATAGCTCCATCTTCAGGTATCAGTAGAGAGCCAAAGATACCATTGAATCGGAAAATTAAAAATGCAGTTATAATAAATTTAAATATTTATGTGCAATATTTGAGACCCCTTTCGCTAAGATGTGTTAAAAAATAAAAATTTCGATACATGGACGGCCCAGTGTGTTGTGACCAGTAATGTGTTGTGTCGCGGATGTGTTTTTATTCGTAATAAAATATAACAGAAAGTATGAACGACCTTATCGAAATAGTAGGTACGACAAAATGAATTGATTTATGATAAAATATGTAAATAATATATAAATCAATCCATTAGAGTAGCTATTTGGGATGAGATATGAGGAAAAATAATACAATATCTTCTTAATTAATATAAAAATCTAACGTATGAACACCCTGAGAACTAGGACTGAATTGATTCAAAATATCATCAGAAGGGTCAGCAACACAATATATACCTTAATATAAGTACTATACATCACGTCAGAGCATATCACATCGCGTCACGTCAGGCAAATATAAATCCGGCATATAGTAATATAATTTGCTTTGTTTCTCCGTATCGCACGCAGCAAAAACGTGCGTTCCCTTGTAAGAAACCTACTATACATAATTAAATTATTTCAACAATGTGCACAAAAATGGTATTGCCATAAGTCAATCTTTACCAACCAACACAAATAATAATAGTAAATTTGGTAAAATAGTATTGCCAAAGAAGGAATATAAAATACGACAAAACTGATGGAAGGAGGGAATTGGAGGAACCAGAAAAATATCTTTTGAATTATTTACCATATATTATAATTCTCCATTTTTCTTCTTATTGACATTAATACCTGTTAATTGCTTCTCGATCAATTAACAGGTATCATATCAATAAGTATTATTTTTGGGGGGTAGAATGTTTAATCTGTTTATTTAATCCGAAGGGATTATATTACAAATTTGCGTGTTCAAAAGGATTATATTTAATTTAAAACATCTACCTCCCAATATGATATTGCTTATGTCAGTTCAATTAATTATTGATTATACATTTTTTATAGTGATGAAGGGTTTTTAATCAAAGAACTACTTACATGATCAGCACTGGTTTATTCGAAGCAAATGAAATTACAATATAAATAATAACTTAATTAATATGTGATGTCGTGGGTTGGAGCTAATAGATAAAAATTTAACGCGACTCTACTCTATTGAACGATCAACACATGAATAAAGATCTGTTGGTTTGTATCAACATGCAGCGGGCTGTGGTTCGTTGATCTGCGTTAATCTTCGGGAGCATTCGAGAATCCTGAGGCCGTACATTTTATAACCGACAAGGCGCTGCTACAATTTTAACACGCACATAATAACATTTTGCCACATTTTGAAGACTTATAATGTTAATTGTCTCACAAACCTGATCAAAAACAATTATAAACAATAGTCAGATTTCTAACTAAGCTACGAAGGCCGATTCACTTTTCACAATTTAACAGAATTATAAAGAAATTTATTCGTTAGGTTTGTTGAAATAAACACAATGATTGCAATTTGAAACAGTCTATAAATATATACTAGTATTTATATTTCTTTTATGTTTCTTTTTTTATTTATATTATTTCTCGGTTTATATTTTATTTATGGTTAGGTACTATGTAAAACATTAATTTAACATGCATCCAATAACAGGTTGCCACATTTTTGAGAAAACACAATTAAAAACTGTGACTCCTCCAACGGGAATCGAACCCGGGACCTTTGCATCAGCAGTCAGATACCTAACCAACTGAGCCACTAAAGCCGACAATTTAATGAATTATTATTGCGTTTTGATGTTAATCCAATATATTATGTATTTAAACATTCATTCCTCTGAACACAGGTACCATTCCGTCAAGAATTACTCGAAGAATGGCGTTTTGTGGCCAAGTGCAGTGGAGACACAAAACCAGTAAGACACAGAAGGTCCAATTCTTCATCATCCCACTCTAGGTCCAGGTCGGGTTCGGGATCTTCAAAGTCAAAACAAGATCTCAATGAAACGTTTGCTCTAAAAGTTCCAGAAAAAATGAACTCGAAGGCAGTTTGAGCTAACTAAACAAAATAAAAAATATATATATATTTTATCAAAAGATATAACAATGTTTTCTTGTATAAGTTGTATAGGTTGACAGAATATTTAAATTAACGGATATATAAAAAATGTGTTTAATATATGTAGTTAAATAAAAATATTTTAAAAATTCAACGATACACATCAAAACACATTTTTTCAATTTCATATTACAAATATACCTACATAAATTACAAATGTGGGTATTATTTATGGGTTTATACATACGGCATCGAACCCGTATAAACCCAATCCACGTTTTATGTTCTACTTAAATGCACCAATTCAGAATAGATATTATGTAAGGAACTTAAATATAAAATGAAAGAAATGAATGAACTTACAGTTTTTATTTCCCAAAACAATTATAAATTAAAATACTACTTTATATCGATTATATATAGATCGACGGTCGTCGGAACGAAGTACTGCAGCGTGGTCCGTACAAAACGACTCGGCGTAGAGTGAGTTCCAACACGAATGATTTTGCCTGTTGGCGCAGGTCGGCAGCTCGCACGGGTGATCTGCGCCTGCGCAAATGCGATGCGCACAACAGCTGCGCAGTCGCTGGCTGTGGTCCTTTGAGGCCCCACACAAATATACCTACAAAAACGATAAAAAAATTTCCTTTATTCTATTTGACAATTTAAGATAAGAAAATTACATGTATGACTTTAAAACTATGTTAAGTTGGTAGTATTTATTTAAGTATTTAATTTTACATTAAAATATAAATTAAACTATATGTTTTTGATTAAAATATTTTGAATAATATATTTTGGAGAATCAAAAACATATTATTATAATTGCAATTTTTTTTATATGTGAAATCATTTAATTTCATTAAATGTAGATACATCAGAATTGTATTTTTGTATTCATATTCTTGTTGACTCAAGCTCTTAAACAACAAATAAATAAAACATCTTTGATGCATCTTTTCATTGTTTTTTTTCGCACCTCGGATAAACTTCGTTGGTGTTATTTTCCATCCTTTCCTGATACCAATATTAACTGTACCAATACCAGACGTATGGCTGGAGGCAGATGGATGCGGTCTGCCCAAAATGTATGCCTGTTGAGTGTCGAAGTCTCAGGAGGAGGCTTATGTTCATAACTGGACGAAGGAGGGCCGAATAGAAGATGAAGAATATACAAAAAATAATTATCCTTTAAATTGCAATATGCAGTTATTGATTGATTGCCAAAAAAAACCATGATAGAAACATTGAAAAAAATACTTAACATAATTCAGACTAGATAGACATAACAAATTAATGATGTACAATTGGGACATTGTTGTGACTTTTCTGAAGTCTTGAATCGTACTCTCTTTCCCCTTAGCGCTTTTGTCCCGTTTCTATCGGTGTACGTTTTGACCATGATCCTGGAATTGGCGAGTCTGGTTATTATATTGAAGCGACTGTCATCTGATCTTCGTAACTCTTAGAAAGGGGAATCAGACAAATTGGATCATGGCTATACATAGCTAGTGATATAAATCCGCACATAGATTTTTTAAAAATCCAGAGGTGCGTGCCATGCCTGGACTCGAACCGACGACCTCACGCATGTGAGGCAACGACATTACCGCTGGGCTATCACAGCACCAGTCTTGAAATCATACTAGTAAGACAAAATAATATCGTCGACGTTTATAAAAAGACTAGTGGGCTCAGGCAGACGCTGTCCTATCACAGACCGCCATCCTTGTAGGCCGCAGTTTTTATAGACCTCATTTTATTATTTTACAACCACCGTGGCACCGTGGTAAGCCGTTTGGTTTCTGTGCGGGCGTCATGGGTTCGAGAACAGCAAAGGAGAAATGTAAATGTAAAATGTAAAAAGTGAAAAATAAGTACTTTTGTTGTTTTTTTTTTGTCTCTAAATCAATCAATTTTTTCAACAATTATTTTATTTTTACAATTTTTGCTGTGTGTTAATGACTCATAATGAAATATTGTGTTTGGAAAGAGAGAAAGAAGGATGAATACGCTTGAATGCGTAGCGTATGTATGTACATTTACTTATATTATATGTAAACGTATCTATAAATAAACAACGCAATAGACAATAATATAAAACTAGCTCACCTTAGCACAGGCTATGCCTAGTGAGGGGGCTAGTAACAAAGATACAAACAAAAAGGATAGCTTTAACTATGTAAGCAATGGTGAAATAATGAAATCATATTTATTGAAATGAAATAACTTATATTTAATTTGTATGTCTACTATGTATGAATAAGCTTATAATACCTTTAATTATTTTGTATCTTATATCTACTCTATGTTTTTGGATAGAAATAAATAAAAATAAAAAAATAAATAAAAATAAAATATAGAAATCCAGTGGTCGCGAGTTCAAATCCTGCCTCAAACGATTTTGTTCACCTATAGCACAAGCATCATCATCATAAGCCCAGGATGGGCCTTGGCCTTCTCAAGGAATCATCTCCATTGCACCCTGTCCATAGCCTTTTCTCTCTACTCTCTACTTTCGTGTGAAGGTCCCTCTCGACTCCATCAATCCATCGTAGTTTCGGCCTTCCCACACCTCTTCTTCCCTTCGGACGTGTTGTGATAATTATTTTCGGTGTCTGGTCATCGTCCATATGATGCACGTGTCCTAACCAGTGGAGCCTCCCTATTTTTATTGTTTGGGCGATATTTGGTTCCTTGAATAGGTTCTGTAGTTCGTGGTTGTACCTGATTCTCCACGTGGCTTGATCGCAGAGGGGACCGAAAATTTTTCTCAAAATTATTCTTTCGAAAACCAGTAACGCATCCACATCCTTTTTAGCAAGAACACAACACTCAGAGCCACATGTTAGTACAGGTCGTATAAGAGTTTTGTAGACGAGGGTTTTAGTGTTTCTATGTAAAGTGCCTCTGAAGTCCAAAGTAACACTTCTTAGCCGTGGCAAGTATTTTCTTGATATCAACACAAGTTTCATTACCACTCGTTACGACCGAACCTAATTTAGTAAATGTGTACACACACTCAATATTGTGGGTACCTCCTCTTGCCGAAGTTCTTGGGGAATGGTGTGGTTGCCAGCATATATTTAGTTTTAGAGGCATTAGTCCTATATTAGTTGCTACCTCTTCTAGGTTAGCGAAACCAGCCTTCACATGACGGAGTGTTCTGGCCATAATGTCTATGTCATCAGCATATGCTAATATTTGACATGACTTTCTGAAGATCATTCTGGATGTTTCTATTCTGATGTCCTTTATATTTTTTTCAAGCGCTATATTAAATATTAGACAGGCCAGTGCGTCACGCTGTGTGAGACCATTGTGGGTGCAGAATTGGTCTAAAGTTCTAGACTGAATCCTAACTCGGCAACTAGAGTTAGACATTTTTCTGTCCTGGGTTTGATCCCAGCAAAGGAGAAATGTATTTAAATAGATAGGTTGATGGCAGAGCGGTTAGCACGCTGGGCTAGTTATCCAGTGGTCGTGAGTTCGAATCCTGCCTCGACCGATTTCGTTCACCTATAGCACAAGCTTTTGTGCTTAATTTAGGGAATGTAGGTATATGTACTTGTTCAACAAGGACATATTATTTTTTATTAAAAAAAATCATGTTCATATTGCTTCTCTGGGTTGGAACACTAGTTGGAAGAAATTTCTATGTGGCAATAAATCCGTCACTTGCGCAGAAGAGGAAAAAAAAATGACAATATAAATAAAAGTCTAATATTTATACATTTTCTAATGATCGTTCTTTATATGTATGTTGCAGTTATAAAATTACTTTCAAGAACAACGAGTTACAATTGTCATCAAATATCTTAAATAACCAGGCTTCCGGGTGCGCAGAACGCAAATTTGTGTATTTTTGCTTCGTTGGTATACATGTAAATCGCCCCTCTTCTCGGTGAAACGGCTCAAGATATTTAGCGACTACTATATACTAGATGTTTTTTTTTTCTTATTTTATACCTGTAACTTAAAACAGGTTTAGTATATAAGGTCTTTGGGTTTTATACTATCTACATAATACTTATAAAATGTATTTTGGTATCAAAAGTGTTTAACGGGCTGAAGATAGGGGGCGACAATAAAAATCAAAATGGCGGTAGATATGCATTTTATGCACCTCTAAAGAGACGAGATAAAAATATTTTTACGATAGAATATTGCAGATGATATGATAATACATTCCATCGTTTTGTCATCATTATTACATACTCTACATGTATACTTTTTAGTGATGATCAAGTCATACTTATATCCCAATATAGACGATGTTAAATTTATCAATAGATGGCGTAAGGGAAAATCTTCTTCGCCATTCTCATAGATAACGATAGTAATTGAATATAATTTTCAAACATTGCTCGTAACACAAGTGTTACTTTATACGAAACGTAAAACTAAAAAAAAACTATTTTCATTATTGTTTTTAAAAGAATAGAAATATTGAATAAATAATAAAATAATGTGAGAATACCACACATGTTTCAGATTGGATTGACAAGGGAACACTATAGAAAGGCATAATTGGTGAACGTTTCACAAGTGCTTTAAGTGATCAGTTAAAACAAGCCGAAGACAGGTCGCAAGCCCTCTATGTGCCTGATTAACCGGTTCTCTTTTCTGATAGACTTCTTTGTTTGGCAGAGCCAACAAATTGAGCATTACCGTCCTGTTATCGTACGAATAATAATGCTGTACAATTTTGAGATTTATTATTATTAGGTAAGTACCTACTGAAGGTGGGCCGATCCGATGATATTGTCCCAATCGCTGTAAGGCGATGGGTTGAAAAAGCCCAAAAAAAGACAAATCGAAGTACCTACTTGGAAAAGGCCTATCTATATCCAGTATTGGAGAGATGGCTGAAGCAAGAAGAGAAAAAAACTTACTTACTATAAAAAAACTTTTGAAATCAACAGACTGGAAAATGACCATTACTATGAAAGGTTCACCTATAAATCCATCCAAATTTCTTAACCATGGTTCCACGACAAGGGCATGGCCAAACGAGACGTGGACACTGCCTTATTAACAGTCACCTCTACAAGATACATGTAAGGGATAGCCCTTCGTGAGCTTGTGGAGAGAAAGTCGAGACCCTGGACCATGGGTTTTTTATCCACACCGAATACAATTTGTACTATACACTTAATACTCCACTACCAATCACTATTTTATATCTTCTATCATTAAATTCGTTAGATATTTATTTATTTATTTATTTATACATCTTCTTGTACATAATATAAACAAATATAATTGTACACTGGCGGGCTTATTGCCATTAGGCAATTTCTTCCAACCAACCAGATTACAAAGTATGACAACATTGTGTATGTACAACAGCAAATAAAAAAGAGTAAAAGAAATCAAATAAATTACGTATAACACTTAAATACTATTAAACAAAAAAAAAATATAATTCATAGCAATAAAAAGGATATGGTAAGGACAGGAGAGGAAATCGGGATCAGGTGTTCAAGGATAAATATTCCTTCTTTAGTTTTTTCTTGAAAATACCAAGTGAGTTAGACGACGCAATATCCGGACTAAGGCTATTCCATAATTTTGCTGATTGTACTTCGAACGAAGAGCTGAGAAATTCTGTATTTATTTACACATAGTAAAATTTCTTCGCCTTAATGGCTTCAATCTATAATGCAATAACTTCAAGTCTCTAAATAATTTAATGGCCCTGAGTCAAATTGAAAACGCTGTTCGTTATCGCCAAGCGCTATTTTTTTTTTGTATGTGATTTGACGTTTGTTGTAGAAATTTTTTCTACAATAACAAACAACAAACGTCAAATCCCATACAAAAAAAAATTAGCGCTTGGCGATAACGAACAGCGTTTTCAATTTGACTTGGGGGCATTAACATTTTTATATTGGCAGAAATCATCCTAAAGATTGGGTGGAATGCCACATAAGCAAATAAAAAAATATCTCTTCTTTCAACGTGATATTAATTTCTTCTTCTTCTTCTTTTTTGTAGACTTTGTGTCTGTTTTAAGGTCTACTCCTCCTGCGTAGTGGACTCCCAGCTATCCCTCCATCTTTTAGGCGGTCTACCACGAGGGCGGGTTCCATGAGTTATTAATTCGATTGTTTTTATATATTAAATCGAATGTAAAATAAATATAATTAATTCATAAATTCTTGTTTGATACTGTTTACAATTGTACTAAGTCTTTTTAGTCTGCAAAAAAAAACATATTATTCAATACCAAGACTTTTCTTGCCCATCACTACATTGAAAACTCCGAAAAGGGAGTTGTAATAAAAGTATAAAAAGGTGTACAGTATAAGGAGACAATAAAGATCCTTATAACTATTTTTCATAAAGGACAAAAATGCGCATGTACTCTAGATGTGCATTGTGCAACCCTCTGAGATGATCTCATCAGACCGACACGCCACGACATTGTAATAACATAACACAACATTTATAGTGAAACTAAAAGTGAGTGTTAAAGTTTAAATTTTATAACGAACGATGCACAAACCAATACAAAGAGAACTCTGAAGTGAAATAAAAAAGTCTTCATCACTTGCTACATAGTGAAAAAAATCTGTTTTAAAGAGAAAATATGAATTTAAATTTATTTATAACTATACAAAAAACACGTTTTGATTCACAAGTATTATGCTTTGAATAACCTTCCATCACAATACATTCAAGAGCTGTCAGAGGAAAGAGCCATCTGGGAGGCATCTCACACTCGGGTCTTCTGGATTACAGAGTAACAACTCCCTAAAGGAGTTGGACAGACCTAACAAAGCGGCATACTATGATGAATGCTTTAGTGTGAGTGGTAATACAGTGGAATAGATTACCTCCAGATTTCCACAGCGTAACAAAGTAAGAGCACTTTCTCTAAAGGACTATAGCTTTGTTTCGTAGAGCAACAATAGACAGAATATAATCGCTCTTGAAATGTTTTGATAGCACAGCTAGCGTCTTCGGAGACTTAAGTTTTAAGAGTTTTTTTGAGTTTTTTTCGTTGAACTATTGATTTTAATTTTGATTTATATTTTTAAACCTTTTAAAAAACATGTAGGTACCTATATGTATTTTGAACGGTCATTTTTTATAAGAGATATTTTCATATTTATTTATTATTACAACAATAACTGCCCAACTAGGGAGTCCTGCTCTAGGGCTAGCAGTTTACAATTTTTAGTGACAATTATACGCAATTATCGGTACATGTACATTCTCAAAATTATGCACTCACAATAATTACCTCAACAAATATACGGGCTCACACAAAATAGATTAACCAGGTCCTAATGTCCGCCATAGTAGGTATCTGTCAAAAATCCGATCTCTGACGCTATTTGTAAAAAATATGAAAATACTGTTATATTTAATTGACAGTAAACAGTCATTTCCGTCTATTTTATAAGAATTTCCACTTAAATGAGTGATTTTGATACAATGTTATAGCACACTTAAAGAAAATTAAAATTTGAAAGCCTTAGTGCCAAATTTCCTAGTTCTCATATTAACATTATATTCCAACTTCGTTTCTATTAAGATATTAAATTAGTCAAAAAACATAATTGACTCCCGACAGTGAAAAAATCTAATGTTTGCGTACCTATATATAAAATGCACATAAACAAATAAATATATGGTACTTTTACATATTATATACGTATAAATAGATAGACGCGTTTGACTATTAACCCTTTTATTATTAGAATACAGTAATTTGATATTTAAAAGGTAGAAGTAGAATAATATTTATACAAATGAACCACAATGCGAGAGCACTATAATCGATCAATTCACGATCAATCCAGCCCCGACCTTAACCCCGACACTCGCTTATATAAATCTCTCAACTCACGAAGAACGCAGAACTCCTGATTCGTGCATACTCGTAAAATGCCAATAAGCTATACTGATGGACTGTTGTAAGGCGAAACATCAATATATTATATTCCTCCTTTTCCTCAACTCACGAAGAATGCCGAACTCCTGATTCGTGCATACTCGTATATATAATGCCTATAAGCTATACTGATTGACTGTTGTAAGGCGAAACATCAATATATTATATTCCTCCTTTTCCCCAACTCACGAAGAATACCGAACTCCTGATTCGTGCATACTCGTATATATAATGCCTATAAGCTATACTGATTGACTGTTGTAAGGCGAAACATCAATATATTATATTCCTCCTTTTCCCCAACTCACGAAGAATGCCGAACTCCTGATTCGTGCTTACTCGTATAATGCCTATAAGCTATACTGATTGACTGTTGTAAGGCGAAACATCAATATATTATATTCCTCCTTTTCCCCAACTCACGAAGAATGCCGAACTCCTGATTCGTGCATACTCGTATATATAATGCCTATAAGCTATACTGATTGACTGTTGTAAGGCGAAACATCAATATATTATATTCCTCCTTTTCCCCAACTCACGAAGAATGCCGAACTCCTGATTCGTGCTTACTCGTATAATGCCTATAAGCTATACTGATTGACTGTTGTAAGGCGAAACATCAATATATTATATTCCTCCTTTTCCCCAACTCACGAAGAATGCCGAACTCCTGATTCGTGCATACTCGTATATATATAATGCCTATAAGCTATACTGATTGACTTTTGTAAGGCGAAACATCAATATATTATATTCCTCCTTTTCCCCAACTCACGAAGAATGCCGAACTCCTGATTCGTGCTTACTCGTATAATGCCTATAAGCTATACTGATTGACTGTTGTAAGGCGAAACATCAATATATTATATTCCTCCTTTTCCCCAACTCACGAAGAATGCCGAACTCCTGATTCGTGCATACCCGTATAATGCCTATAAGCTATACTGATTGACTGTTGTAAGGCGAAACATCAATATATTATATTCCTCCTTTTTCTCATGACTGAGGATAGCGGCTGTAGTCCGTCGCCACACATATGGCCCGCCTCCATGCCAATCTGTTTTGGGCTGAACCCAGAGCACCAGTCACCGAAGACCCCATTGTGAACTTAACCGAATCGCTCCATCTGGTCGGTGAGCGATCAATATATTACATTTACAAAAAAATGTTTTTTGTGTAATTTTATGAATATTGAAAACATAAATTAAATAGATAGCTTATTATGAGTCTGGGAACATATCTTTTCAAAATGGTCATGTTCAAAAACCTTGATCTGAGATTTGCAAAAACTTTCACTGTTTTGTGAAATAAAAATAAAATATATTTTCCAGTCTAGTCGAGTCGCCACTCGGTATAACGACATGCAATAAAATTTTGACGGTTATAAAGCGAATACTATGCACCTATCTATCTACCTAACAATTGTGCAACAATAAATGGATACTCATGTCTGTAGATGGGACACACTTGTTATCTTCTTTTCAAATAGTTTTGTTTTTGTGGTTTGATTCAAGGAAAAGCTTGATTTTTGATTGATTTCATTTGATTCGAAGTGTATTACTTCAAAACAAGCTAATAAAAAAATTATATAAAAATTAAAACAACGGTAATATTTGATGTTTTGGTACTTCACTTACGTTGCGTACATTAGAAAATGCAAAATAAGCAAGTAGGCACATGCTAATTACAGTGGCCACCAGTAGCGGAATTGCTTAATAATCTTGGCTCGCCTATGAATATTATATTAAGAAATTCAAGACGCAATATTTATTTGTCTGTTTAATTGAAACCATACAACAAGATTAAAAATTGAACCGTATGTAGATGCGATGCTTGACAGGGCCACTAATATAAATATACTATTTTGGCATTTGATTTTAAAATATTTTCATAGCCACTCAAATAAACAACAATGCTAAAAAACATTAAATATTTGATATTTCTCAACTTTCCTTCAGGGTTTGCCTAGTCCATATGGTTCTAGGCACGCTCCCGCTTATTACACCACAATCTCATACCAATATCATATTTATTTCTTTTATTTACGAGTTAATTATATAGATAATATTTTCACATTAATTAACAATAACACTAACGAGAACGAGGTATATACAAACATTACTAAAATACAAAGGTAGGTAGGTACTTACGTATTATGTGTAAAAAAAAGAAATTTCATAAACCAACCATTATTTCTTATGTATTGAATAAACAACTTCATGTTTATACTCTATATTAAAAATACATTTTTCAATTACTTACATTGGCGTATCCTTGATGTAATAAGATACATTTTTTTATAAATTTATTCGTATAAACCCCTTTTTATTTGATTCTCTATCGTTTTGTTCTATTGAAGTTGTTGGTGAAAGAAAATAGTGAAAATATACTTACATGTAAGTGTAAGTGATCCAACTGTCGATTTGTTCAGGAGAACTTTGTTCTCTTAACATATCGACAATGTATCAAGCCAGAATACGCGAGAATTGTATGGAGAGGTCTACTTTTTTCACGGCTTTTCCAACTTTGAAGTCAAAAAACACCAACTTAGAGGCTTCGCAGCATATATGTTCCATACACGGATTTACTCAGAATTCGGAGTAGAACATTTCGTGTGTCTGTGTGTGTGTGTGTGTGTCTGTGTGTCTGTGTGTGTGTCCCCCCCCCCTTATAACTTTTGATCCGCTCAATTTACAGAGCCTAAAATTTCAGAATATATAAACAGTTACAGGCCTACAAAACTTTTATACTCGGAATTTTGAATTTTTGTTTCAGTCAGGGGTTATCAACTTTTGAATTTTTATTTTATTTTTCCATATATCTCAGAAACCATAAACGCTAGAACGCTGAAAATTGGTACAAACATAGAAAAATACAAAATCTCAAATTAGTTTTTTCAAAAAAATTCCAGGGTTTCTCAAACATTTTTTATTAAGAAAAATATTTTTTTATGATAAATTTATGAGTTTAACTGCCTATATTTCCAAAACTTTTACAATTATCGAAAAAAGCCGAAACACCCCAACTAGATAATTTAATTTCCTATAAAAAATATTAACATTGTAGTAGAAGATCTCAATTTTTTTTTAACAATTTTTTTAAAAATTGAATTTAGTGACGACATCGCTTCATACATTTTGTATGGCAGTCGCCTATACACAATATGTAAGAAGACTTAATAGTTTGATACTTCATCTCCAAACATACATACATACCATCATGCTATTTTCATATTCTGGGTAGGAAAAAAGGATCTTCCTCCATACTATCCTATCTTGACATACATACCTACATATGTTGTATAGAAAACAAAATATCTGAAAATATTCAATAATTTTTATTTATGGGTTTATAGTTTGGTACATATTCTTCAACTATACATACTATCGCTATCGACAGTTGGATCTCATGTGTTACATGCAACTAGTTCTAAGTAAATTATAATAGATTTTCAGACAAAACTGCAAAGTTTTCGACACTCACACTAAATTTTTCGGTATTTTTATTTCAAATGAGACAGATGCAAGGACCTATTGCTGTCTCAATAATACATACATAATAGAGAATTACATAGTATCATGCTGAGGTTGTATTCTGAAAGATTCATCACAATGTATCTGTGTGTGTGTGCTGTGTGCTATGTGCAGTGTGCTGTGTGCTATGTACAGCATGTTTATTTTACTTTATCGATTATAGACTAAATAACTCGTTCGAGTCTTTTCATATTTTGCAAATTTGTATATCTAATACTCACTTTGACCCAATTGAATTTAGTGCTTCTCAATTTTTTTTACTGTCAAATATTTCAAAGTGACCCCAAGCTCAAGTAACTTACAATTTGAAATATTATTTTATTTTAAAATTAGTAAAAAGGCACAACTTTCATGAAATAGCATTGAAGAAATATCAAGTTTACATAATTAAATATTTAAATATAAAATTATTGAAAAAAAATATTTCATATAAATGTAGAAAATTTTCCATTTGAATACTTTGTAGAGTGAGTTGTTAATGAGGAGTATAGCGTTGGCCACAACCCACTCGTGTTTTGTTTTTTTTTTCGAATAAACATTTCTATCTCTGTTTGTGCATTTATGTTCGAGTAAATTTTCATTTTCATTGAAATCAGAAAACTTTTGACAGGGTCCGATTTTTCATTGGGAAAATAGTGAAATTCAGAAGAGATATTTGACAGGATGGAGAGGGTGGAGGTAGATGATTTGAGTATGGTAACAAGAGAAAAGTTTTACCAGTAGTACGGTCTCTAGACAAGATAAAAATATTCATATCTCTCTAACATTGTCCTGTCCACATTCCTACATACTATGTATTTCTGTGATAGTGAAAGTGTTGACTCACCTTGAACTTGCTGAAAAGCGTTCTATGCACTAATTCAGTTTTAAGACAATTAAAACTAGTTGCATGTAACACATGAGATCCAACTGTCGATAGCGATTGTATGTATAGTTGAAGAATAAAAATCAAACTATAAACCCATAAATCCAAATTATTGAAAATTTTAACACTTGTTGGTATGTATGTCAAGATAGGACAGTATGGAGGTCAGTCCTCTTTTCCTTCCCGGGATATGAAAAGAGCATGATGGTTCTGTATGTTTGTTTGGATATTAAAATCCTATCAAACTATTAAGTCTTCTTACATATTGTGTATAGGCGACTGCCATATAAATTGTATGAAGCGATGTCGTCACTAAATTCTATTTTTATAAAAATTGTTAAAAAAAATTTGAGATGTACAAATACAATGTTTGTATTTTTTATAGAAAATTAAATTATCTAGTTGGGGTGTTTCGGCTTTTTTCGATATTTTTAAAAAAATTGGAAATATAGGCAGTTAAACTCATAAATTTATCATAAAAAAAATATTTTTCTTAATAAAAAATGTTTGAGAAACCCTGGAATTTTTTCGAATAAATTTATTTGAGATTTTGTATTTGTCTATATTTGTACCAATTTTCAGCGTTCTAGCTTTTATGGTTTCTGAGATATATGAAAAAATAAATTAAAAATTCAAAAGTTGATAACCCCTGATTTAAACAAAAATTCGAAATTCTGAGTATAAATATTTTGTAGGCTTATAACTGTGTATATATTCTGAAATTTTGGGCTCTGTAAATTGAGCGAATCAAAAGTTATAATGGACACACACACACACACAGACACACACACCCTCACACACACACACACACACACACACACACACACACACACACACACACACACACACACACAGACACACAGACACACAGACACACGAAATGTTCTACTCCGAATTCTGAGTAAATCCGTCCATGGAACATATATGCTGCGAAGCCTCTAAGTTGATGTTTTTTGACTTCAAAGTTGGAAAAGCCGTGAAAAAAGTAGACCTCTCCATACAATTCTCGCGTATTCTGGCTTGATACATTGTCGATATGTTAAGAGAACAAAGTTCTCCTGAACAAATCGACAGTTGGATAATTTATGTATTGGTCTAAGGCCACACAGATAGGTGCCGCGCTATTATTGAGTGCTATTGATTTCTATAACTTTTTAATAACGTTCCGGGTAAAATAGATGCCGGGTAAAATAGGTTCCAAATTAGTATACCATAACGCTGAAATAGAAACACGTTCCAACTTAGGAACGTTCTTACTCCAAGTGAGTCACGAATTAGTTCAATTCCCTATTCTATAACCATATTTTAGTCGAATCAAATGTCAAAACGTTCCTAATTTAGTTCACAGCTAATTGGAAGCGAACAAGCTATTTTCGCAGCATCCCGGTATATTATAGTTTATCGTTTAATGAATCAGTTGTTAACGGAAAAAAATTATACGTCTTGCGTTACGTTGAAAATAATACCCAGGAATGTTTGTGCATATCAATTGAAATAGTTAGGTGACATCACGGCGACATGACATAGGTTAGAAATGTTAGAAAAAGTCACGTTCAAATTTTTAACATCTCAATAGAGACGAAGTTGGAAAATTATCGGAGAGCCAGGAACTTAAGGCACCTACAGGGCTACGATCACGATGAACGCCGAGTGCACTTGAGAGACCGATAAGAAACGAAAAAATAAGATGCCGGTCAAAGGTCACAGACATTGCAGAAAGAGTGGGAAGGCTAAAATGGCAATGGGCAGGTCATGTAGCAAGACAGAGGGATAATAGATGGACCCCCAGAATTCTGAATTGGAGACCCTATCATAATAGAAGTAGTGTTGGGAGATCACAGAGGAGATGGACTGAAGATATTGTCAAACTGGTGGGACATGGGTGGAAGCAGAGTGCCCAGAATAGAGAGAAATGGAAAACCCAGGAAGAGGCCTATATCCAGCAGTTGAGTGAAAGGGGCTAAAAAGAAGAAGAAGATGGCTTCTTTTTGTCTCTTTGGTATCTTTCATGTCAGTTTCTATTACTTATGATGACAATATGCATTCACAAAGAGGTTAATTTATAAAAAAATCATTCAAAATTTTCCAACAAAAGGTTAGAGAGCATCATTCACCCCTCTGCCAAATATTTTGTTTTTCGATGAAAATATAACATAAAAAGTCACACGTATGATTTGTGACATTTGACATTTAAAACGCCCGATGTTGCGTTCAGATTCAAACGCCGCTCGAAAGCGTTCAGTGAGATTGGTGTGAGAAACGCCATAATCTACAACTTCAGTTACATCCGACACCTGACGTCGAGTGTTCTATCTGAACACAGCCCAGTGTTTACGTCCTGTCATCGGCTTGTTTACGCGATCACTTTTATGCGCTTGCGCAACGTTCACCAATTATGCCTTCTTATTGAGTTTCTTATCCTGGTTCTCCTATAATATTCCAACTTCGTCTATATTGAGATTGTAAAAGATTGCCATATAAAAAAGCCTCCACAATTGATTATTATTTAAAAAAATCCTTTTTTATTGTTGACATATTCATTCATACCTTCATCGTTCCTTATATGATTTTTTTTAATTCTAGTAAATTTGGAATGGAAAAATTAATCAGAAAAAAACCAACAAAACATATAACATTTTAACAGTCTAACTGTCGCATGGATCCTTTTTCAGTTGACGTCAGAATATTATTAGATAGATTGAATTACAAAATATTCCATTTTTCCACACTTTGTATGCAAACTGCACTTTCAGTTTCAATAAAATGTATTTAAATTTTAAATTTGATTTTTATCAATGGTTAGATTGGAAATTCACTGACGAGTATAGTATCTACTTATAAAGTGGCGTACATAAAAATTAATTTGGAAAGTAAGTATTGATATTTTATAGACAAATTTATGTTAAGAAAAATATTTTATTCTAAAAAATATACCTATTTATATTAATGTGCAGCCAACAATAGTAATAGAAATCTTGGTATTTTTTCAGTTCAAAATAAAAATTTACTTCTTTTTCAGCCTATTTCCATCCACTCCTGAACGAAGACTTCCTCCATTTGATTATTGTCCTGTGTAGTTTACATCCAGGACGTGCCAGCGTATCGTTGTATAACGTTGAAAACTTTCGGTCATTGTAATCGAAGTTTGTGTCAAAATACTTTTATATATATACTTGTTCATTAATTTTAAAATGGATTTTCACTCTGTTAAAACAAAAACTAAAGAATTATAAGTAATAATTAGATTTAACTTTTTGATCGTCAGTTCTTGATGGAATTCCATTTAAATTAATTTATATTTTTAATAAATAAAAATAAAAACACTTGTTTAAAATTAATTCCACTATTTATTTAAATATACTTGCTTTATATAATTTCAGGTTCATATTTATTCATATTTAAACTTACATATTTATTTGTATTATATAATTTCTATATATTTGTTTTATATAATTTATTTTAGTTTTATATAATTTACTTGTTTTAGTTTACATGTTTTTATATTGTTTCTACTAATTTACCTTTTTTATATAATTTCTATTTCATATTTATTCATATTTAAACTTTTTTACTAGTTTTATATATTTTATTGTTTTATATAATAAACTTGTTTTAGTTTAGTTGTTTTATATAGTTTCTACTTATTTATTTGTTTTATATGATTTTCATTTCATATTTAAACTTTTTCACTTGTTTTATACAATTTCTTATTTTAATATTATTTACTTGTTTTAGTTTCTTATTTTATATAGTTTCCACTAATTTACTTGTTTTAGTTTCTTATTTTATATAGTTTCCACTAATTTACTTGTTTTAGTTTCTTATTTTATATAGTTTCCACTAATTTACTTGTTTTAGTTTCTTATTTTATATAGTTTCCACTAATTTACTTGTTTTAGTTTCTTATTTTATATAGTTTCCACTAATTTACTTGTTTTAGTTTCTTATTTTATATAGTTTCCACTAATTTACTTGTTTTAGTTTCTTATTTTATATAGTTTCCACTAATTTACTTGTTTTAGTTTCTTATTTTATATAGTTTCCACTAATTTACTTGTTTTAGTTTCTTATTTTATATAGTTTCCACTAATTTACTTGTTTTAGTTTCTTATTTTATATAGTTTCCACTAATTTACTTGTTTTAGTTTCTTATTTTATATAGTTTCCACTAATTTACTTGTTTTAGTTTCTTATTTTATATAGTTTCCACTAATTTACTTGTTTTAGTTTCTTATTTTATATAGTTTCCACTAATTTACTTGTTTTAGTTTCTTATTTTATATAGTTTCCACTAATTTACTTGTTTTAGTTTCTTATTTTATATAGTTTCCACTAATTTACTTGTTTTAGTTTCTTATTTTATATAGTTTCCACTAATTTACTTGTTTTAGTTTCTTATTTTATATAGTTTCCACTAATTTACTTGTTTTAGTTTCTTATTTTATATAGTTTCCACTAATTTACTTGTTTTAGTTTCTTATTTTATATAGTTTCCACTAATTTACTTGTTTTAGTTTCTTATTTTATATAGTTTCCACTAATTTACTTGTTTTAGTTTCTTATTTTCTTATTTTAATATTATTTACTTGTTTTAGTTTCTTGTTTTATATAGTTTCCACTAATTTACTTGTTTTAGTTTCTTGTTTTATATAGTTTCCATTAATTTACTTGTTTTAGTTTCTTGTTTTATATAGTTTCCACTAATTTACTTGTTTTAGTTTCTTGTTTTATATAGTTTCCACTAATTTACTTGTTTTAGTTTCTTGTTTTATATAGTTTCCACTAATTTACTTGTTTTAGTTTCTTGTTTTATATAGTTTCCACTAATTTACTTGTTTTAGTTTCTTGTTTTATATAGTTTCCACTAATTTACTTGTTTTAGTTTCTTGTTTTATATAGTTTCCACTAATTTACTTGTTTTAGTTTCTTGTTTTATATAGTTTCCACTAATTTACTTGTTTTAGTTTCTTGTTTTATATAGTTTCCACTAATTTACTTGTTTTAGTTTCTTGTTTTATATAGTTTCCACTAATTTACTTGTTTTAGTTTCTTGTTTTATATAGTTTCCACTAATTTACTTGTTTTAGTTTCTTGTTTTATATAGTTTCCACTAATTTACTTGTTTTTTATATAATTTCTATTTCATATTTTTTCACATTCAAACTTATTTTGGAAAAAAAAATGTTTTTAAGTATATAACTTTTTCACTTTTTAGACGTGTATTTGATTTATATAATTGTTTTTAGTTCACTTGGTATTTAACTTATTGTTTTTAATTATAACCTAGCTCCAGATTCACTTGTTTGCTATCCATGAAAAAATCTAACTTGTCTTTGTATAAATACTCTGTTAAACTTATGTATATTTACTACATGAAAATGTGCTTAGCAAGAAACCGGTCGTAGGTTGTAGTCCTTAAATAAATAGTGGAATTAATTTTAAACAAGTGTTTTTATTTTTATTTATTAAAAATATAAATTAATTTATTAGTATTATTTTGTTCATTAATCTTAAAATGGATTTTCACTCTGTTAAAACAAAAATTAAAGAATTATTAGTATTATTTTGTTTAAAATGGATTTTCACTCTGTTAAAACAAAAACTAAAGAATTATTAGTATTATTTTGTTTAAAATGGATTTTCACTCTGTTAAAACAAAAACTAAAGAATTATTAGTATTATTTTGATTACACCACAATTTACTTTTATAACATTCTCTCCAGTTTTCTGATGCGTTCTGTATTCATTTTTAATCTCAAGGGTTAAAGATTTGACTTATCAAAATTTTATTTCAGTCATATGGCACAATATACAAAGATTAAATTTGTCTTCAGACACAAATTTTGAACGGCCTGCAACAGATAATACTTTGCTACTTCATTTGGTGTGTTTGTTATGTATTTAAGTAAGAAAATAATAATCATTTCTAGTTGAAGTAACACTTTCGCCGTCGTTTGAGCTCATGTCTAGTCCCAGTGGGATTAGTCGCAAAATAGTTCACAAACAAAATAAAGACTTTGTAAAAAGGGAAAATATTTAATATTTAATTATATTTTTTTTAACCGAATAAAAATATAAATAATAAAAATATCATTAGACTCCCGATAGGGAACAACATCCAATGTTTGCGTATATGCAATTTAAATAATATTCGATTTACAAAACCGATTTCTCAATAGATGGCGTTACAAAAAAGGTTTCTTCGTTACTTCATAGATGGCAATAGCAATAATGTCTTTTTTTTAAATGAATTGTTTCACATTATTCAAATACATAGATCTTTCAAAAATAACATTGATAAAGAAACTCAATAAGGAGGCATAATTGGTGAACGTTGCTCAAGCAAATAAAGTTATCACCAGCTGATGACAGATCGTAAGCCCTGTAGTTGACTTGAGTTCCTGGTTCTTATATTATATCCCAACTTTGTCTCTATTGAGATATTAAGAGTTTGTCAGTAAAAAAAATTTATACATAACAACAGATGTACAGAATATCGAGAAAAATGAAAGTAATTGTTTCCATAGAAGCAATTTTCAACCTTGTTTTTCCTCTGATATTTGTGTTAGATTAACATTTTTGCCCTGTGGGCTGGTATTATTATTTTGAGATAAATCATGTTATAGTTGAATTTATTGCTGAACCACGATCTCTATTAGGGAACGTAATAATTTATTAAATGACTTATTTCAATATAATGCTAAAACCAGAGCTACCATATCGTATGTTTCATGTGCCCCCAATTTCAAGAATTTATTTACTATCTAGTATAATCACAATATTAACATAATTTATTCAATAGAAGTAGTTACTCGAATTAATTAAATTAAATAAATATTGTTATTAAACCTATTGTTGACATTGAATTTAATGTAATATGTATTAACTAAAATTATGAAAAAATTATATTTAATTTCATTCATTCCTTCACTTCAATTGTATTTTTATTATACCTACATACATATTTACCTTAATGTCTTTCGGGTATTTAATTTTTCTTAGAATTGCCCCCTTCCTTATCTATTATTGTTATCCTCTTTGTAAATCTATATATAGATGGTCTTCATCATTATTGTTCACCATTCTGACGATGCTCATCATAGAGCGATACCGGTGAATGGGAGTTGCGTTTGCGAAAAATTTAAGTAGAACGTAAAATTAAATATAATTTTTTCATAATTTTTGTTGATTATGGAGCTCTATAATGAGGTGACGGTTTCAAATATTGAAAAAAAAATAATAATATGTATTATTTTTTTGTATGACTATGTTTGATTGTTTTTCAAAAATAAAATATATTACAATAATTCTATTCTGTGATGCACTGGTTAGAATATTGTAAAATAAAATATTGAATATTGATACAGCTTCCAAACTGTAGAATTCCATAATAATAACATATGATAAATATGAACACATACATATATATTCCAGAACGAATTATTTTATTTCCGACGACCGTTTCGGATTACAATAATAAGAAAAATTGAAAAAAAAATAGAAAATTCACCGCTTTAGGTAACGAGATTAAAAGATTTTGGCATTCTGGTGAACTGGTGTTGAGTGAACAGTTTTCATTTGTTTTATAAAGAAATATAAAACTATAAAACTAATGAAAACTGTATACTCAACACTAGTTTATTATGGCCTTGAAAGCCGAAACGGTCGTCGGTAGACAAATAAATTAGTTGAGGAATATAATATGTGTTCATATTTAAAATTTTGTAATGTCAAATGTAAACAAAACAGTTTTACGTTGTTTTCAAAGTGAGTTGTTTTTATCTGAGTTAATTCAGATAACTAACTGCACTTCAACAGGAATAAACATAATATTCTTGAAAAAGAAAAATATTATTTAAATTGAGCATTCAAAGATAAGTATTTTGCAAAATATTTATTTTAAAACTCAATATATTCTTTGACTAGATACTACTCCACGACGGAATTAAGTTGGAAGTTCTTGGTAAGTCAAGTTTATCAAAGTTTGTCTTATATAAAGTTTAATTGCAAGCAACTTCCATAATAATATATACCTACGTAAGATGGAGATATTATTATGTAGTAGAATGTATGAGAGAGTTTATAGAAACAGAAAGCTAAATTCTGTATCAATTCAACCAAACACACAATGAAACTTTTCACGGAGGATTTGCACCGAAACAAACATTTCAAATATAATTGATGTATATACAAGACTACCTTTTGAAGATATTTGTTTTTTCAAGATAGTATAGAATATACCTACACTACACATATGTTATTACATCGTTCCATTGATGTTATTGCAGCTTTCCTTAAAACAAGCTTCTGTAGAGCTTTGATTAGGAAAGAATACATGAATATTTTTGATAAAAAGTAATATTGTATGCTATTCTAAAGTTTATGTTTATTTAAATAAAAAATAACCTCTCTTTAGAGTTTATTTAATTTAATATTTCTTCTCGGGCAACTTAAAGGTACTATGTCAAATATCAATCTTACACGCACCCTATAACAAGTTGCCACATTCTGCAGAATTACAATATTTATCGTCCCACAGATCCAGACTGAAAACACAATAAAAACTGTGTCTCCATCAGGAATCGAACCCGGGACCTTTGAATCAGTAGTCGTTATGATATAGTTTCACTGAATTTATTCAAATTTCAAGAATTACTCCTCACTAACTCAGAGGGATAAAGTGAGGAGTCAAGATTTCGCAATTTTTAAGGATATTTTTAATTGCAGATAATCAACTAGTATCATGCTGAGAATGTATTCTGAAAGTTTCAACACAATGTGAAACTTTCATGAAACTTTTCTGTCTGTGTGCGTTCTATGTACTATGTGCACGCTATGTGCTGTGTTTATTTTACTTTATCGATTATAGAGTAAAGCACTCATTCGATTCTTTTCAAATTTTGCAAATTAATATAATATCTAATAGGTACTCACTTTGACCCCATTATATTTTGAAGAATATCTAAATAGAGCTTCTCAATTTTTTAACTGTAAAATATTTCAAAGTGACCCCAAGCTCAGTAAACTTAAAATTTGATTTTTATTTTCATACATACATACATACATACCATCACGCCATATCCCTTACGGGGTAAGCAGAAAGAACCGAGCGCCATACTCCTCTATTTTTGCACACATTCCTAGCTTCCTTTACATCCATGCATCGTCTCATACATGTTCGTCGATTATTCAAGCTTCTTATATTTCCTTCTTTCAAAATATTATTCACATGGTCATGTCATCCTTTTCTGGGGCGGCCCCTACTATTCACTTACACCCATGTATATTTTTATTTTCAAATTGGTATAAATGCACATCACATTCATAAAATGGCATTTAAGAAATATCAAGTTTTCAAAATAAAAGATTTATTGAAAAAAAAATTTGAACATACTTATTTCATAAAAAGTTTTCCACACAAAATTTGAATACTTTGTGTAGTGACTTGGTACTGAGGAGTATAGCGTTGGCCACAACCCACTCGTTTTGTTATGTTTAGCGGCCTTACTCTCTACTGCAAATCTGATTTCATTTTGGAATCGCTTAGAATTTACTTTTCTAATGCCTTTTCTAATGACATTTATAACGTCGGCAGATGCATCAGTAGACATATCCGCGGATAAATTACGATTCATCTACACATCCGCGAGTTAATCAGTCTGTGTTCAACCTCTTAATCAGTCTGTGTTAGGATAGGTTTGTTTGTAATAATAATAGAGACGCAGTCGCTCATAAATTTAATGTTTCTTCAGTGGTCATACCAGCAACCATTTCGACGAAAAAACTAAGCACGCACGCGTACACTCTCACTGAATTTCCGTTTTATACTGATTCATCCGCAGATGTGTGGACGGTCGCCTTGCGTACGCGCTGCCGCTCTTCGATCCGTGTCGAAAAAACCGACACCAAACGGATATGTTGCAGATGTATCGGCGGACGTCAAATACCTACCACAGACGATCAGTCGATGTGTAGAGGAGGCATAATAATAATGCGAAAAGAAGGTATGTTTTAAATATAGTTAATTATTTGGATGTGCCTACGCAGGCGACAGGAATGTCATTTCGATACGAAAAATCAATATTGAGATTCGAGTGAACAGAATGAGACTACAGCACTATGTACATCAAAGTAAGCACTACAATCGTAATATTATGAACGGCTTTGTGAGCTTCTTTTGAGTAGTTTTGAGAACTTGAAAATACATTCTGTTAACATTGAATTTAAAATTCCGACTAATTGTAATTTAATATTAATAAGACATTTATAACTTTTCAAAGAATATTATTATATACCTATGTTTCAATAATATTTAACTTTATTCAAAGAAAGGTATAATTTTCTTGGCGAGAAATTAGATAAAATCTTTATGGCATGCAGTTCTACCTTCATTGAAAATCCTTTTATACTGTAACGATTTTCCCGGTAATATATACAAAGATCCTGTCACAGCGCATAACCATGTATATCACTTTTCCTCGGAAAATTTTCTCTCTGATATCGTAACTTGGTTCTTTATTTTCAATCCTTACGATATAAAATGTATAACACACGGAGATGGAAATTGAAACAGAAAAGAATGCAATAATGCTGTATGTATTATACATTTAATTTCACGATTTATATATTTTAGATTTGGCTAATTTTACAATTTTTTATTTTATTTATTGGTTGATAGAGAGTTATACAACTACACAATGTCGCATTGTTTTATTAGTGAACCACTGAAACATCCATGCACTATTTAATCTGATTATATTGATTACAAAAAATACATAAATAATTTACTAGTTCATAAAAAAGCTACTTAAATAAGACAGCTGATTGAATCAAAGTACTAGGAAAGATAGGAGGATGTCGAGTGTATTAAATAAATCATTGTACACCATGCAAACACGGTACACAAAAGCATTCTGAGTGCAGTTGTTATTACACTTAGGAATATAAGAAAGTGTTAGGATATCTGGTTATTCTGCTATGATAGTGAAAGTAAAACATATTTACCAAGCAAAATTATATAAACACCAAAATTCCATAAAGTTTCACAAATTAAAATACGAACTAACATCAATGTTTTATAAAAAACAGTCAATCGCAGCTAACAATGTAATCTCGTTTGAAATGTGATATTTTTTAAATTTTCTGTAATTTAGATTCTTTCTTTTTCTTTAAGATTGTATCTAAAAATATATCTTTAAGATATATTTTTTTGTTATTTGTTTTGTTTCATCATTTAGTTTTTATTTTCCTAAGTATGTTCCCATATGTTTGTTTATATAGTTCTTTTATTTTCTTTACATTATTATTATTTTTTATATAAAATTTTTGTTGTTTTATTATACAGTTTTTAATTTTTTTTTATGATAATTATTATTTTTTCTTTTTTTTCTAAGTGCGTAGGTATATTATTTTAGTATATTTTAATGATTTTTATGTCTCAACCTAAGTACCTATATCTTTTATTTTAAATTGTATTTTTTTTTCCACTTAATATTATTTTTTATATTTACTAATTTTGTTACAGTACCTTCTTTTTCTTTTATGTTTATGATAGTTTTATTATTTTATTTTGTAATTTCAATGTGTGTACTTAATTGTTGTTCATGTTTGTAAAAGGCAATTTGCCGTAAATAAATAAAAAAAAATAAAAATAAATAAAAAATAAAGTTATTGCCTGTGTATGGATATACAAACTAAAAAATACATTTGTACAACTACCTTAATATACGCACAGAAAATATTAAAAGTACCTACGTGTATTAGAATGAGACAGATAGCAACGTCATTTTGTACATGAGTTAGTGTGACAGTAACGATAACCGACTCGGGCACGTGTTGTTTTGAAGTTGGTTGGCGCGGACAGCATGACAGGTAGGCAAATTCCGGCATCGGTAGTACACTATGATCCTTCGTTCATTGTGCATTTTTTGTGTCTTAATTCCTACTTACAAAAATTTAGTTAAAAAGATGATATACCTAGATACAAAAAAAACAAATACATTGAATAAGGCAAAAAAAAACTTACTGGCCACGACACCATGAATAGAGTCTACCCACAAATGCATCAGGCGACTCACAACTATAAACTTTGCGTCAGTCACTAGATACTGAAATATATGTTAGGAATGCATGTCGCAGTCAAATACATAAATAACAAATATTAAAAAAATCTAATCAAAGAAATCTCACAAAAAATCTACTCAAACAAATCTCACAAAAATCATACAAACGGATATTTAAAAAAAACGGAATGAAAAGAAAATAATGTATTCACATACATATAAAGAAATGATAATAATAATATACAACAATGAACAAATAAAAATATAGAAAGTTGATGTTAAACAAAAATATCACACCGCTTTAAGTAAAATGGTAGTATACTCAATTTGTATTGTGTCATATACCCCCGCATTCACCAAGGTTCATTAGCGCAAAAATCTATTTTTTGATACACTTATGTAGCGTAAAATTTCGCTTCGTAGGAGAGTTGAGCCTAGGGCTCAATTAAGAATGTTGTTTTTTAGTTGGTGAAATGCAAATTCACTCAGTAATGCACTCAACTATTTGAGCTCCGAGCAGGTAGTTATTTGATGCTCCATTTGATGTTCCTTGGTGAACACGGCCAATAGTATATAATTATTTATTTTTTCCTTGGCCTTATACCTGAAGATGATGGCTTCACTCAATCACTCGACGAATGTTCTTCTTTTATATAGTATAGGACGGTCATGAACAGATCGACGAGTTTCTCGTGGCTATCGGAGGTAATGACAGATGATTCTTTAACTTTGTCAATACATCAAATAGGAACACAATGGTTTCCATATCAGACCACGGTATACGAAACATCTGACAATATAACATCTCGCAGAATATTTTTTTCTTCTCTGACTTTCATACAGTCCAAGTATTTATAAAGAAGCTATCGAAACACATAACAGACGAATTTCTAAAACTGAAATTGTTTCCTGAATAAAAAAAATATCGTAGGTATATGTAATCATTATCATATCAATGATAATGATTAGATAATCAATAAATGATATTATATTTCATATCCTTAAGGATAAGTAAATACCTAATACAATACTGAACTTTTTCCACTATACATACCTCCATTCACCATTCTGTAGATTCTCTCTGAGCAAAACGCTATAGGTAATAATTAAACGTATAATATAGTGAAATTATGTTAATATTGTGTTATTTGCTTATATTTATATAACCAGAGTGAAATTTGATAATTTATACCTATATATTTTAAATAATTTATTTATGTTGACCTTCGTGGCTCAGTTGGTTAGGTATCTGACTGCTGATCCAAAGGTCCCGGGTTCGATTCCCGGTGCAGACACAGTTTTTAATTGTTTTTGGTCTGGATCTGTGAGACAATTAATATCATAAGTCTCCAAAATGTGGCAACTTGTTATTGGGTGCGTGTTAAATTAATATTTGATATAGTACCTGTTTGTTGCCAGAGAATCAATATTAAATAAATAAATAATTAAGTAGGTATGAATAACCTCATCTTAACACATGCGAATCCGTGTAGGTGAGGTACAGAAAAAAGAAAAGGAAAAAGAGTAAGCTTATGAGTTTCATTGTTTGTATCTTATGTAATATTTGTACTGTTAGCTTTTTATTTCTTTTTTTAATTGACTCTAAACATTTATGTTATTTAAATAAATAAAAATATAAATTTAAAATGGAATTCCATTACGAATTACCAGTCGAATTAAAAAAATATTTATCATAGTGCTATATGAAAATAGTTTCATTCATACCATTACAACATATCTTACAATGTCTAATAGCCAGCGAAAGGTGTGCGGGTATAAATTACCTTATAGAAGGTAGCACTATATTCATTCAAAAAAAGTGGTCAACCTCTTTGCTGAACTTTGTGAGATGTTACATATTTTGTCTGTTGTATTTTCGATTACCCACCATTCATGGGACACCTGAAAATAAAAATAAAAAAAACTGGATGCACTATTCTTAGCCGGCGCTACATAGCACGGAAAAGGGGTTTCAAAAGTACAATAAATAAACGGGTTGAAATTACAACATTAAACTTGATTAAAATTAATAAATATGAAGATGCTCTCCATAAATATGACGATGAAACAATTTTCCCCCAATAAATCTCATTTTTCATTTGGCTTCTGATAGTTTTGGTGAAAGTTTCTAAGCTTTGAACGTCACAAAAAATTTATCTACTTTTGAAAAGCTTTATAAATATTATTTAATGACTTACTTTATTTCCGTAAAACTTAATAAAACAGAAATAAAATACTTTGTCCCTAAGCGTTTCAGAAATATGACTTTTAAATTGAATTTAATGGTCCATAAAAACCTTAACGGAAATCGTTCAAACAAAAATTAGTTTTTTTTTTCAATGTGTAATTATAATTTGTTTTCGTAAGAAAATTCATTGTGCGGATATAATTGTAAAAAAATTGCGATTTATTTGTTATTTTAATATTTTGTAAAAATCATAAAATGAAATCTCATGTTTTAAAACTGCTTTGATGCTTTTTGTATTGATGTTTTTTTTTTGTTTTTATGCTTTTTTTGTTTTAATGCTATTTATTGATGCATTTGTATGCTATTTGTATTGATGCTTTTTTCGTTTTGATGCTGTTTTTTGTTTTGATGCTTTTTTTGTTTTGATGCTATTTGTATAGAGACGAAGTGACCTGGGATATCAAGGCACCGACAGGGCTTACGATCTCTCATCAGCTGGTTTAAGTGATGCCTTTATGACCTAGCGCAAAGTTCTCTACTAAAATTGGAAGACTTATCAAAGTACAAATGAGATGCAATTTGACTATTTGAAATATATATTATTTTTATATTAAATGATTTTTCAATCCAATCAATACACGTTTTCAAAATGAATGAATGTTTCCTTATTTAATTTAAGCTAGTAGCTTGTGTTTAAAGAAAGAAAAGTCAAATATTTTTTTATTTAATATTTGTAAAATAATTTGGGGGTTAGGTAATTGGTATTTCTGGTAAAAGGTCCTTAAATATTTTCTGAGGCGTGTTCTATTTACTCTCAACCAAGCAAAATTGCAAATCAATTTTCCATCAAATCAAATATTTATTACATGGGTAAATAGGCAGATCTGAAATAAATACATGTAAAAGTTTGACTTACATTTCTCGCGTTTATTGCAGAAGATAATTTTACATGTTATAATGTTAAATATCTATACTTCGTGATATAAAAAAGATCAATTGATGCGGAAAGTCCGTGAAAATTGATGTTTAGTCGGGAAGAGGTGGTAAAAACAGAATAAAGATGTCAGTCAATTGCTGAATTGCACTAAACCAAAAAAAACACGCCTGGTCATTTTTAGCAATGTTGTATGAGCTTCAAAGTTGACATTAAACGCAAAAATTTTCAACACAAATAATTATAAGAAGTATTAAAAATAGTAAGTATCATACAATTACGTAAATAATATGTTGAAAAATCGGATTAATTTAAAAAATGTGATCAGATGCGAATACATAGACTTTTTCCTTACATAAAATGGCAAAGGTGTTGGTAAAATTATTCCTGCAACCAATTTCCCATCAATGTATAAAGCAACTCGCGCACGCGAGTCGCTACTATCATTAAAGATTAACTAAACCTAACCAAAAAATTAACGAGAATGGAGATTTACGTACACATCATACTATTATTTCGTTGTCGCATTTTATTACATCCCGTATAATTTTCGGTTAGGCTAAGTTAGTCTTTATTGATAATAGCAACTGGCTTGAGCGAGTTGCTTTATAAATTTAATATGAATTGGTTTTAGGAAAAATTTTATCAACACATTTGCCATTTTAGGTAGGGAATAAGTTTATATGTCAAGCCATTTGATCATATTTTTCAAATAAATTATATATGTCGACATAAAAACATGTAACAGCTGTTTTGTTTCTCAAAATAAAATAAATAAATAAATAAATAAATATTTTTTCGTAGTTGTATGATTTTGAACAATATTTGTTATTTTTTATGTTTAAATTTTCGCGTTAAATGTCAACTTTGACAGCTCTGCATTGGCGGTCGATTTGTCGCTCATGCGCATTCGTTTTCGAATTGCCGGTAAGTATTTCCGGTAGGAATCTGTAGCCACAATAACTTGAAATTGATAATGTATTTACTACAAATTATACGCCAAACTGTTCAATATGCATTTATTTTTTTTTGACATATAATATTGAAGAGAAAACATAAACTCAGCATTTTCATATGCCACGAAGTTCGTGAATGTTGTTATAACACAGAACTTGAAAATAAATTTTTATCTAAAATCTGACTTCCATTTGAAAAACCTTTTCCTATTTCTTATTACTACATTCGGGTTTTCAAATCAATTTATTTTTCATTTTTCTCTCACTGTGGTAGAGAGCAACATTGTGATAATTTTCAAATAAAATATTATTTGAGAATGCGGTAAATTTTCAAAGCTTTACCCGCATCTTTCCTCGGTCAAAATATTAATAAAACGTAAGGAAATTTTCAACTTGCAAAGTTCGAGTGAAGGGATGTTCTCTTGTCTCGGGGGTATCGTAAAAGATTTTCAGGGTTAGTTTGTTATCAAATACACTGCAATGCTGGATATATTATAGGGGTTGTTTTTTTCTTCAACTTGTATCTCACCAAGATCATAATATTGCCTTACATTCTGTATTCATAAGATTTTCTGGAAATGTGAGTGCCTACAACAAACTAAAAGCCAAAAGGCAACGTAAGAACAAGCAAGAAACATGAAAAGGTGTAGGTATACACATAAGAAAAATTTGAAATAATTAATGAAATAATGTTTTTATTTTGTTAAGCTTTATAAAGAAAGGGATGAGCTTGATTTCTAGATAATTTGTTGTTGGTACAATCTGACACATGTGTGTGGGTCCCCTTATAACTTTTGATTCGCTTGATTCACAGAGCCTTATTTACACAAAATATACATAGAAAGTGTTAGGCCAACAAAACTTTTTTACTCAGAATTTTGAATATTGCTTCCAATCAGGGATTGTCAACAATTGAATATTTATATAATTTTTCCATACAAAATCTCAAAACCAATTAACGCTGAAAATGTATATAAATATATCTTAGTACAATATCTCAATTATTTCCATAAAAATGTTTAATGGTTTTTTTTTATTTAAATATTAAGAAAAACATGTTTTAATTAAAAAACAATGTGTTACACTGCCTATAATTATTTTTTTAACATACCTATCGTAAAACGCCAAAATATCTCAACTAGATTATTAATCTATATTATAAATTTGAATGTTTGTATCTATGTATGTATCATGTATGTGTTGAATGCGCTCCTAAACCGTTCATCCGATTGCGATGAAACTTTGGTGAGTTGTCGAGAGTATGCCCGGGATAGTTTCTGGATCAAAAAATTTTAACTTCTTCTTCTTCTTCATCGAGTTTTAGGTCATTTTACCTATGAAGGTGGACTATCCTGGGAACCGTTCATCCGATTGCAATTAAACTTTGGTGAATTGTCGATCGTATGCCCGGGATGATTTCTGAATTTAAAATATTTTCTTCTTCTTCTTCTTCATCGGGTATCAGGTCATTTTACCTATGAAGGTGGACTATCCTGAGAACCGTTCATCCGATTGCAATGAAACTTTGATGAATTGTCGAGTGTAAGACCGGGATGGTTTCTGGATTAAAAAAAATCTTCTTCTTCTTCTTCATCGGGTATCAGGTCATTTTACCGATGAAGGTGGACTATCCTGAGAACCGTTCATCCGATTGCAATGAAACTTTGATGAATTGTCGAGTGTATGACCGGAATGGTTTCTGGATTAAAAAAAATCTTCTTCTTCTTCTTCATCGGGTATCAGGTCATTTTACCGATGAAGGTGGACTATCCTGGGAACCGTTCATTCAATTTCAATGAAACTTTGATGAATTGTCGAGTGTATGACCGGGATGGTTTCTGGATTAAAAAAAATCTTCTTCTTCTTCTTCATCGGGTATCAGGTCATTTTACCGATGAAGGTGGACTATCCTGAGAACCGTTCATCCGATTGCAATGAAACATTGGTGAATTGTCGAGTGTATGACCGGAATGGTTTCTGGATTAAAAAAAATCTTCTTCTTCTTCTTCATCGGGTATCAGGTCATTTTACCGATGAAGGTGGACTATCCTGGGAACCGTTCATTCAATTTCAATGAAACTTTGATGAATTGTCGAGTGTATGACCGGGATGGTTTCTGGATTAAAAAAAATCTTCTTCTTCTTCATCGGGTATCAGGTCATTTTACCGATGAAGGTGGACTATCCTGAGAACCGTTCATCCGATTGCAATGAAACATTGGTGAATTGTCGAGTGTATGACCGGGATGGTTTCTGGATTAAAAAAAATCTTCTTCTTCTTCTTCTTCTTCATCGGGTATCAGGTCATTTTACCGATGAAGGTGGACTATCTTGAGAACCGTTCATCCGATCGCAATGAAACTTTGTTGAATCGTCGAGCGTATGACCGGGACCTACTGAAGGTAATGAAGGGACGGGAGTAACTGAAGGGACGGGAGTAACTGTGAAGGGACGGAAGTAACTAAAGGGACGGGAGTAACTGAAGGGACGGGAGTAACTGAAGGGACGGGAGTAACTGAAGGGACGGGAGTAACTGAAGGGACGGGAGTAACTGAAGGGACGGGAGTAACTGAAGGGACGGGAGTAACTGAAGGGACGGGAGTAACTGAAGGGACGGGAGTAACTGAAGGGACGGGAGTAACTGAAGGGACGGGAGTAACTGAAGGGACGGGAGTAACTGAAGGGACGGGAGTAACTGAAGGGACGGGAGTAACTGAAGGGACGGGAGTAACTGAAGGGACGGGAGTAACTGAAGGGACGGGAGTAACTGAAGGGACGGGAGTAACTGAAGGGACGGGAGTAACTGAAGGGACCGGAGTAACGGAATTGTTATTTAACAATTATTATTATAAAATTATTATTTTTAATTATACAGGCAATACGAAGTTTGCCGGGGGTTCACTAGTTTCTTATAAAAAGAACATATATAATGAATATACTTTTACAATAGTACAAAAGAAGTATATCTTAAACTGTTTTTAACAATCTTCGTTAAAATAAAATTTAATGACGACATCGTTTCATAAAATTTGTATGACAATATACATACACATTATCCACGGGACTCTCAATAGTTTGATACTTAATCTCCATACATACCATCAATGTGTTTGGTTATTCGGGCTAGAAAAAGAATTGACCTCCACACTATCCTATCTTAACATACTGTGATGTGTGTGATGTGTATTATGTGAGATGTGAGTACAATGTACGGCGAGTTTATTCTACTTCACCGATTAAGGTCTGAAGTACCTACTAAGAAAATTCTTTTCAAATTTTGCAAATTTGTAATTCTCGCTTAGAAACCAATAGATTTTGAATTATATTCGATGATTGCCTCTCTATTTTTTTTAACTTTCTATTATTTCATAATGACAACATACTCGGGAAACTTAAAATCGAAAATAATCTAACAAACTCATTTCATGAAAATGCTGTAAATTTTTCATACAAAATTTGAATACTTTGTAGAGTTACTTGATCGTGAAGAGTATAGCGTTGGCCACAACCCACTGGTTAGATATTTGTACTAAAAACCAAATATTAAAATTTTGATAGAACTAACCAACGTTATTTTTAAACAAATGTACTATTTTATGACAAGAACTCCTATCCAAAAAAAACAGTAAAAGTATTTGTTGTTATATGACAGTTCACCATCTTGGTCCATTTATGTTTTAATTTCTTAACATAAACGTTGGTAAAATATTTTTCTTCTAACGCAATAAGATTATGCTAATATCCCAAGATAATATCCTTAAAGTTGGATTATCAAGTACTATTTGAGTAGTTATTTTCTACCCAAAACACATTAGGTGCTACCAAAGTACCTTCTAAAGTTATCGACTAAGTGGACGATATTCTAGAGGGTTAATTTTTATACGAAAATTATTCCACCCCGCAATAAAAGGATACCTGTCTGTGGGATATGCTTGGTTGTTTTAAACAGTATTAGAGTCAACTTTATGGTGTTGAAAGTAAATGAACACTTTCACTTCAACAAATGAACATGTTCTTTTGAATTAATGAATGAATGCATGAATAATTAAAAAAAATGTATATGTCCTTGTAAAACAAGTACATATACATCTTCCTACGTTCCTTAAAATAAGCATAAATGCTTGTGCTATAGGTGAACGAAATCGGTCGAGGCAGGATTCGAACTCGCGACCACTGGATAACTAGCCCTAATTACTAATTTGTTTCCAATGGTACAAAAAATACAAAGATACAAAATTACAATTAATTTTTTTTAACACATTTGAATTTTTTACTGCATCGCAAGATATAATCTGTTCTGAGGAAGTAAAGATTATTTATCTCTAACATAGTCTGTACTTCCAGGTTCTAGTACAGGAAGTGCAATTTTTTTTCTTCCAATATTCCATCCCCACAGGACAACGACTATATGTATTTTGGTAGAAGTATTTCGGGCATGAATAACAACCTATCGACCTTTTTGTTCTGGCGTTATTCAGGGGAGACATCTATGCGACTGCATTGTAGCCTCAGGTGGATTTCATTGTTCACAAACGAATTTCTCAATAGATGGCGTTACAAAAAAATTTCGTCGTCATTCTCATTGTTCGCGTTAGTGTTTCAAAGTTACAAATATTTATTTATTTTTATTTATTTATTTCTTTATCACACCATTTGAATAATCTTCATTAGGCTCTTTAATCTCTACATTGATTTCTGCATAAGAGCCCTTAAGTATGAAAGTAAGGGTCTGAAACTGAGTACTGTAACAGTACGTGATCTGATGTATGCAGACGACAAAGTATTGTTAGCAGAAAGTATGGAAGAGTTACAGTATCTTGTAAGTATGGTATATGAAGGATGCATAGAAAACGGACTTAAAATGAATGCCAGCAAATCAAAGGTAATGGTCTTTGAAAAGAGTGAAAGCAGAACAGTGTGTCAAATAAAAGTAGAGAATGAATGGCTTGAACAAGTCGACGAGTATGTCTATCTGGGTAGTATGTTCCAACGGAATGGACGGCCTGATAAGGATATTTAAAGAAGAGTTATGGCAGGAAACAGAGTGAATGGAGCACTTAGACCAGTTATGAATGATCGCAACATATCAAAAAACGCTAAAGTTGCCATTCATAACGCAATCGTAGTGCCAACCCTGACGTATGCAAGTGAGACCTGGACATGGCAGAAGTCGCACGAAAGCAGAATAAATGCAGTTGAAATGAGATCGCTTAGAAGAATTTGTAACAGAACGATGTATGATAGAGTTCGGAATGAAGATACAAGGAAAGAATGTAAGATAAAGAAAGATGTAATTAACAGAATGAAAGTTTACACTTTGAGATGGTTTGGCCACTTGGGGAGAATGAACGAAGAACGCCTGACGAAGAAAATATACAAAGCTGACAGGAACGGAATAAGAGGTCGCGGGCGCCCAAGAAAAGGATGGCACGACCATGTAAACGATATTTTGAAAGATGGAAATGTAAGAAGCATGAACAACAGACGAACATGTATAAGACGATGTATGAATGTTGATGAGGCGATGAATGTGTGTCAAGATAGAAAAATGTGGCGTTCGGTTCTCTCTGCCTACCCCGTGAGGGACATGGCGTGATGGTATGTATGTATGTATGTATGTATGTAAAATAGATAACTGCTGCCCAACTAAGTATACCTGTTCTAGGGCTAGCAGTATACATATTATTTTATTTCACAGGAGTAACTATTTGCATGTTTAAAAAGTATCTAAACAATATAAACTTAACTATTGTACATAGATTAAAAAAATGGATTCATAAAAGAACTAAATAAAATGGCAAATCGGAGAATATTGCGGGAGCGCTTCAATTGATTACGCAAACGAACCGATGACCCTGTAGGTGGCTGATAATCCTGAAAAATATTTAAAATCCTTTAAACATTTCATAAACATATATTAAAATAATGATAGGTATGTCATAAATCCCAATGAACAACAAATAAAGTATCGCAAGCCTTCAATCTGTAGAGTATCCTTCAAAATATATGAGACATTGCTAGTAGAGACCCCGAAAACCTTATTAAACTCGTGATAAGTTGCTCACTGACACAATGGAGTGACCTCAGTCCTACTCAAGACCGCCTTACGCGGAGAAAGACCATTCATCTAGTGTTAGAGTGCAGCTGGCATCTTAAGACATAAGTTTAAACATAACTAAGATATTGAATGCAGTTGCGATGGAAAATTATATGACTTTCGAGATTATACTAGTTAACCATCATAAAATTTAAACATTAAGCTATGTGCATTTCATATCTTAATTCTCTCTGCACGCGCTGTTTTATGAGGTTAATGAATTCATTACAAACAATATTACCTGAAATATAATATTAAACATTTCAATTTAGAAGCTATTAAAGTTTACGTTATGAGTTTGTGTGGTGTGAATGTGAAGTTATTCAACAAGAAGAATAATATCGACAGAATGGTAGTGCAAAAGCATATAAATTTTAACGAGTATATTAATGATTTTAAATATGCAGAACTCCGTTTTGACAGTTCAGTAGTCGTGTAAAATAAATCTTTGTAGAACTAAAAAAATGTATTTTCATAAAATGGGTCTGCCATCGGCATTTTTGAAGAATGCTTGTAAGAAAAAAAAACACAAATGTATGTAGGTCTTGGAGTTTCATTCGTTCCACTGCTTGGAATATTTACTCCGTCTATTCTTAGGTTTTTCCAATCTGAATCTCATCCAAGTGAATAAAAAAAAACAATTGAAGAAACTTTTTTCAAAGTTGTCTCCACGTTAACAAAAATACTCCTGATTTTATGCAACAAGTATAGCACTGTAGCTGCGCTCCTGTATAACTGCAATGTACATATTCTCGACAGTTATCGAAGATTTACAAAGATTAACGAACTCCAGTTCATCGCCGTTCGGGCAAAACAATCAAGTACCTACTTATATTCATGCGTCGCGATCATCGTAATTTTATTTGTTCCGACCCTTAACATAACGAACAGCTGAATTTTTATTTTATTAGTTTAAATATATTAATGTGTATAATACTATGCTAATGATGATCATGTAGGTAAGGAATATTTTATTTGAAACCGCTCATTTTAAATTGTATACCTTCTAAAGGTATTTTAAGTAGTATTACTTTTAAACACGCGCATAATATAATCTTATCCTTCTGATAAATATTTATTCTAAATATGCAAGAAACACAAACCCCCAAATAAGTGGTGACCCCGACGTGTTTACTATTTGTGAAATACAAAAATTGTTAAATTTTCTCAAAATATCAAATGAAAAAAGTTTCAACATGCATTGTCATCAGGAATACTCAAATTCTTAAAGCTGTAACTAGTCGTTCTTCTTCTTTCTGTGCCTTATCAGGTCCCCCCGACGTTGGCGATCACTCTGGAGAATGCTTCTCTGTCCTGCGCCATTCGGACCAGCTCTCCTACCTGTGTTATTCCAGTCTACTGTCGGATATTGCGCAGCCAAGACATCTGCCTTCTCCCAACTCCACGACGACCCTCAATGTTGCCCTGTATTATCAGCTGCAATAGTTGATACTTTTCTCCTCGCAGAATGTGGCCCAAATATGATACTTTACGAATTTTTAAATTTGTCAGGAGTTCTCTGCTTGTATGTGCTCGACGCAAAACTTGTTCGTTGGATATTAAATCTGTCCACGGTAATCGAAGCATTCTTCGATGAATCTACATTTCAAACGCTTCTAACCGGTTCATGGTATTAACTAGTCGTTAAGTTAGTTTTAATTCGATTTCAAAATTCTAGTACGGATAGACATTTGAAAATAATTAAAAAAGTGTACCAAAAAAATACTTTTTTGAAATCCTTAATATAATTTTTCTATTCATGTTTGTATCTTATATTATTCATTGTTCGTTTTCATACTGTTTTATTTTATCTTTCGCTTTGTACCCTTCATTCATACAAAAACTACAATATTTTAGCGTTAGCTTTTAAGAATCAACCCAAAGCGCATGTTTTCGTAATAAAAACAATGGAAAAATAGTAATAATAAAATGTCTGGTGCGAAATCATCTGGCGGAAAAGTTGACAAGAAACAAAGAAAGCAAACTTAACTCTTAACTATAGAAAAACTTTTCGTCTTAGAACAGCTGTGGAATGAGATATTTTTTCTTACCTATAACTCTTATTCTCGACGAGGAACAGGGTGAATTAAGGGTTTAAATAACCATTTATACATAATTTATTTTTATATTTTATATATTAAGCACATACAGTTATTTTTATATTTACATACATTCAGTTTAACATTATAATATTCAAATACATATACAACAAAAAGTTTAGATGGAGCGAATAACAGGGGCTGACTTAAAAAGGGCATGGAATGACCATATGAATAATATTTTGAACGAAGGAAACATAAACAGCTTGAACAATCTACGAACATGTATGAAAGGATGCATGGACGTAAAGCAAGCCAGGAATGTGAATTAAAAAAGAGGAGTTTGGTGATCGGTTCTCTCTGCTTACCCCGTATGGTACCCCGTATGATGGTATGTATGTTGCCAACAAAGTTTGCAAAGTGCTAACTTGGTCAAGTATACAATTTATATAGCACAATCATAAAAAAAATTAAAAGTTATGCTTGATTGGGAAAAGGAAGATAATATGGAGAAAAGAATAAAAATTATAATGAAAAGAAAGGGTGGGGGGTTCAACCATTGAAACTTCAGCCACAACATTTTCTCTCATACATACACCCATCTACTGTAATTTGAAATAAAAAATATGTGTGTCAGTGAAAAAGACATTTATAAGATTATAACAAAAATACCCATACAAATTAATTTGTATGTGTATACATCGGTTAGCTGTCTACACTTATGTTATGTAACTTGACTCTGACAGTGCCAAGAATACCGGCTATACCGGCTTACTTTACCTCCCCATCAGCCCATCAGCAACACTAATACCTGACAGAACTCCTCCATAATACACCGCACTTTCCATTTTTGTAACTTCAGCATTAGTGATGCAGATATCTTTAACTCGCCCATTGATTATTGTAAAGAATAAATTATAACCTTATTAAGACGAGCGTCATTTATAGATGCCCACCAGCCACGTGCCTAAATGCCGAGCGTCATCTATACATGCTCTCATGCTATACCGAATTTTGAACCTTCATATCTCAGTAGATTCGCACTTGATTGAGACGAAAATTGTATGATTATAACTCCCATATATGTAACTTCAAGACATCTGTCGATGAATCAGCAAAAAAATTGTTATATTTTTTTTTTTTTTTTTTTAATAAGGCACAGCCACCAATAGAGGCGGATTTGTGAATTGTTATATTATTTAAAAAAATAAGAACTGTAACCACTGTAATTCATCGAAAATCAACAACCGAATTTAATCCCTCCCGCCCTTTGTAAGGATCTAACACGCATGCGCGTAGGAAAGAGAAATACTGCGCCGAGTCATTTTGTTTTATTGCGACGAACTTTGTGCTTTGAATTTCAATCGGCGCAAAAATGTTTAACGGCGTTATTCATTAAATTAATTGAAAAAATTGATACTTGATATTTTTTCAATTAATTAAGAATATACATACTGTATCCTGTACTGTGCGTGTTTTTTATATTTTTTTAATGATATCTATTGTTTTGTTTAATTTTTTTTGATATGACATGATTGCTGAATATAAATAAGTATTTTAATTTAAAAAATGGTGAATTTAAAAATATACCCTTTATTCACACACACACACACTCGTAAATCTAGACAAAGTTATTGTTTTTATTTCCGAGTTATTTCTTAAGTTTCATCAAAATTTAAGTTTTTTGAACAACGCAGTCAGTTATGTATAACATTCACTTCCTAACCCCCCCTATACTTGGTTACACCACCTTCACTTCTAAATCATTAATTTCTTCTTCTTCTCTCAAACTTAACTTTTGCTGAAAACCGAGTTATAACTTACTCGCTGCGGTTATCTTATTAAAATGCAAAACTTGAATACACTTCTGACGATGCAAATTAATTCTAAGCGAAAACCGATTACACAAAATCAACTTAACTTAAATATCTCATAAATTTTGTAGGTACATTCAAGACATTTTAAAATCCCAACTTCACATAAAGCCTTACTTTTTGAATAAAATCCGACTTCGGAAAATATTGTCAATGTCACATAAAAATAAAAAAGCACTATATAGTATAAAATAATTGACTAATTTAATTTAAAAAATACATCTAACCCGACAAATTATGACCAAAAAAGGTAGCAAAAAAAATATGCAGGTTCATCAAATAACTTAGAAGTTGGCAGCAAATACAAACGTATAGTTGTCGTCAAATAACTTGAACTTTTATCCGAGAAGGGGGGGGGGGGGCGATTTGCACGTAAACCAACGAAGCAAAAAGATACAAATTTGCGCTCTGCAGAACAGGAAGCTCGTTTAAGATGTTTGGCGAAAATTATACCTATGTACGATTGGTCGAGCGCTTTCACTTTCACTGTCGCTTTATACGTCGAATGATAACCTCCTCTGATTTTCGAAGTCGGTCCAAAATGGCTTAAGCTATTGAACAGTTTATCACAATTAAAAATAGTATACCGTATTTAAATAACATAGGTATAACTTGTAGATGCTTATGAATACAAACGAAATCATCAGTAACATAATTCGTAATTCAGTTCCTTGTAACGCTAATTGCTAGTCTCATCCACTGCATGTTTTGGCATCGTTTGATCTCTTCAATTACGGATATACACGTAATCACGCCGGGGTCACCATTGTAACATTTAAGATGTATGCGGTGTGATTATTAAGTTCTCTTGGCTTTTGAATCCCCGCTATGCAGATTCGAACTTGTCGATACCATATCGAATCTACATAATACCTCTATCAACACACATGTATATCCACTTATTTAAAATATCTTTAATTTTATTCAAAAGGTATTCAATCTGTATACATATTTGTTATTATTAATAATTCTGAATTAATAATTTAGTAATTAGATTTTAAGATAGTCTAATGTTTCTACGTACCTACTAAATTAATATACCAGGTTATGTGAAGATAATAAATGAAAGAGCTTTATTTGTACATTTATACCATTTATTAACGTAGAAAGCCTTCGAGAGACGAACTAACATAGAAGGCTCGCTGTTTTGCGTCGGCGATTATATACTGTTCGCTGTCTTCTAGAATGATCCATGGAGATGATTGTAAGACGACAGCGGCAGGGGAGGCTTCGTGTCGCCACACACTGAAAAAATAATTGTGACGACCGAACTGGCTACCTGCGTTTTTAGACAAACTTTTGTTATCAGTAATAAAAGTTAATCTATTTATGACTGTAGTGTTTAATACATACCTATTTTCATTTTATTACGTATAATTTCTATACATTTTATATTTTTTTTATAATTTAGGTAAGTACTAAACATCCGTTTTGAAAACAATGATTTTAAAAAATCTTGACAAGCTTTGTATTAGATTAAGAAGATATATTTATATAAAGTTAAACGCATCAAATTTATATGAATAAATTGAGAAAAATGTTAATAGATTTATGTACAAATAGGGATTGGAAGGAATTAAAAACAAGGAATGAATTTCATGCATATGAAACATGAATAAAAAGTAAACTTCAAGTTTTTTTTAAATCATTCTGCTGAGTATATTAAAATTGCTCGTATCGGGCAGTTGAAACATATAAAAACAACATTATATAAAATTAAATTATGTGATATAAAAATAATGATATAGATAAATAATTTGTATTTTTTTCAAATGGTAAATACCAAAATTCATAAATCAAAAAGAGTATGTAACATAGGTACCAACATGATGATATTTTTCTTTCTAAGAAAATGTCTATTAAGACTAGGTAGTATTTTCTTTTAAAAATAACATAAAACCCTAATGATACGTACTGTATAATGTAATCGTGGGAAGAAAGATGTCTACGTAATTGATAAAATAATTATGGTAGATTTATTATTATTATTATACGGAGCAGAGAAGATGCCTACGCAAACAATATTAAAAAGGGACATTAAAATTTGAAAGATATTTGTAAAGATTTGCCAAAAATATGGCGAATCGATAAACACTCAACAATCAAGGCGGTTTGCCCGGTAATATAATTTATATATGGGATGGTTTTAAAAATATGAACCAATACATCATTTTTGTTATACTCCCACGTACAAATGAAAAGTTGGTTGTGACCAATACAAAACTCTTCATAATATAATTATGGTACACATTTTTTTCATATTAACTGTTTAATTTATATAAAAGCATTTTATGAAGTGTATTGAGGTGTTCAGTTCAAAATGATATTTTAATTCATTAAATTAAGTTTTAAAAGTCAATGGACCTGATATATGATAAAACGAGTGGGTTGTAGCCAACGATATACTCCTCACTACCAAGTTACTCCACAGAGTATTCAAAATTTCAACATTTTTATGAAACGAATTTGTTCAATATTTTTTTATTTATGTAAATATGAAAACTTGATATTCCTTCATTGCCATTTTATGAACGTGTTGTACCTTTTTACTTATTTGATTTCATTTGATTCAGATTGAATTATTTGATAATTAAAATAATTGAGAAGGACTATATGCAGATATCATTCAAAATCTTATGGGGTCTAAGTAATTGAGTATTACATATTTGTAAAATTTGAAAAGAATCGAATGAGTAATTTAGTCAATAATCGGTAAGAAGTAAAATAAACACGCCGTACATATCACATAACATAAAGCACAGCTTTAAAAATTCTGAAAAAAAAACTTCCCACTATATCCCCTTTTATTAGAAAGGAGTATTATAAACATCATGTATTTATCATAATGGCTATATATCCTCATTTTTCCAGATAATGGATTTTAGGCGCCCGGGACAGCAGCTGCCTTATTGACATGGCTATGAATTTATTCACAAAGGTTGGCATCTTTAGTTAGGTATATTCCTTGGTATCTTAAAGTATTAACCTGTTCTATTGGAATGTTGTCAATAGTCTTGTTGTATGCATAAGAGCGATGAGATAATTATATCCATGATATGAGTAAACATGGATGGTTTACACTCCACCGATCAACCATACTTGGCCCCCTGATTCTAATGATCGGATATCCAAAATTAGTTGATTATTTAATTTTTCAGAACAAACTTGACTTGAAACGTAAAACTTTATCGAACATTAACTTTGATTTTATGCACTCTTTCGGAAGATAAAAGATTACATATCTTAGTTATGGAATTATTTAAAAAAAATTGATTATTGTTTTTTTTTTTTTTTAGGTAAATTTATGCAATGTAAAATTTAAAATAGTTCAAAACATTGAAAATACTAACGATATTTATATAGAAGCACACTGATTACAAAATATTTGACTCATGCATCCTGCCTGTTCTCACATATGGCACAGAAACGCTAACTAGTCCTAACGAAGCGAATTGTGCAAAAGTTGTTAGTTACGCAGAGAGACATGGAGAGAAAAATGCTGGGCATTTCATTGAGAGATCAGAAGACAAACAAAAGGATACGAGAGAAAACTAAAGTTGTGGACGTAGCTGAAAGGATGGCTACCCTGAAGTGGAGCTGGGCAGGTCATATTGCCAGATGTACTGACCAACGATGGACAAAAAAACTCCTAGAATGGCAACCTAGAACGGGAAGAAGGAGACATCAGAAAGACTGTAGGAGTAAATTGGATACAATGTGCTCAGAATAGAGACATGTGGAGGAGCAAGGGGGAGGCCTATATCCAACGATGGATTGAAAACAGCTGAGGAAGAAAGAAAGGAAGAAAGAAAGAGCGTATAGAACACTTCTAATTCTTGTTTATGGTATAATATTATTTGTTCTCTGGTAACTCTGATTTTATTTCGCCAAGTTTGCGGCACTTTTTCTCAGATAAATGTCAATAAACGGAACGGGTATGCTATTTTGACGCATATTTTTTTATTTGGTTTTTACAAAGGAATTTTATTTAAGCATATTTCTTTACTCCGATCGGCACACCAAACTCATCCCGATCCTGCGCCCGAATCCCGAACCACTGCCTGAGATTTTAAAGCTACGATATTCTTTAACGTTTCATACTCCGTCTTCCCTCTATATATTCCTCCTCTATAAGTTGTAGAAGGGCATATCAATCACCATGGAATATGTGGCCAAAATATGCTGGTTTGCGTCTCTTGACAGTGGTCAGCAACACTCTCTTTCTCCATCATAGAACTCTTTCATTGGAGACTATCGACCCATGAGATGCGCATCAACCTTCTATTTGTCCACATCTCGAATGATTCAATTTTATTTATTGTTGAGATTTTGAGTCTAATCTTCCACTCCATACAAAAGTACTGGCAACACGTATGCTTTAACAGCTCTCCATCTTGTAATAAGCCTTAGATCTCGATTACACAGCAGTTTTTGTACATATTTTGTAGAAGGTGGATCTAGCCGTCCATAGTAGTGGGAGTAAAAATAGGTATAAAAATAATCAATAGCAGACAAATGAATGAAAATATATATAAACGAAGCATTTTCTTTAGTAAAATATGGAAGCGTTAATTTATTGAATAAACAAAACACGCTGACGCATTAATTACTAAAACTTTACGTTATCTTCCATTAGCAAAATTATATTTCTCATCCTTTTCATTTTCTTTCCTTTCCACTCCTCCACATTCTCTTTAATTCTTCTTTCAACTCGGTGGTGCTTCGTACAAATTAAGGAACTCGTCATACTTATTATTATTTTACAAACATTGAATACCTACCTTCATGTCGCAGTCAATGTCCGAATAAGCTTTTACTACGGCGATGGCCGATTTACTGATGATAATAATTACAATTGATTGCTACAAATAATAACACTCACATATTAATATTACCATTATACACTTCCTCAGAAGAATAAGCAGATAAATAAGTAAATTTTAAATAATTTATTTGATCAAAATAAAATGAAACAAACGCACCGATCAAGCTTTCAATTGGGAATAATTCACCCACCCAGATACAAAACATATCAAAGGATTAGGCTCTGAGGAGGTCGCTATACTACCTATCAACCGTAAAGGTTCCTGATTATTTATGTTTAAAAAATCTTTAACACACGGATATCATCCAATGCTCGATAAATGTCAAATGCGTCTCTTATTGCACAGGAAAAGAAAACATGGTTTTCAGACTCCTCGTCCAGGCCGCATTCACAGTAAGGTGAGGGGGAAATCCCAATCTTGAACAGATGTCTGTCCAATCTGCAATGGCCAAATCGGAGACGAGATATATTGGATAATAGGTCTATTGGGAGATTCTTTGAGTAACACCAGGGATGAGAAGGTATCGTATTTTGATTGCCAAAGTTTCATCTCAACAGCTATTTCATAAATTGCTTTAAAACATTACACATATCAAAGCCAATTTAAAGATAACTTAAATTATTTTAAAAATAACGCTGAATATAAAATATATAGTGTTGTTCCACGACTACTAAAATAATATAGGAGATCGCTTTAATTAGACATAGATTGCACCTTAAGAGACTTAAATTTAGCTAACCTTATAATTTTTAGTAGGTATATCGTAATCTTTTCCATGTTTGAAAATTTCACTTCATAATAAAACTCCATATTCAAATAAAATTGTGATGAAAAAAATATTGAGTTTTTCGTAAAATTAAATTTAGTTCGCAAATACGACGCCCATTCACCGGTATCGCTCAATGCCGAGCATCGTCAGAATTCTGAAAAAATATATTATTTTTTATTATAATTTCATATGAGGTAGGTATATCGATTTTTTTTAAGATATTTATTTTTTAATAAAAAGTAATACATTTTTAGTTTCCCGCCAAACTGCAAAGCAAGTTTTTTGGCAGAGCAGATTCTCTCTTTCACATAATATTATAAGTTTCACATAATTATTTCAATAAATTTATCTCAAATATTAAAGATACAGAGACTAAACAAAAATTTGTATATAAAAAGGATAGCAAAAAAGATAAAAATAAATATAGGTGATTTCCACGAAAACGGCGCTATACAAGTTATCCAACTATAATAATAATATATTTTTAAAACTAAGAAGTGTTGCCATAGCATAAAAAATCATTTATTTAAATAACAATATCTATGTGCTCCCTTTAACTAAATTTTATCTACCCCTATCACAAACCTCTAATCTCCTTTCACCCCAAACACAGTTTCAAAGCACACTTCTACTATTGAGTGACAGTAGTTGTCATGCATCCTGACGTAGAAACGGTAACTTTTATACATACATGTCGTATCAAATAATTTATCCATAAAGGGATTTGTAATAAATAAATTTAGTACCTATACTTTTCAATTTTTAACCTATATCAATAAATGTGTTAGAAAATGTACCACGACATTAAATGTAAGTTAAATTATACCCCATAATCGGAATCGCTCCCCCAACTATAAGAAGAAAGGTGGCAGCAGACACAGAGAAACACAAGCAGATCCACGACCCTAGATATCCTCTTTACGATTACCGGATGGTACCTCCAAGACAAAAATCGATAAAAAGCTTCCTTCAGGTCACAAATGACCTCACAACCTCGTCAGGGATTGTAGAGGCAGGAACATGGGGACAATCCATGGATGATGCTATCCGAAAGCACAAACACCGTGCAAATTCTGAGCTACCCCACGTGGAAAACACTGAACAGACTAAGGGTTGGGGTGACTAGGTGCAAAAGTAACCAGCAGAGGTGGGGCTTTTTGGATGGGGAGGACACGAGCTGCGACTGCGAGGAGGTGCAGAGTGATTCTCACTTAATACAATGCCCGCTGATGCAAAATGCATGTAATATGAATGATCTACTGATGGCAAATAACAAGGCGATATACGTCGCTGCATACTGGAGTGGCAAGGCCTAAAGTCCGGATCCAATAAGTAAGTAACTGTTAGTTTTACTAACTATATTAACATTAAGTCTAAAAATACAAATATCTACCCCAGATGATAATTTTCTAACCTTTTCAATAACGCACTTAAATATGAATTCATTATGAACACGACACTTAGCCATTTTCAGTATCCCGCCTACGAACCACGCAATTTTTATTTACCCCAATACTTTTGCATATAAACTGAATATCTAATTTTTGAAATCGCAATGATGTTGTTAAACTACACGAAACACATGAATATGCATGCATTCACACCGTATCCTCGATTCAAATACTGAAAAAAGTAACGACATTTAAGTAAAAATGCATCCTTATTATCCGCCCTCAAAATTAATAGGAAGAAAAGGAAAAGCTCATTTTTATGAAGGGATCTATTTCAACCAATCCATTGTTTTCATTCATAACTACAAAAGACAGTGCGAATTGCAAAAAGACGGAGATAGCAACATGTCCAGTGTATGTGACGCGTGTTAAAAAGAGACAGCTACGATTTGAACAGTCTCTGTGATGTAGGTAAACCAAATATATCAGCTGTCTCAAAACTGTGTTTCGTTTGCACAAAATAAAATAATATATTTTTAATTAAGATATAACTGGAAAATATGAATCTTTAAAAAAATAAAATCAAAGCTTATCAGAAAATATTTTGTGAAAATACATAATAGTTTACTATTGATTATTTTCAGTGGTGGCAGAACTGTGAATGCGCTTACAGTTCAGTTCATTCGCATTTACCAACCTCTTTGTCTCTTTGTATTTTTTTTAAATTGGCTGTAAAAATGTAGGTATATCATCAATTTTTATGCTTTTTAAACGATAAGACATTTTCAAAATGTATATGCTTATAAATTGCTAAATGTACATATTAGGCATGGTATGGTTGACTGCCTATAAGCTTTATCCCACCGCTACGTTGTATAAACGATACCCCCTATTCAGTAACTATTGTAACTAAAATAGGAACGTTCTAAAATTGTAGATTTTAGATTTACGGTCTTATTTTATCGTTATAAAATATCAACTTGGACTAAATGGAATAGGAACGTACCTATACTGGCCGGAATGTTCTTAAAAAAGGTACTTAATTAGACGTATTTTGAATAATTATATGTAAATGATGAAAATTTCATAATTATTCATAATACGTTTGATTCAGTAACTTTATAAGAACGTTTCGGCCACAATAGGTACGTTCCTATTCCATTTAGTCCAAGTTTATATTTTATATCGCTGAAATAAGACAATTACTTGCATATGCAGACGATATCGATATTATATCTAGAACGTTGCCTTGCATGAAGGATAACTTCTTGAGACTTGAGTCTGCAGCCAATAACATGGGTCTAAAGATCAACGCTTCAAAGACAAAATACATGGCAACAAGAAAAGCATCACTGAATAGCACCACCGTAAGAAACGAGTCAATATCAGTGGGAACCCATCAGCTAGAAGCCGTTGAATCATTCACATACCTGGGATCTATTGTTACAGCGGACAACAACACCAGTGCGGAAATAAGGGCAAGACTTGCCGCGGCAAATAGATGCTATTATGGCCTGCTAAAGCACTTAAGGTCACGACTCATCTCTCGTAAAACAAAAACCCTCATTTACAAAACTCTTCTTAGACCGGTCATGACATATGCATCAGAATGCTGGACATTGACCAAGAAGGACGAAAATGCATTGTTGGTGTTCGAAAGGAAAATACTTCGCAAAATATTTGGTCCTACCTGTGAAGGAGGATCTTGGAGGATCCGGTTTAACCACGAGCTAGAAATAATGTATGGCGAACCAAACGTTGTCCAATACATCAAAATACAACGTCTACGTTGGCTCGGACACGTTTGTAGAATGGAGGATAACCGGGTCCCAAAGAAAGTATTGGACACCTGTCCTGAAGGAAGAAGAAGCAGAGGGAGACCTAGGATGAGATGGCTGGACGACATCGAGGGCAATATAAGAGCGATCGGACAGACAAACTGGAGGAGACTTGCTGTCGACAGGGCGGGATGGAGGCAGTTTCTTGAGGAGGCCAAGGCTCGCACCGGGCTGTAGCGCCATTGCTGATGATGAAATAAGACCGTAAATCTAAAATCTACAATTTTAGAACGTTCCTAATTTATTTCCAATAGTTACTGAACACGGGGTACTGGGTGTGTATACATAAAAAAAGTTGTTTATCATTATTACTCCTCACTCACCCAAGGGGGAGTTATGAATTATTAGGCTTAGATTGTATTCTGAAAGTTTCATCACAATGAATTTGTGTGTCCTGTGTACTATGTGCTATGTATGGTGTGTGTATTCTATGTTATCGATTATAGACCAAAGTACTAAATTGATTGTATTCAAATTTTGTAAATAATTTCATCTTTCACTGCATCAAGGATTGCACAATTTAAAATATTTAGGCAGTAATGTATCAATGAGTATAATATTTAAAAGATACAGGTATTAAAACTCAGCTGTATTCTTTCAAAAGCAGAATAGAGTTGTAGCCAAATATTTTGAACTTTTAAAAACACACAAATTTGCGCTCTGCCAAACCGGAAGCTCGTTCAAGATGTTTGGCGAAAATTATACCACCATTTTTAAGAGAGTCAAAATTTTAAGACAGTAAAATAGACAAGTTCAGCAATGAGGTTCACCACCCATTCTGAATATAGTGCCTTTTTAGGTGAGACGAGACTGGTGTGTGGGTATACACTGATGTGTTGTGCTCCCTTTTATAAGGCAATGCACACCCGCACACCTTTTGCTGGTTACCCCACATTGTGGGATATGCCGTGATGGTATGAATGAATAAAATAGACAAGATGAAGTAAAATCCGCCACGATTGTATTCGAATGAAAATCTTTGAGAACCACTGTCAACAGTATCTCGCACGTGGTACAGAGGGAAATATTCAGTTCTCGTTCACCCTCACAGGGCAAAGAGCGTTTTTCCTTCGCCCGAAGAAACGTAAAAGAACTTTGAGTCAAAAGTTTTCCGTGAAATTATACGGTGCCACTAAGTTGCGCTTTATTTTAGGTACACAAAAATAAATAGCCCCAAGTTTATCATATTCAAAATATCTCCCCAGTGTACATTAATAATTTTGTCGTCTTGAGATGTGAAAGTTGTACGGTTCATACAGTTATACACAAAGAGGTACCTATTATCATACGGTTATCATCAAATGTTTACGTTGCCTATAGTGGCTCGTTTCAAAGCAATTATAAAGTTGCCAACATTGTTTTGTTTCGTATGAAATAACACGTTTTCATTATTATTCCGAGTATATTTTGTGTTTTGACGAAATGTGAATATTTTGTTGTGATAAATCATACTTCTTGACTTTGTGTGTGACTATTTGTTTATGGTAAGTTCTTGATTTTTTGACCATTAATTAGTTTTATAATATTAATAATGCGGATATTTTTAAATCTGTCGATTGAGACGACTTCAATTTTGTAGAATTCCATTACAATTAGTTATAAGTATTATTCCATAAAGTATTTTTTTTATGGACGTTTCGGCTTTAAGAGGACATATAACGCTAAACCTAGTGACTGAAAACATGATATATTAAAACCGCCTAATGTGTTATGGAGTTACGCGTTAGTAAGGGTAACTGTCGCGTGCGTTAAAAATGGTTTATATGTGATTCAAAATATCGGAAACCCCAAATTTGTTGATTTTTTGCAATTTAAGAACAAGCCTTACATGAATTCACTTCGATTTTATGCACTCTTTAAGCATATACAAGATTCATTTCTCTACGACATATAGTTAGGGAGTAATTTTAAAAAAATGTCATAAAAAAGGATATTTTCAATAATTTGTTTAGGAGAATCGATGCGTAATTTTAAAATTTTGTGACAAACATTCACTAGAGAAATGTTGAAAATACTTATGGTATTTTTTTTTAGAAACACACTGTTACATATATTTGAGAAATTTAATTTGAAATTGGGGTGTTTAGGTATGGCCCCTTAATGGCCATACTCAACTTGTCATTAGGCCATAATAAATCATTTGACTATTACCTTATAATACGAAACAGTCGTCAGAAGACAAAAAAATAATTTGTATGAAAATATGTGTTCATATTTTTTATTATTATAAATAATGTTCTTCGACGTTCTTATAATACAAAAAAAAACGCTAATGTCACTCAGAATTCACCATTGTACCGATGCCTTACCACATACATATAATAATTTGGAAAGTATTAGGTGCGTGGACATATTCTGTATGTCCAGGACCCTTTTCAGGAGCCACATTAGACAGGAATAATTCATTGTTATGTTATCAGCAGTGAGTACATGAAACATGAAATCAAAGGTGGGCTGATTAAGTTACAATTACATACGTTATTTTTATTTATTAAATTGGTAAATATTTATTTTTGTACATTGCCCATTTTTTCCCTAAATATATAATGACAACAAATAAACGGTTTTTTACTTATTTATAAATAAAAAAACATAAAAAATCATTTATATTAATTGATCTAGAACCGACGACCGCAATAGCGAGATCGTTGAATGGCCAAACGAAAATCAATCAATCAAAATCAATCAATCTTGAAACTGACAATATACTACTATACCAAAGAGACTAGATAATGATAAAATAAGTCTGAAATTGGCATACAATAAAGTTAAGTAGCTGAAATATAAATATGCAACCTTTCAAAATTTGCAACTTACCCAAGCGGTTTGAATCGAAACGCAATAGATTTTTTAATTTTTATCCTCTTTTGTCGAGATATTTATTTTTTATATATTAAAATGTTGTTCAGCCGAGATATTTATTTTTTAAATAATTAAATTTTGTAAAGGTGGTTCGGCCACATAGAAAGAATGAGTGATGACCGTCTGACAAAAAAAGTATACAAGGCTGATAAAACAGGAACAAAAAGTAGAGGTCGGCCATGAAAAAGTTGGCACGATCACATAAATGGGATTTTGAAAGATGGTGATGTTAGAAGTAAGAATAATAGAAGTGCGTGTATGAGACGATGTATGGACGTGAATGAAACGAGGAATGTATGTCAAGAGAGAGGAGTCTGGCGTTCGGTTATCTCTGCCTACCCCAAATAGGGAAATGGCGTGATGGTATGTATGTATGTAAATATAATAATAGCGTATCATAAGTGACAGTAAAAATACATAGTGAACTTATGCATGTATAAAATTATGTTATACGACATTAATGAGTATTTTCACTTTTAAGTAGTGCAATAATATATGTAAAACATACTTATATCATAGTTTATGATTTTTTCATTGAATCATTTATGTAACGCTAGTTTTTTATTTATTTTTTGTTTAATGAATATAAAATAAAAATAATATACACTTCCTTGCACCCTGCGCAAACTACGAGTTTATTGCCAAATGGCAATTTCTTTCAACTAACCAGTGTTTCCAGCCCAGAGAAGCAATATTAGCGTGAAAAAGAAATTCAAAAAATATTTCCTTTGCTGGGAATCGAACCCAGGACGCCCGCACAGAAACCAAACGACTTACCAACTGTGCCATGGCGGTCGGCATATACATATGTATGTATCAAAAAAAAATAAGTCTGGCACCTGTAAGTGGATGCGTTTACCAGTGCGCATCGTCTTAATAGCTTATAATTGCAGATTTTTATGTCATTTCAGCATGATTTTCATCATCATCAGCAATGGCGCTACAGCCCGGTGTGGGCCTTGGCCTCCTCAAGAAACTGCCTCCATCCCGCCCTGTCGACAGCAAGTCTCCTCCAATTTGTCTGTTCGATCGCTCTTATATCTCCCTCGATGTCGTCCAGTCATCTCATCCTAGGTCTCCCTCTGCTTCTTCTTCCTTCAGGACAGGTGTCCAAAACTTTTTCTTTGGACCCGGCTATCCTCCATTCTACAAACGTGTCCGAGCCAACGCAGACGTTTTTTTTTATGTATTGGACAACGTTTGGTTCACCATACATTATTTCTAGCTCATGGTTAAACCGGATATTCCACGATCCTCCTTCACAGGTAGGGCCAACTATTTTGCGAAGTATTTTCCTTTCGAACACCAACAATGCATTTTTGTCCTTATATGTCAATATCCAGCATTCTGATGCATATGTAATGACCGGTCTAAGAAGACTTTTATAAATGAGGGTTTTTATTTTACGAGATATGAGTCGTGACCTTAGGTGCTTTAGTAGTCCATAATAGCATCTATTTGCCGCAGCAAGTCTTGCCTTTATTTCCGTACTGGTGTTATTGTCCGCTGTAACAAGAAATCCCAGGTATGTGAATGATTCAAAGGCTTCTAGCTGATGGGTTCCCATCTGATATTGTTTCGTTTCTTACGGTTATACTGTTCAGTGATACTTTTCTTGTTGCCATGTATTTTGTCTTTGAAGCGTTGATCTTTAGACCCATGTTATTGGCTGCAGACTCAAGTCTCAAGAAATCATCATTCATGCAAGGCAACGTTCTAGCCATTATGTCGATGTCGTCTGCATATGCAAGTATTTGGCTCGACTTTCTGAAGATTGTTCCTGTTGTCTTTATGCCTGAGTCTATAACAGCTTTTTCCAGTACAATATTAAACAAAAAACATGCCAATGCATCGCCTTGTCGGAGCCCTCTATATGTTGTGAACTGTTCCGAGGCACTACCCTGTATTTTTACACTGCAGCATGTATTAAACATGGTCATTCTGACAAGGCGCACAAGTTTAGGGCGGATAGCCAGCTCCAGCATTGCCTCGTGGAGCTTAATTCTGTTGACACTGTCGTATGCAGCCTTGAAGTCCACAAACAGGTGATGTGTTTCAACATTATACTCCAGCGTTTTTTCGAGTATCTGCCGCAGTGAGAATATTTGGTCAATGGTTGACCTACCCGGTCTGAACCCAATCTGATACTATCAGTATAATTTTAACTTTCATAATTTTATGTTCTTCATGCATTGCTATAAAATCCTTCTGTTTGCGTTGAAACATTAGTGATTTGTTCAGCGCACACCCGGGAAGATTTCTGAGTTTTACGTATACATTCATCTTCATACATTCCCTAATATAAGCAACAACTTACTGTTTTATTGTTGGTGAACGAAATCAGTCGTGGCAGGAGATTCGAATTCGCGAACATTGGATTACTAAGCCAGCGCGCTAACCGCTTTGCCACCAGCCATCTAAATATTTCTAAATATTTATTTCACATCTTACAAATAAATTTACTTAAAATGATCACCTAAAAATTTATGTGACGATCCAAAAGTGGGCTTAACGCGGAATCTTAGGAAAATCTTTACCTTGGACAAAAGGGACTGATGGGACGAAAGGGACAGGTGGAATGGAAGGGAACTACAGTACCTTATGAGATTGTCCTTTTTACCTTCCATTTTTTTTTTTACCAAAAAATGAATAATATGTCCTTGTTAAACAAGTACATATACATCTCCCTACGTTCCCTAAAATAAGCATATAAATGCTTGTGCTATAGGTGAACGAAATCGGTCGAGGGAGGATTCGAACTCGCGACCACTGGATTACTAACCCAGCGCGCTTTCCGCTCTGCCATCGACCCATCCAATATCCGATTTGATATAGATATTTCTGTGAAAACTTGGTTTAGGTACACACCAAGAGACCATTGAATGAACTCCATGTAGGTACCTATCTAGACAATTATTAATAAATTTCTTTGTGAAATGTCGAATAAATTAATAAATAAAAATTATTTCAAATGAATTTTCATAACATTTTCTTCCGTATTTGATTATTCCACACATAATTGATTTACTCATTAAAATTAACACTATGTATACGCATACATAGAACAAGACCAAATATTCTGTAACTCTAAAATACACGTATCATGTTTGTTAGTTTTGAAAGTATATTTGTTGTTTTCAAATACAACATTATTTATATTACCCACAAAATATTAACAACACAAGTTTAGACATCATAACTTTGATATTTATGTTGTGACTTGAGACTGAATTTCATACCAAAATCATTTATTTTCAATTTGACATATCAGATCGTATATATGTAGTTTACAAAACTGCGTACTTTTTAACTTTAAAAAAATAGATACTCATGTATAATAAGATATTATTATACATGTATAGTAAGATATTATTATATCCATATTATTTATATGTGGTTATAACGCTTTCTTTGTACGTCATTATATAAATTGCCTTATTAACGACAACGGAGAACATACCTACATAATTTCTTTTGATTTTTTTTGTCCCCAAATGTGAAGTTGACTAAAAGCTGTTTACATAATATATATATACATAGGTACATAATACCATAACGGCATATCCCACAATGTGGAATACCAGCGACAGGTGTGCATTTCCTTATAAAAGGAAGCACGACGTATGCATGTATGTATATCCACACATCAATCTCGTTTCACCTAAAAAGGCAACGTTCAGAATGGGTGGTGAACTTCATGATGTTCTTTTGCGTTTTGTATTTTTAGGTAAAAATATGGCAAAAACTATTAAGTCTTCCATAAACAACAATTCATAATTTTCCTTTATGGTTTTATATGAATAAATTATAACAATGCCTTCATTTTCTGGAATATTGAGGTCTATAATATTAATTTCACAATGTACAGACAGTTTAAATGAGTTCCATAAATGTGTAAGACTAATTATTGTGCGCAGAACTCTTTTGTCAGACGCAGTTGTAAATTGTATAATTCTGTCATTAAGTCTGATATAGATATTCTAAATAACGATTTTGCAGTTTTTAAAAGAAAACTTTTTAATGTTGTGTGAAAAGAATACTTTTTAACTTATATGTGGGTACGTGTTAACTGTTTTTTTTTTTCATTTCTTGACTGGTTAACTGGTTATTTATTTTATTATTTTTATTTTTTATTATGTTATGTTTTATTTCAATCTTGTTAATTCTTCCTCTTGCTATAACTAATGTTTTTTCCTTCATAAAGTATCTTATTGTAAACCATTTATGGAAACTTTGCTGGTTTATTTGATAATCAATTTGTACCATTACAATTTATTTATAAAACTGTATGTTTCCTTGATAAATAAATAAAATAAAAATAAAAAATAAAATAAAGATGCTATTAGGGATTTTCATCTTTAGAAGAGAAAGATGTACCTACCCTATAGGTATAAAGCACAAAATAATATATATTCAGTTAATTAAATGTTGATATTGATATCATTTATGAAGTTTATGTACATTGACATAAGTTTTAAGTGGATTATGTTTTTGTCTGGGGTTTGATAGGTACATATTTTTTAAATATATTATGTATGTACCTATTCTCAGTTAATGAATTTAAACCTTTCTCATATGTTGTGATGTTATTATTTATCTTTCTTGCTTATCTACTTTTCTTTTTTCATTATTTTAGCAATTATTAAAACATATCTCTGTGGTCTTTTTCTCGTCGTTATGAAGTGGTGAATTATTATAGGAAATCTTAGGAGCCGCTGGTTAAAAATATTATTCAGTTTTTAAAAACCCTTTTGAATGAACATTCCTAGGTATCAAAACTTTGTTTTTCCCTCTTGTTTCTTTATTTGTCTCGATTTTTTGAATTTTCATTTCACTTTCTCTAAAAACTTTCTTCTTTAATAAGATTATTTTTTTTTCGAAACCATCGAATTGCTTTATCTTAAGCACCTTTTTATCCTTTCACTCTTGAATTTTGACCGAATCAAAGGTGTTCATTGAACATTTTCCTACTTTTGACCTTCGACCTTGAGCTTACAAGAACATCAAGACTCATTTTCACTTAATACTGTAAAGCTTTTATCAGGGATCTCTCAGGCGATTCGAGAAATTGCAAACTCTAAATATTTCACAAGAAAACTCATACAAACATTTACAAATGTGTTTCTCAACAATGATTGCTTAACAGATATTATCTTTAAATATACCTTGCTCGAAGATGTAAAATCCAGTTTTATTTTTGAGTTTACATAATAACAAAATCAAGGTGCACATAACGCATATTATAATTTACATATGGCAAATATCCCTGGTTTTATCTAACTGCTGTTTTATCCTGGTACATTCTGGTATAATCGAAATCTTATCGGATTGGAAAACAGACCATTATTTTTCGGTATATATAATACCATTACAGAGGGCAGAAGAAATAGAGGCAGGCCCAAGCTAATATGGCTGGACGATACAGAAGACGACATAAGAGCGATGGGAATAGCAAACTGGAGGACAGGGACGGCTGGAGAAGGCCAGGGCCCACACAGGGCTGTAGCGCCAATGATGATGATGATGAAATATTTTTTTTACAAAATCTTATTCTACTCCATCAGCCTTCCATCTTCCAGCAGTCTCTTCCCCTGAGATCTCCACAGCTTCCTACCTGGGCAGACCGCATCCATTCGCCTCCAGCCACTCGTCTAATGTCGTCAGACCCCTTTGACTGAAGCCTTCCAATACTTTTTTTGACCGATCTAGGTTTTATTTTTAACAAACAGGTGCTATGTCATCAATTATTTAACACGCACCCAATAACTAGTTGCCACATTCTGGAAACTAACGATATTTATCGTCTCACAGATGCAGACTGAAAACACAATTAAAAACTGTGTCTCCACCGGTAATCGAACCCGGGACCCTTGGATCAGCAATCAGATACCATACCAACTGAGCCACGATGGCTGACTATATGTATTGTGAAAATTAGTTATATACTAGTTGCTTGTAACACATGAGATCCAACTGTCGATAGCGATAGTATGTATAGTTGAAGAATTAGTACCAAACTATAAACCCAAATTATTGAATATTTTAAGATATTTTGTTTTCTATACAGCACATGTAGGTATGTATGTCAAGATAGGATAGTATGGAGGTCAGTCCTTTTTTCCTACCCGGAATATGAAAACAGCATGATTGTATGTATGTATGTTTAGATATTAAGTATCAAACTATTAAGTCTTCTTAGATATTGTGTATAGGCGACTGCCATACAAATTGTATGAAGCGATGTCGTCACTTCATTCAATTTTTATAAAAATTGTTAAAAAAAAATTGAGATGTACTATTAGAATGCTGATATTTTTTATAGAAAATAAAAAAATCTAGTTGGGGTGTTTCGGCTTTTTTCGATATTTTTAAAAACTTTGGAAATATAGGCAGTTAAACACATTAATTTGTCATAAAAAAATATTTTTCTCAATAAAAAATGTTTGAGAAACTCTGGAATTTTTTGGAAAATAATAAATTTGAGATTTTGTATTTGCCTATATTCATACCAATTTCCAGCGTTCTAGATTTTATGGTTTCTGGCATATATAGAAAAATAAAGTAAAAATACTAAAGTTGATAACCCCTGACTGAAACAAAAATTTACAATTCTGAGTATAGTCGTTTTGTAGACCTATTTATGTTTATATATTCTGAAAATTTCGGCTCTGTTAATTGAGCGGATTAAAAGTTAACACACACGCACACACACACACACACACACACACACGCACGCACGCACGCACGCACGCACGCACGCACGCATAGACATACAGACAGACACACACAGACACACGAAATGTTCTTCTCCGAATACTGAGTAAATCCGTACATGGAACATATATGCAGCGGAGCCTTTAAGTTAGTGTTTTTTGTCTTCAAAGTTGGAAAAACCGTGAAAAATATAGACTCTGCATACAATCGTGTTCCTTCCTACACGCGTCTTGGATTTAAACTTCCTCTTCCTTCAAAAGAATTTCATTCTCTTGAACGAATCGACAGTTGGATTATTTTACATAATTTTTTCGTCAAAAACTTCAAGAGGAATCACGTATTGGTTCATTAAATATAGGTACCTAGGTATAGATACATAATATACTGGTTAAGTTACCAAAAAATAAAGCAAAATTTTACACAGAGAAGTTGACTAATTGAATTTCTTTATTATAAAATAATACTTTTCGTTATGTTATGGTTTCATGTTGAATTGTTGAGTTTTGATTTATTGTATTTTTTTTATAAATATTTACATACCTACTTTTTTTTATTGCATTTGTTTAATTTATTGTCCAGGTAGAGTTACGATATATGAAGGTGAAAGGGATTCAAAACAAAGATATTAAACGAAACGAGGGAAAACGACGGTTAGAATCACATGTCACTTCCATCTTTGATGAACCACGAATGAGAACACAATATAATCGTTTCCAAACAAACAACGAAATTATTTCGTTATGAAGATCAATCTCTTGAAAAGACGTAATGGAAAAATTATATGTCCGAATGTGATTTGAGATACACAAACTCCGTGTGTTTTAGTTCGAGTCGAGTGATTTACTCCATTTTCTGGCGAATAAAGGGACATTTCTACGTCGCTCAGGACTTAGACAATTAATCAAGCTCATTCACTTTGTACAATACTTTTCTCGTTAACACCGACCTATATAGAAAACAAAATGGCTAGGTCAGGTTAGGTCTGTGATGGATTGCTCCAACGCTTGATTTGTAGACAGCTTATAACCCGATGTGAAAGTCTGCGTACAGAACACCGTATGAATCTACACAAGTTCTATGTAACCACGAAGTTATAAGGCATGTGAATGTTAGATTGAAAGCGAAATTGTGACTAGGAATAAAATAAATTCTTCACGATGTTTTAGACGCATAGAAATAATGAATGATGAACGTCTGAAAAAGCAAGTAAACAAAGCAGTCAAGAGTGGAATGAGTTTTAGGAATCAGCTGAGAAAAATTTGGCTCAAACTTGTGAACATAAGTTTCAAAGATGGTAATGAACGAAGTCAGAATAAAAGGACAACATATATGACACGATGCAAAGATTTAAATGAGTCATAATATGTATGTCAAGTTAGAATACTGCAAATAACTTTCTGCCTACCGCAAATAAGAAAACAGCAGCACCAATACTTTTTCCATGTAATTTTTGACTATGTATTTAGATGATAAATGTTATTGGAAGTGCTTTTTATTAACATCTGACGGAGATGGGAAATTTATGACAAGTTGAAAAAATCGTAGAACATGTTAACTAGAATGGACACAAAGCAATGCACATCTACACCATGGAATAATATAGAGGCTATTATTTGTCTCAGCCTATCACTATTTTTGAAAAGACACATAAGTTTGTACGAGAAAACCCTACAGCTTAACCATTTCATCGCGAACGCAAATTTGAATTTATTTTCTTTCGGGAAAACTATCATTTCCTCGACTTGTTTCAAAATAATTTCATTTACCTCTATTACGAGGAAGAAATTTGGAGCGTACGACGATAGTAAAACATGAAAACACTCTTAAATAAAGTCCGGAAAAGGGTGACATTTAGGGTCGAAAGTTTTTTACGGTCACTAAAATACGTTTTTCAGCAGGTAACCTCTAGTTCAATTATAGTCCGACGGGACAGCGATTTACTCCAATAATTCCATTTTCCCTTTTGTCGATTCATAAAACTCTGAGCCTCCATATCGATCGCAATCACAAGAAATAAAGAGGAAATCATTTCATCTTTCGCTTCAGTTGAAGTTGATCAACTTTATAGACACAGTTTCCAGGGATTAAATCTTATTTGACGTTTATTTTAAAAGCCCGGGAGCTTCCGGAAAACAAGGGTGCCTCTGCCAAAAATTAAAATAATCAAAATACTTATTGTGTTCACCAAAAAAAGTGCAGAAGGCAAAGTGGCTTTTGGTACGTATTTATGTTTTTTTTTAATAGAAAAAAAATGAATATGTCCTTGTTAAACAAGTATGTACATATACATCTTCTTACGTTCCCTAAAATAAGCAAATAAATGCTTGTGATATAGGTGAAAGAAATCGGTCGAGGCAGGATTCGAACTCGCGACCACTGGATTACTAGCCCAGCGCGCTAACCGCTCTGCCATCGACTCATCTTTTATTGACTAATTTAAGTATTAATCAAATTACATATATGTTTTATTCTCAGAGTGGAAATTCATGATGATTTTTATGAAAAATATTAAAAAGACACATCGTAATTTTTATTATTGCATAAATTCGAGTATACGTCAAAATAGTACTTCAATAAATAATTTTCCAATATCTTTATTGTTTCCGTAAAAAGTTCAACAAAACATAAATAAAATTACAAAAAACAAAATATATGAATTTATACAATAATGGGGGAATTAGGAATGGGAGTGAAAAGACTGATCGATTGACCCAGTCACACGTGTTATTACAACAATAAGGAGCCGGAGTTAAGGCCGCACAGGCACTGATAATTTTTAGCGAGTTGTACCTACTCCCCTTGTTGTAGAAGCAGTGGGGTTCGCCCCGCCTTAAATTTCGTACGACTTGACTAGCGTGTAACGTAAGCAACAATTTGAATTTCGCTACTCCCACCACCACCCGCTCTGCCTATGGGGACTGTAATCGGCCCCTTCACAGAACGCTAAGTGAACGACAAAAAAAAATGCATAGCACGAAAAGTAGCTCATGGAGCCCTCTAGATTAGCAATCTCGGCACCATAGTGCAAAAAGAAACAATCAACGAGTGCGAACAGAAAATTCACACCCGTGGACTGTCTTTGACCTCAGATCCCCCTACATGCAGACCATCAGAGAAGTGACCAAGAACTCTGGAAATAATTAATTTAACGGGAATCTTCTAAAAGTAAGGCACCATATCTATGACAGAAAACCTTAAAAGCTTTATAATTTTTCTTCGAGATCACAAAATCCGCATGACCAATGGGACCTTGAAGAGGCCCACGGACAGCAACGAGGAGCTCCGATCTATATGAGGACACCATTGGGTGGCAACATTCCCAAAGGATATGTTCCGAAGTTTGGTCCGGGTATTGACAGAAATGACATGAAGCAGATGAGGCAATGTTAAATCGGTGAAGATAACTTTTAAAGTTTCCGTGTCCTGTGAAAAATTGGGAAGTCCAAAAGTCTGGAACAACCCAGGGAGATTTAAGACGATACCTCACGTCGGGAAAAAATAAGTAGGTAATTCTTCCCACTGAGCAGGCCGTCCAGCGAGTCTGCCAGATGTTCTGCAAATTTTCATTTACAGTCCTTTCAACAAAGCCGCGTGACACTCGACCCTCTGGAGGGAAGAGAGGAATATTTCCGATCATAGAAGAACAGCCTCGCGTAAGGTTGAAAACAGCCCCTCTACGCTGAAGTTCCAGATCAAGGGGAGTCATGCCTGTCAAAATTGGCAGTGCTTCAGTGGGACTCGTTCCATATGCTTTGGATAAAGCGATGAGAGCGAATCGTTGGCCTGAGAGCAAAATTCTACGTATATGTTGAAGCTCACAAGCGTGAGACCAACATCCTGCTGCATAGCAAGCAATGCCGAGGTAAACTGCCTTATAGAAAAGACAGGATACTTGAAACTGTAAACCCCAGTGTGCCTTGGCGATGTGTGAGATCTTTAAAAAAGCTGACTTAGCTTTGTCGACACACAATCGAGCATGGTTTTTAAAATTTGGTCCTCTTTCCAGAACAACTCCTAGGCAAGTGATTTGGTCCCGAAAACTTACATTTGTTCCAGAGAACTTAATAGACGGCTGTCTACGTAGTAAGCCTTTGAAAACCAAGCCATATGTCTTATTAGGAGCGAAGCAAAGTTTATTTTTTACACCCCAGTCGGAAACTAAGGAAAGAGCTTGAGTATCTGAGTTCTCAATAAATCTACGGGAATTACCACGGACGAGGATGTATGCATCATCGGCATACGCTTGAATCGTACAATTACTGGAGAGAGGAAGATCCAGCAAGTCATCAAAAAGAATGTTCCAGAGAAGTGGACCGAGAACAGAACCCTGAGGACATCCAATGCTTACCTGTCGCGTATGTAGAAATTGTCCCCCAGGCAGGACTATGCGGCGATTTTCAAAGTAACTCTTAACTATCAGATATATATTGCGGGGTATATTCCTTGACTTCAGTTTATGCAAAATGAGCGGCCACCAAGCATTGTCAAATGCACCACTAATGTCAAGGGAAATAGCAATAACATATTTTTCGTCAGAATGTCTTACAAATTCTGACATATAATTTATAGCATCGACTGTTGAAATCCCAGGTCGGAAGCCAAATTGGCGAGAAGAAAGTGGACATGAGTTAGAAAGATGGGATTCAATTCTACTGCATATAAGTCTTTCCAGAATCTTGCCCAGAATAGGCAGGAGAGTAACAGGTCTATATGCTTTTGGGTCCGTGCTAGGACGATCGCATCGTTTGGGAATTATAGTCATGAGGCCCGTTTTCCAACAGTCTGGAAAACAGCCTTCGTCTAAACATCTTTTTAAGAGGGAAACCATTTCAAATTGAGCCAAACGCCAACATCTTTGTATTAAAATAGAGTCGATACGGTCGAGGCCTGGGGATTTATTTAGTTTAAGGTTCCCAATAATTAAATTGAGTTCCTCAACAGAAACTGGTGGCGAAGCGGGTGTCTGAGGAATGTTGTGTTGAAGAGCACGTACCCATTTATGAAAAACATTGTCGGTAGACGGATCATCCGATGGAATCAACGCGTCCAGAAAAACGGAAGCTCACCAGTAGTTGCATCGCGGATGCAAGATATTGTTGCGCCATTTCCTCTCTTAGAAGAAACGGCGCGATATACCGCACCCCATGGATCTGAAGTAGAAACCTCGGAAACCAAACGTCGCCAACTTACCTTCTTCGCACGAATAATTTCATTTTTATATAGATTGTGTGCACGTCTATAAGCAGAGTACAAGTCGAGAATAATAAACTCAGCAAAGTTCCTATTGCGTCCCAATTTAAGAGTTCGACGTGCACGTGTAACGCTGCGTTTCAAAGAATCGAGTCCTGAGTGCCACCAAGCGTTTGGTTTTAATTTTTCTGGAGTAGATCTGCCAATTGACTTTTCTGCACATATAATGATATTGTTAGTGAAATCAGAAGCAGTATCAGATATAGACATAGCATTTGGGTTAAAGCGATTCAGAAATCGAATAAATTCAGCATCAAATTCGACAATGCGCTCACACCTCGTGCGAAACGCCTTGGAATATGAGACTTTTGAACCGAGTCAGTAGGTGAAGTAGAAATTGTAAAGACAATAAGTTCGTGATCGCTACCCGAATAATCTGTATAAACACGCCAGGAGGAAGTCTTTTGAGCTATTTGAGCCGAAGCCAAAGTGACATCGATGTGGCCAAACCCAACCGCACCAGAAAAAGTGGGAGGACTAAAGGGATCATTGATAACGGTAAGCTCGTGCCGAGCTATGAAGTCCTCACAGAGTTCACCTCTTTTTGCTTTCCTAGACCCTGCAGTGGTAGAATGACACCATAGAGGGGACTCAGCATTGAAGTCACCGCCAATCAAGATGGAATCTCCGCCTAGATGACTCATTACATTATCTAGAAAGCACACATATGGCTCTATTGGGTCGCCAAATTTGAAGTAGGTTGAAACTAGGTACATGGATTTACCTGAAAGAGAAATTTCAAGCACGACTGTAGTGCTCGAGGAAAGATGATCTAATAAAATATAAGATATTGAAGAATTAAAAATAATTATTGAAGCTAGAGGGGGTAAATCCATGGAACAGCAAGTGGCAGAAATTATACGGAAGTCTGAATCCGTCACACACATAGAGCCGTCGCCAGTGTATGGTTCCTGAACCAGACAGATATCGATATTCAGTTGATGGGCGAGTTGTTTAAGCTCCAAGGTGGCAGCACGACGTCGGCCCAGATTGAGCTGTCCGATTCTGAGACCTGTTGATACGGATATGCTACTGGCCATAATCAACTGTCAATAGGGCGCGGCTCAACGATGCCTGGAATGCTGGACATTCATCAGAACCAGATTTGTGAGAGGCTGGTTTTTTGAAAAATGAACAGACCGCACAAATTGGTGGACTGTCTTTAGCAGGACATACTGAAAAATCGTGCTCACCAGAAGCACAATGGCCGCAGCGAGGGGGATCTTTGCAGAACTTACTTGTATGGCCATACATCCGGCATCTTGAGCACACACTTATTGGTATGAAGTCTCTGACCTTACACACGCTCCATTCAACAAAGACTCTTCCGCACTCAATGAGTTTGTGTCTTATTGTCGGCGGTACTTCAAACACTCTGTCACAGGTAGGCCCAGTGCGAGGTCCCATAAAGTGGCTGAAACTAGCACTCTTAACAAATTCATCCTGGTTTATGCCCATATCCGGGACGGACAAAAACGCCAGACCCAAGAACTCCTCGTGAGACATGTCCCGCGGAACAAAACTGAAGCGTAATCTGGGGTTTCGTTTCGAAACAAGTCGGACGCTGAGGTCTTTGGAAGATTTTAAAGCCGGTGCATTGAGGAGTTTCAAGGAGTCAGCGGTAGTGGCAGTGTTGACAACAATGCCTTTTCCTCTTATATTTCGTACGCTCGTAACTTGCGCACCGATTTCACTGGGCTTTAACGTTGTTTTGAGCACTCGCCTTGTTTCTACCGAGGAACTTATATCATCTCTAGTCGGGAAAATGCAAACGGCGGGCTTGGCTGGTAACGCTGGGAAGCCGATTCTGGTAATCGGCGGAGGACCACTTACGGCCGAACGCGAAGCAAAGCTATCACATTGTTTTGTGACAACGTTGTCAGCAATAGTTTGCATCACAGGGCGCATCTCGAGTTCGAGCGTCTCGATGTGAGATTGCAATCCCTGTTTCTCTCTGATCAGAGCACTGATGCGTTCGTTGAGAACTGCTTCTCGTCCCAATGATTCCGCCATGCGACTGTCATTTCGTCCAATGATAGCAAGAAGAATATTTATTTTACGACTTACCTCCAATTGTTGATCTTTAGGCATATCTGAGGTGGCTAAAGAGTCTTGTAGGGCAGACATAGCTTCATAGGCAGTATAAATGATTGGCTCGAAACCTGGTACTGACAGTACTTCATCGCGAGAAGATGGTGTTGCTGGATTCGATACTGGCTCGGACTGTGTCGGAGGACTGCTGCACTGCTTCGAGGTCTCAACGCGAGTCACCACAATGTGGTTCTCAGCGGAGACAGACGAAGCTTCAGGGCTGGACATTCTGATTCTATTAATAGGCGGTGACGGGGTTACTGGTGACAGAGATTCCAGTGTCTTGCGAATTCTCTTCCGGGTACGTTTCGTTTTGACCATTTTAGATCTCAACAGAACTGTTACCCTAGATGATCAATTTAAGATAATGAAAAAGGCACTCCGTAAACAACAAATCGTTATAAAATCGAAATTCAAATGTTAATGTAATTACAAAGAAGAAGATAAAACAACAAATAATGAACAAATCTGTGTATGCAAACTACCGTTGGAAAGTTAAAAACAAAATAATGAATAGGTATATTATACGAATATAAACCTTTAAAAATAAAATAAATTGTTTGAAGTAGTTAATGTGTGTGAGCGAAGAGTTTAAAAAAAAAAGATAGAAATTAAATTATGCAAAAGCCGTTCAACCCGCAACCGCAACCAACTAAGAGCAGTGTCGCACCTGTCCTGATGGAAAACAACTATGAGATCAAACTATCCTATACAATCCTATACGACCTATATATCCAACCTAACCCAAAAGTATAGAGCAACAAAGCGTCCCGTCGTGCGGTACGGATCAAACAAGCAATATACAACCAAGCAACAAATAAATACACGGAATTGATAAAAATATAAACAAATTATATGTAGGTGCCTACTTGGTACTAGAAGTCAATATTATTAAATAGGTAAAATAAAACTGAGCTGAATCGATGTAGCGTAGAAAGGGCGTAAGCGCCAGTATGGCGAACGCAGAAAAACGTCAATATCTACTCAACGGTAGTAGGCACACACTAACTGTCACAAACTTTTTTGCGTAGAATTTAATTCTGCATCCAGTGACACCAAGATCAGTGGCGCAGCACAACACACACGAGCAGCGTACTTAGAAATGTCAAAAAAAAATATTAAAATCGCAAAAAATACTATTAACACAATAAAATATTACTAATGATATATATCATTGAAATCACCGAAAAATTGTCTTTCCAATGATAAATATAAAGTACACAAACAAACAAAAAAAAAATCAAAATATTTTTCAACTACGATAAAAAAAAAACTAAAAACACAAAAAAAACTAGAAAAAACAGCCAAAACACAGATTTAAAATACACCATCATAAATCTAACACTGAAAGGATTCTTTTAAGATAAAAAAACACAAGTTTTGATAAAATAATACACAGATTTTAAATTATAAACGAAGAGGTAAATAAACGCAAACTGAACTACAATGAAGGTAGATCTGAAGTCACAATTTGAATTATACCTTTTTAAAAAAAATAGGAACAAATTAAAACATCTAAAACAGCCGAAGTTTTGACATCATATTCAACAATTTTCTTCTTCGCCTTCGCCTTTGTCCCATTTACTTGGGGTCGGCTCTCCTTATTTTATTTCGCCAAACTCGCCTGTCCTGTGCCAGATCAGGATTCAGCTCCCTCTCTCGCAGATGCTTTTTGATGCTCGACAGCCGTGTGGCTGGTGGTCTGCCTGGCTTCTCGCTGGAGTCTCAATGTCCAAGGCTTTATTTATCATACTGTCCGTCGGTCATCTTCAACAATATAACTGATAAATTATAGTAAAAACACATTATAATATTTATTTCTCTACGACATATAGTTTTGGAATAATTTAAAAAAATGTTTTTAAAAAGGCAAGTTTTCATAATATATATTGAGAGAAATTTATGCTGAATTTTTATATTGTGTGAAACACACGATGGAGATATATGTAAAATATTTATCGGATTATTTTTTTCAGATACAAGGTTTAACATATTTGAGAAATTCGCTTTCAAATTGGGGTGTTAAAGTGTGTATACTCTCTTAAATAAGGCAGCGCGCAGCGGTGTGATGATTCGTATTCATGAATATGTAAGGATCGTCATAGAAAATTATAATTGTAGACAATTTAGAAATATTATTGTGAAGTTTAATTTTGCAGTTGGTGTAACATTTATTCGATATTTTGGTTCGAATTGAACAAATGAGAAAATAACTGGTCTGATAAAAATATATTGCCTTAGGGGATAAAAAGGGTTAATCACGTGGATTAGTTTTCAGATAATGAAAGAGCTTCAAATTATATACGGGTATTTGAAAACCCAAACATTATATGCCCATGTGTTCTACTATGTGAATGTTAACTGTCTACTCATTCGCAACAAAATTCTAACAAATAAATTAATCAGTTTCAACAAAAGTTTAATTTTACTAACTTCAACAATTATTTTGAAACAGATCCCATCATCGTGTGAAAAAAACTAATATTAAGAAGACGTTAAAATTATTTTGAACAAGTAAACAATAAAATTTAAGAATTAATGTTATAAATATGAGAGAATTTCAGGTTTGTAGGTTTAACTTTTTGATAAAATTTCTTTATTATTTATTTTATTAAAAATATTTTTTTTTACTCCTCACTAACCCAAGGGGATATGCTGGGGAGTTCTGATTTCGCAATTTTTAAGGTTATTTTTCTATTGCTATGTACGGCATGTTTATTTTACTTTATCGATTATAGACTAAAGCACTCATTCGATTCTTTTCAAATTTTGCAAATTTGTATATCTGATACTCACTTAGACCCCATTAGATTTTGAAGGATATCTGAATAGTTTTGTTTTGATTATTCTGAAGTATATTTTGATAATTCTGACGACGCGCCTTGCACAAAACGCGTCGATAATCATATAAATTTCAATAGAACTAATACTGAGTATTTTTTTATATTTGTAGTATATCTACATACATACATCAAATAATGAACTTAAATGTGAGCAAATATTTGTCCAACTGTCGATTCGTTCATGAGAATTCAATGCTCTGAATGAATCGAAATTATTAACCCAAGATGCGTGTACGAAGGAACATTTTGTATGGCGTAGTGGACTTAATGCAGGCTAATAAAACCAACTGGAGGCCTCGCAGCATATATGTTCCCATACATGGATATGCTCAGAATTCGGAGTAGAACATTTTATGTGAATTTTGTGTGTCTGTGTGTATGTGTCTGTCCGTCCCCCCTTACAACTTTTGATCCGCTCAATTAACAGAGCCCAAAATTTCAGAATATATAAACAGTTATAGGCCTTAAAAACTTTTATACTCAGAATTGTGAATTTTCGTTAAAATCAGGGGTTATCAACTTTAAATTTTGGTTTATTTTTCCATGTATCTCAGAAACCATAAAAGCTAGAACGCTGAAATTTGATATAAACATAGACAAATACATAATCTCAAATTGGTTATTTTAAAAAATTCCAGAGTTTCTCAAACACTTTTTATTAAGAAAAATATTTTTTTTATGATAAATTTATGAGTTTAACTGCCTATATTTCCATTTTTTTTAAAAATATCGAAAAAAACCGAAACACTCCAACTAGAAAATTTAATTTTCTATAAAAAATATTCAAACAGTATTACCACATCTCAAATATTTTTTAACAAATTTTATAAAAATTGAAATTAGTGACGACATTTCTTCATACAATTTGTATGGCAGTCGCCTATACACAATATGCAAGAAGACTTAATGGTTTGATACTTAATCTCCCAACATACATACAGAACCATCATGCTGTTTTCATATTCCGGGTAGGAAAAGAGGACTGACCTCCATACTGTCCTATCTTGACATACATACCAACAAGTGTTAAAAATTTTAATAATTTGGATTTATGGGTTTATAGTTTGATTCTTATTCTTCAACTATACATACTATCGCTATCGACAGTTGGATCTCATGTGTTACATGCAACTAGTGTATTTAAAAGTCATATTTACGAATTTACATAAAAAAATAAAACTTCGAATAACTTATAACTAAGAGTTTGAGTGAATTACATGGGATTTCGTTTAATTGTAATGTTTTTCGATTTAAAGTATTTTCTGTATAAATGTCGCCATTTTTCATATAAAACCGTTACATACAATCGGCATTTTGTTGAATTTCATTGCCATAGTTACGATCAAATCCTCATACCCACTTATATTTAAGTGTGTAGTGTAATATGTATGAAGCTATTTAAGTATGACTATGCCATATGGACATGTATTTTTTTTCGTGTTCGTGTCGCAGGCGAGAACCTAGGAAGGTTACGTGTATCTATTTATAAAATATCTAAATTTTCATTTATTTTCAATTTCATTTACCTAAATATTTTTCTCACAAAAGTATTTTTTCAAAACGATGCCTATAGTATTCATTCAAGAAGGACTGAATGACCACATTACTAATATTGATATAATTTTGTAAACTTGTTATTTTTATACATTTTTGGGCTTCGTGATTCATCATTAACACATCGGTTGCCCATAAAAGTGTGGGCTGCTTTCATTGAACGATAGTAGAAAAATGACAATGAGAAAAGCCACAAGATGTCTTTGGACATTACGGTTATTTGTTCTTGATGAGAATTTTGATATACACGTACAAAGTTTCCAAATTTATTAGGATATTAGATGATATTATATAACATAATATTATATATTATGATAGCTAAATTACGACAAGGGACCTATACAAATTACTAAAGTTTAAACCTCCATCTGCCCATAAATACTATCTTATTAATAATCCAAAACATGGGTTATTTAGTTATCTTTGCGCTTATATTATTGTTTAAAAAATTATATACTATTTTTTAACGATTTATTGATGAATCTGGAGTGACCAATTTAAAATTACATCGTAGGTTTAAAATGTAATAGATATATAAAAAATGTAAAATATGTAGGTTCGAAAAATGATAATAAAATATTTATTTTCTTTTACAGAGTTTTGATTTTAAACCACGCTTCATGACTATGTATTGTCATTTTAAATTTCAAAACATAAATATCATTATCTGGGTTCTTCAAACATGAAATCAATGACCTTACTCTTATATCATTTAATTTTATTTTCACATACTTCTCGGGCAACTAACAGGTACTATGTCAAATATTAATTTAACACGCACCCAATAATAAGTTGCCACATTCTGGAGACTTACGATAATTATCGTCTGACAGATCCAGACTGAAAATACAATTAAACACTGTGTCTCCACTGGGAATCGAATCCGGGGCCTTAGGACCAGCAGTCAGATACCTTTACAACTAAGCCACAAAAACAGACTCTTATTGTTATTAGTCAGCATAGAATGTGTTTTGAAAGACTTGCACGCCTTTTTTGTGTTGTGAAAGAAAAACATGAGAATCCCTATATATGTACACTCGTTTTTAGTAGATATATTTATTTATTTATTTATATACAATAATTCAGAAATAAAAGTCACTCACATTTTTATTTCAACTTCAAGAGTATATATTATGTATGTTTATATTTTTTTTTCTGTGTTGTTTATTTTTTATTCTGTGTTATTATTATTGTTATAATAATTGTTTTTCTCTTTTTAAAATATGTATTGTAAAAAAATCAACTGTATGGTAATGAAAGATGTATGCATATAAATATTGGCCATCTTAAAACAGGTATACATTGTTTTATGTCCATTGCATATTTACGTTGTATTAAATTATGTATTATAAAATAAAATAAATTTAGGTCACAAGTGTTGCTAAACGTTAATTTCTTGCAAAAATCCAGTCTTAAAATATTGATATCCAATTAATATTTATAATTTATGTTTATTTATAAAACTTATTTTCTGAAACCAATAAATAAGTGATTTATAGAAATCATAGCTTCATTATAACCCAATAATCTGAAAAATTTCTTCTCAACCTATTTATATTTTTCTTCTTGATCATGTTGACCTAGAATTTTTCAAACATCCATGTCGGTAATAAATAAATTGTCTCGCTTAGAAAACACGTTGCTATTGTGTACATTTGAATTTAATAAGCTTCACCGTGAGTTTCTGAAGATTGATTACTTGGCAAAGGTAAAACAATAAGGTTCTCTTATATAAGAAAATGAAAATTTCTATATTATATCAGAAGATATTATATCAAATGAAGTGTTTCAGATAAAAAGGATTCTTATATACATTAAAAGTGCAATGAAATATAAAAAAGATACTTAGTTATTTTTTGATATGGCGTTAAGTTTGTAAAACCCCATCGTATTTTTTTTATTATTAAATTTATAATACATAATAAATCATCAAAATTGATAATCAAAAAATACAGAAAAAGATGTACAGTGAGAAAACATATTTCCACATGTACATACAATACGCACGGATTAAATTTTTGACTGACTAAATACTTGCACAGCAACTCATTTTGCATAGGTATTGCCTCGGAACAGGCTTTTGTCTAGTGAGGCAGTATATCCAAGTACCTAAGATTGATATATTTTTTTATTTGTATTTTATTTTGTATTAATATTGTTGTGAAATTAAGGCTTAAGTAATTATTTTTTATTTGGAAATAAAAAATATGGTACTTAAACAATTAATAATAATAATAAACACTTCCTTGCACCCTGCTCAAATGGCTAGTTTATTGCCGTAGTGTTTCCAGCCAAGATGACACTATGCAATATGCGAAAAGAATACTTTGCACCTACACTTTGATGATTACATGATGTTTTTTTATCATTGATCAGACTTTACAATTTTATAAAAAAAATGAAGTCCGTCAAACTTCGACCTCTCTCGTATAAATGATTTTATAAAAAATAATAAGTTTAAATTATAATAATAAAGATACCAAAATACTAAAAATTTGAAATTTTACTGAAAGATTATTCTTGACATTGTAAATGCAAGGAAAAATAGGTAAAGAAATTCCAAGTAAAATCATCATGGATGTATGTATATTATGTTATACACTCACCATGGATGTATTATTATCAATCAAGAATCTGTCAGACATTGTGTGTTGATCACATTAAGGAATAATGAATTATGTATATTGTATATACTAGAGAAACATTTTGAACCAATTTTGTATATAATACTCATGTTTGATCTAAAAATCGAGCTAGGTGCTAAGAAATAAAAAATATAATTTTTTTAAGTACAATATGAACGAGATTTTAACCAACCTAAGAAATGCATATTGTTGTAAGGTTTTCTTATATTATTCACAAACATACAAAACTTCTAATTAACCTACGCTACTTTTTTCAAATTAAAAATATTTTATCATAAGGGATTATATTACAAATGTGCGTGTTCAAAAGGATTGTATTCAGATTTTTAATTATCTCAATAGAGACGAAGTTGGAATATTTATTGTAGGAGAACCGGGAAATCAAGGCACCTACAGGGCTTACGACCTGTCATCGGCTGGTTTACGTGATCACTTTATGCGCATAAAGTGATCACGTAAACCAGCCGATGACAGGTCGTAAGCCCTGTAGGTGCCTTGATTTCCCGGTTCTCCTACAATAAATATTCCAACTTCGTCTCTATTGAGATAATTAAAAATCTGTTAAAAAATATCTTTGACTCCCGACAGGGAAAAAAATCCAATGTTTGCGCATATGCAATAATAAAAATATTCGATTGTATTCAATTTAAAATATCTACCTCCAAATATTCAATTTAAAACATCTTCCTAAACATAAGCTTCTAGCTTAAATTAGGAAAGGAAATATTAATATGTTGATATATGTTACCAAATATTTGTAATCGTATGTATTGTATAATAAATAAAAAAAAATATGATATTGCCTATGTCAGTTCATGAAATTTTTGATTAAATATTATTTACTGTGGTAAAGAGTTTAAATTAAAAGAACTACTTACATGAACTACACTGGTATATTCGATTTAAATAAAATTACACTAAAAATTAATTCATTTGTGATGTCGTGGGTTGGAACTTCTTCTTGGTCACAATCCTAGGAATGGTCTGCACCAAACACTCGATCTTTCCACTTAACTCTATCGTCCGCCAGTCTCTTCATCTCTTTGTAACTGCTACAGCGCACGTCACCGATTATCTGGTCTATATATTTATTTCTGGGGCGACCTCTACAGTTACCCCCCATCAATCATTCCTTCGACGATGGTAAAAAGCAGGCCTGGGTGCCGGATGTTGTGGCCTATCCAAGTTATTCTCTGTTGGGCAATTCTTTTCATAATTTGCCTTGTCTCTCCAACCCTACATAGTACCTTGTCGTTGCTGATGTGTTCTGACCAGTGAACTTTAGCCATACGTCTGTAGCACCACATCTCAAACGCAGACAGACGTCCCGTTTCGCGTTGGCTGATGGTCCATGTTTCACAGCCATATAGCAGTACACTCCAGACAAGAGTCTTGATCAAATTTTTCTTAATTTTGATGGAAATGTTAGGGGATTCAAAAATTGTTGATATTTTGTTGAAGGCGACTATTGCTTGGTGGATTCTGCTTTTGATGTCTGCTGTTGAACGTCCGTCTTGAGATAATAATTAATATTTACTAAAAATTAATATTTAACGCGACTCTATTATGTTAAACGATCAACGCATGAATGATAAAAATAATTATTTTACGGCTGACGTCTATGTGCTAAGGTTCGTCGATCTTCGGTTATTGTCGTGAATCTTCGAGAATAATCGAGGATATACAATTATACATATTGCAGCTCGCTGACAGGGCGCAGCTACAATATAACATCTCGGGAAACTAACATGTACTAACCCGGGATCTTAGAATCAGCAGCGAGATACATAACCAACTGAGCCATGAAGGTCGACAAGTTGAGACAGTTGAGATTCTCTTCAAAAGAGAAAGATCCTTTGTCGTATAATACTAGAGTAGATATTTCACGTCGCTGTAAAGAATAGAAGGTATCTAGTCACAATGTAATAAGTGGCAGGGTAACCTATCTATTTAACAATCTTCAAAGCAAATTCATACCTTGGTACATTATACTACGACATGCCTGGAGTTAGGAGATAAAACACACCCTTTCAGTTTAATTCTGAAATACTTTCACGGTGTTCGGTGATTTTAAATGAGAAATGTAATGAAAACCCTTACTAAAGATACCTATTTTAAAAAAAAATAGTCATCAAATTCAAAATGATTTTTTTATAACTTTTTTCAATTAATTACCAAATAGATAGTCCGTATCTCTTAGGACAAATCCCATTCAACTGCCCCGCCAGACAAAACCGCCAGAACCTCCTCTTTTACACTAAATACTCAAGAACAAACAATGCAAACAACGCTTTTATTAACCGCAGCTGCAATATGTACAATAACCTTAATCATAAGCCAGATATTTTTAACAATAGCCTACAATCATTGAAAAAACAACTATCATCAATATTATAATGAATACTTTATGTACCAAATTGTATAATTTTTGGTATGTCCAATACTATATTAATATGACAACTAACCCTTTCCTCATCTCCCACCTTTCTTCATGTCCCACCCTCGCTTCATAAAATACACACACACACACACACACACACACACACACACACACACACACACACACACACACACACACACACACACACACACACACACACACACACACACACACACACACACACACACACACACACACACACACACACACACACACACACACACACACACACACACACACACACACACACACACACACACACACATCACAATTGTACACTTACACCACACTTTTGTCTTTGACTTTGTACTGAATTGTCTTTATTATGTATATTAATCTGTGGAACAATGTAATTGGCTTACTTTCCTGATTATTTTTTTTTTATTAATGTAAAATATGTAACAGCTGTTTTGTTTCCCAAAATAAAATAAATAAATATTTCATCCTCTAATTAACTGTGTATGACATTTTTTGACAATATGTAGGTACTATTTTTTTTGGTGCAAGCTTAGTTTTTTCTGGCAATTATTGTCTTTTGAATGACGCACTCAGTTTTGATTTTGGTATTTTATGACAGAGCATTATTACTTGTCTTGCTCATTACAAGTATTATTTTCTTCGTTAATTTTGTATGAACCACTCTTAAAAGGCGTACCCATTTCATATTTTAAATATGTAAATAAGTAATATATATTAATTTTCTTTTTGACGCAATCAAAATCTTTTTGAACGCGTCGAATTTTCGTGAAAATATTTTATTCATAAACCAATTTTTCGTACTAATTAAATAGACCTACTTCATTAATATTTAAATTAATAAACCAACGATGAAATTTTCAAAAGAAATTAGTTGGTTATATTCAATTCGGACAAAATATATCCATATATTGGGAGAAAAAGGTCAAATATTTATTTATTTATAAAATTCATGTAGGGTGGTTTTACAAATTTAGCAACTGAAATTTGATGGAGTAAAAAATTTTAATTACCAAAAGAAACAGCTGTATAAATGAAAATCATAAGGTTAAGAAAATACTCTCATAGGAATGAGGTATAAACGAAAACAGTCAAGTTGAAGAACACAAAAAAAATATCGTGAAATAACTATCTGATAAGTTTTTGAATATTTTAGTTTTCTTTACGTCTTTCTAATTTGTATTTCGTTTTCGTTTTAATGAGCCAAATTAACTTAAGAGACGTACGTTGCTCGGTGTTTGCTATAATTATGTTAGAGTGAACGATATTATCATACATACACTAGTTGCATGTAACACATGAGATCCAACTGTCGATAGCGATAGTATGTATAGTTGAAGAATAAAAATCAAACTATAAACCCATAAATCCAAATTATTGAAAATTTTAACACATGTTGGTGTGTATGTCAAGATAGGACAGTATGGAGGTCAGTCCTCTTTTCCTTCCCGGAATATGAAAACAGCATGATGGTTCTGTATGTATGTTTGGATATTAAAATCCTATCAAACTATTAAGACTTCTTACATGTGTATAGGCGACTGCCATATAAATTGTATGAAGCGATGTCGTCACTAAATTCATTTTTTATAAAAATTGTTAAAAAAAATTTGAGATGTACAAATACAATGTTAATATTTTTTATAGAAAAAAAATTTATCTAGTTGGGGTGTTTCGGCTTTTTTCGATATTTTTAAAAAGTTTGGAAATATAGGCAGTTAAACTCATAAATTTATCATAAAAAAAATATTTTTCTTAATAAAAAATGTTTGAGAAACCCTGGAATTTAAAAAAAAAATTCTTTTGAGATTTTGTATTTGTCTATATTTATACCAATTTCCAGCGTTCTAGCTATTATGGTTTCTGAGATATATCGAAAAATAAACCGAAATTTCAAAAGTTGATAACCCCTGACTGAAACAAAAATTCACAATTCTGAGTATAAAAGTTTTGTAGGCCTATAACTATTTATATATTCTGAAAATTTGGGATCAGTAAATTGAGCGGATCAAAAGTTATAAGGGACACACACACACACACACCACACACACACCACACACACACACACACACCATCACACACAAAACTCACATAAAATGTTCTACTCCGAATTCTGAGTAAATCCATGTATGGGAACATATATGCTGCGAGGCCTCTAGTTGGTGTTATTAGCATGCAAAATGTCCACTACACCATACAAAATTTTCCTTAATACACGCATCTTGGCTTAATAATGTCGATTCATTAAGAGAATTGAATTCTCATGAACGAATCGACAGTTGGATAATGTCGATTCATTAAGAGAATTGAATTCTCATGAACGAATCGACAGTTGGATAATATATTATACAGATGGATAGGTAGGTATATGTGATGACATGTCAATATTTTGAGATTTAATATTGTTGCATTTTACCTACTTCCTTTCATACCTACACATTTGCCTACAAAATTCAGAAAGAGCACGCCGTGTGAACTTATGTTTCGGACTCGCATCAAACCTAGTAAAAATAATTCATTCAAATCAAACTTCGCCATGCAATTTAACAGTATAGTGTTTGTGATTGTTGTGTGAGGTGAGCATCAGGTATATTGGGAAAAATCTGAACCACACCAGGAAAGGTAGGCAAATATTCCTTCTTTTCCTTCTTCCTGTCACTGGGTACCAATGACACACACACTCGGCTTAGTTGGAAGAAATTGCCTTAAGGTAATTAATAAATTTGATTTCTCAAGTTTTTCTTCTTAAATGTTTTTATGGATTGAAATGACGATCATCACTTAAGTTATTTCATAATCTACCTGACTGGATTCAAGAAGAACAGCTTGTTTTTTTTTATTTAGACAAGTTTTTTATCTTCAGTAGATCATAAAAAACAACGTTATCGTTAAGAAACGAGGATTTTAAATAGTGTTTTATAGCAAATTTGGTAAAAGAAGTATGTAATAGTAGAAATAAAATCGTTCGATCTGAGATTATATCAAACTTTGTGTACATATATTTACCAAAATGAGAAATTTCTTTATATTGAAATAAATATTTGAAATATTTATTTTTGAAATAATTTATTGATATTGAAAATCATCCACATTGAAATTCCAGGAAATGTTTGAAAATTGTGTGTGATGAAAAGTTACGTGATGAAATATCTGGGAGGTAATTTAGAAATAGTTTTCCGGATGTTTACTGTGAGAATTTCGAAATAATTTTATCGGCAAAAAACTTTTTACTCTCTTTCGCAGTAAAACCATCAATATATTATATTATCTGCGAAAGGTTTCGTGTGTTTGGAATAATGTCATTCTTGGATCTGGAAAATTTTACGACTGTAATAATAAAACGTAAGTTTTATTATGTACATAGAAGCTAAAAGTGAGAAAACGACTGGATTTGAGATTTCTGAAATTTCTTTATGAATGAATGATACTGTCTAGAGTGAAAATATCTTTATTGTAAGAACGAATAAGCATTAATCCATATGCCAATTATTTGAAGAGAGGCAAATAGGACCAAGCACCACACACTTCTTTCTTCTGCTCGTGGATCTTCTTATTAGTCTTCCTCCTTGATCTCCTGAATGAGGATGACGACTACGCTCAATCACTGCCAAGTCCGCCTCCATGTAGAACGTTCTCGGACAGATCGAAGGACTTCTGTCACTTGAAGATCCTGTAGCACACTTAACATAGAGACTCCATCGGGTCGGTGAACGACCTTTGGAACTTCTACCCTTTATACTTCCCAATACAACGAGCTTCTCGAAGTAATCGGGGCCTGTCTGAGTATATATCTAAAATATCGAAAGAGGCATCTAAATGCTCGGCTGTTATTTAAACTTATTTTGTTTTCTTTTATCTAGAATATTTTTCATACCTTTGTGCCAATGTTTACTTAGTTGGCTCTCCAGTTTTCATTTGTTTTCTATCAGGGGGCAAGTCTGGTCAACCGAAGGAAACAAAACCATCCATGTTTACATTGTTTATCCATCTCATGGATATAATCATCGTTTGGAGTTCTTAAATGTCTTATGATGTTATAGAACTCCATTAAATAATTATATCCATGACATAGGTAAACATGGATGGTTTAGATTCTGCCTGATGACCAGACTCGCCCCCCAGATCCATAATTTTTATTTGTCATTTGTTCTTTATTTATTCTTTCCATATGATCAAACTATCGCAGCATATTTACTTTTGATAACCGACTTCATGTTCAGCGATAACTTTTTTCCACGTCCGATTTTAAGAATTCTTTTTTCATTAGAAAGGGGGGGTTTCTTTTAATTGTTCTCATTTGAATTAGATCTGATGATGGGATCCATAAGGAAATCATCAAATACTGAAAATTGCAAAATTAGTGACAATTCTTTACCAGGTCGCCCTAATTCGTTGAAACCTTTTTCATTAGAAAAAGGTAAGTTCTGATGTAGTTCCATCTGTACGTATTTGATGGTGGAAATCGTGAGAAATCATGAAACTCATCAATTTGTGAAGGATTTACGTATTATTTGTAAAGGCGAATTGTATGAAAGATAATATTATTACGTACATACATACCACCATGACATATCCCTCATGGGGTAGGCACAGAGAACCGGATACCAAATTTCTCAAAAAAAAAATCTTGACACACCTGCATTAAATTTGAAGTGAGGTTTTTTTTGTTTACATTTTTTTTTAATTAAAAAAAAATAATGACTATGTCCTTGTAACAAGTACACATACATTCTTATTCATTCCCTGAACTATAAATGCTTGTGCTAAAGCTGAACAAAATCGGTCGTGGCAGGATTCGAACTCGCGACCACTCCATTACTAGCCACACGCTCTATTCCACTACCCATCTATAAGAATATACAATATACATCCCCACTTATGATAAGCTCAGTACTTTAATTTGTTACAAAACCTTTCAAGATACCTCATTTTCGTAGCGTTTATTCGGCTTTCTGCCACGTCCATGTCTTACTTTCATGTGTCAAATAAAGAACCCTTTTTTGGAAGCATTTATCAAAATTGTGGAAAAAAAATTCAATATGTACCTACGTTCCTAAATGAAGGCAATCAGTTAAATCAATTTAACCTTTAACATTATCCGAGCAATACATCACTGTCTTCATATAACATTCTTAAATTTTCAACCCTTAAATATACTAATAGTTCCTTTGTTCTAGACCTTCCTATTAATAACACTCATCTAACTAATGTGCTCCGACATCAATTTTATCGTGACATCCTCATGAGGATACATATCCCAGATGATTGATCATCACAATTGTTTATTAATTTTAGGCAAAAAAAAATATATTAATATACCACGTAAAAATATTCCCTTTACTAAAGTACATATTGGCAAGATATATTTTTAGCAACGTGGTAAACATTTTTAATCATAAAAAATGTTCTTCCATACCTTTCCCTATTTGGGGTAGGCAGAGAGAACCAATGACTCCTCTCTCTTGACATACATTGCTTGCTTCGTTCACGTCCATGCATCATCTCATAAACACTCTTCTGTAATTCTTATTTCTGACGTCTCCATCTGTCGAAATTCCATTTATGTGATCGTGTCAACTTTTCCTTGGCTTACTTCTACTTTTCGTTCTTTCTATGTGGCAAAAACCTTAGGACATTTTAAATATTTTCATCTTACTAACGATTTCTTTCAACCATACATTCTCGTCTAATATCCTCATTTCTTATTCATACACCGTTTTGCCACACATTCGTCTTAGTGACCTCATTTCAACTGCGTTAATTCTACTTTCATGCGTCTTCTGCCATGTCCATGTCTCACTAGCATACATTAAGAGTCAGTACGACGATACCACTATGTACCGCGACCTTTCTTGCCACGAAATAATTGGGTCAGCCATTATAGATCTTAATGCACCATTCATTCCATTACCTGCCGTTACTCTGCTTTCAATATCTTTTTCCAGTCTTCCATCTTCATCGACCAAGTCAAGGAAACTACCACCTCTACTATTAGAGACGTTGCACACCTTGCTGGAGTAAGAGTGACCTGGAGGAGCTTTGTGCGGGATAAATCTGTTGGAGATCACGACCCTCAGTCACGAAGTAGAGAGAGAGAGAGAGAGAGAGATTACGAAACGTTTTTTGTAATTATTAGAACATAAACATTTTCGGTCGTTCTCCAAACTATTCTCATACATAATACATTCTGACGAGGTAGGATTAAAAGCAGCGTTCAACGGATTGTAATCAAGCGCGCTTGTTACCCAGCCACCGAGCAATCTAAGCTATGAAAATATATTATGTTAAAAAAAACTTAACTGACTTGCTATTAATTTAAATATGTCAAACAAATTTTTGAAAATTATTATCTAGGTACAAGTTTTATACCGGCGTTGCTCAGAAAGGTACGTGTTAAATTAATATTTGACATAGTCCCTGTTAGTTGCCCGACAAGCAATATAAAAATAAATAAATATTTACATTCATACATAACTACATACATATTTCACTACACATGAATATATCAGTAGCTATGAGGATTTGATCTGAACCACGGCAAAGAAATTCAACAAAATGTCAAGTATGAAAAATTTCTAAATGAAAAAAAATTGCGACTTATACACAGAAAATACTTTAAATGAGGAAAAACAATGCAACTAAATAATCACCATGATCAACTTTAAGTTCTACTTGAAAAAATATTTTGTTCGTGCTAATTCGTACTTCTGACATTTAAATTAACTAATGTACATTTTTTCACATTTCATTCGTAGAAAAAAATTGTACGAAAACTGTCGAAAAAATAAAAATTACAAAATAAGAACATTAAAAATTCATTCCGTTGTAAAATAACTCTAGCTCAATCACTTCTTCTTCCATTGCTTGATTATGGCGATGTATGCTTTTTGGATGTAAATGAATTGGATGTCTTCAGAATATATGTATGTATCAGATTCATCTTTGGGTTGAAAAAATTTGATCGCATATCATCTTACCGCAATCTTATTTGTTGGCCCAGGATACGCCAGCGGCGCAACATACACATTTTGTCACTATTGTACAATATTCTCTCGAACCCAAACCTGCCACAGTACCTCAAAAGCAAATTCACTTATTTATCCAACCATGGACTTCCACTCCGATCTACTGATCGTACAACACTATCCATACCTATCCATAATACAGAATTTTTCAGCTCTTCGTTCGAAGTACAATCAGCAAGATTATAGAATAGCCTTAGTCCGGATATTGCGTCGTCTAACTCACTTAGAATTTTCAAGAAAAAACTAAAGAAGGAATATTTATCCTTGAACATCTGATTCCGATTTCCTCTCCTGTCCTTATGATATCCTTTTTTCTTGATATGATTTTTTTTTGTTTTTGTTTTAATAGTTTAATTGTTATACCTACGTATTTTCTTTGATTTCTTTTACTCTTATTTATTTGCTGTTGTACATACACAATGTTGTAATACTTTGTAATCTGGTTGGTTGGAAGAAATTTCCTAATGGCAATAAGCCCGCCAGTGAACAATTATATTTGTTTATATTATGTACAAGAAGATGTATAAATAAATAAATAATCAAATAAAAATGTGATATTTTTTGCATTATAGATAGAATATTTAATCTAAATAATTTTCTAGTTTATGATTGCTAATAGAACTAATGAAAATACCCATATACATACATACATATTACGCGTTAAAATATTATGGTAGGGTTTTACAAAATTGAGTCAAATTATTTTCTTTGTTCAAAGTATTAATTTTATATTAAGTAAAAATAGCCAAAATATTTTTCCTGATACTGAAGTCTTATGAATTTCAATTTGTGGTTTTGTTAACTAAACCAGTCTATATTAATTTTTTTTCTTTGCTTGGATTTTTATTCCAATTATTCCATGTTCTCAATTTTTTGTTCGAGCTTTTCAGTGGATTTTTGCAAGTGTGAATTTATTTTATAAGTAATTTAATTTACTTAATTGCACTTCTGATGTTTTGTATTAGGTACATATTGGATCATATTATTTAAAAATGAAATTAGCAAAACCCGGCAGACGTTATCCTGTAAATATAAAAATGGTTGATCCGTGTGCTTATTTTATTTTAACACTGTTATCAATAATCTCTCATTAAATCTCTATCTTTTAAGTCCCTCCCGTCCCTTCCTTCCAATAAGACCCTTCTGTCTATTGTATATTTTCCTGTAAAAACGCGTTTAACTCGCCAAAAAATCGTTGAATGTACATATTCCATGCAGATTATTTCGTAAATTCTTGTGTGAGATGTTAAATTAATAAATAAATTAATCAAAATTCAAAATCCTTTAGTGTTTTGAATTGAAGAAATCCTCATAGTTTAATTACAATTCCAAATACATAATTTTTCGTAAATTCTTTTGTGAGATATCTAATAAATAAAAATAAATTCAAATACATTCTCGTGTGTGCCCTTAATAAATGCCTGATAACAAATTTTGCGATACCAAATAAATCAAATTTGTTTGTGCATGATGTCCAAAAATTATTTTTTAAAATTTTTAAAACATTTTCCGTTTTGCGCTGAACGAATCCCCAAAATATACAATCCTTGTGTGACATATCGAATGAAAAAATAAATTAAAATTCAAAAACTTACTCGTGTGTGCCCTGAACATATCCCCAATGGTTCATTGTAATAACAAATATATTATTTTTCAAAGATGTTTCAAAATAAATAAGGGTCAATTCCTTAACTATTTAAAGTTTAGATATTTTTATTCTTTTTAATCAAAAGAAGACGTCAGACTATATTTCAACATCCCTAAATTGGAGACAAGAAGAAACATCGCAGATCAAATCTTTTTATTTAAATTAATTAATAATAAAATAATATAATAAGTAGTGCATTACTGTAACAAATTAATTTTCATGTTCCCAGTCGAAGTGGTAGATACGCCAGCCTATTTTACAACAGACGCACAAATACCAACTCGTTGCAGAATGATTTTATATACCGCGCTTGCCAATACTACAATAATCACCTCAGCGACGTGGACATACTGTCTGTCACTAAACAGTATTCCTACAGACGGGCAATAAAATAAAATTTTTGACTAATTTCGTGTTTACCATTTTCACTCCTCTACATACATATCAACACATAATTATTTTTAGATTTATACTTTTGATTTTTTTTTCTTATTTCTACTTTATGTCTATATAACTTTCTCTTACAAAAATAATTTGATGTTAAATTTATCTCATAAATTTTCAATTTTAACATTACTTTGTGCATTTAATTTCAACCAGAATAATTTAATAACATGCTTTTTTTACTGCTTGCTTGTTCCCTTTACTTTTGCTATGAAAATTGCAAATTACAGCCGGGGTAATATTTGATGTTCCTTTTCTCATCGTGCTTCGAATGTACCCGCCCTATGATAATGAAAGAAAAAGAAGTAATTAATAAATAAAATAATTAAAAAATATGTTTAGGTATTGGTTTTTTTTATATACCTAAGTAAAAACATGTATTTAGGCATGAAACTATATGTATCATTTTGTTTATATTATTATTATGTATGCTGTATGTTTTCCGAATAAAATACAATAAAATAAATTATAATGCAATAAATAACCTTCTCCGGTGTGCGCTGAACAAATCCAAAAATGTTTCAACGCAATCGGATGTTCGGTATAGGAGAGTTTATCGGCCAAATTAGCAAACGTTCAAAAATACAAACATACAAAAATACAACTATACAAATATAAAACAAATAAACATATAAACATACAAGCATACTAACATACAAACATGCAAACATACAACATACAAACAAGAAAATACACAAACCCACAAACAAGAAAATACACAAATCCACAAATACAGAAATACAAAAATACCTAGAACAATACAAAAATGCAATAATACAAAAATACATATATACACAAATAAAAAAATACAAACATACACTCATGCAAACAAACATACCAACATCCATTTTTATATTTAAAATATAAAAATGTCCGGACTACAGGGGTCTGTGGAAGTACTCTACAATCCAAAAAATTCAGGCATCCGACACCACCTTGCAAAACGTGTCTATGACTACCGCGGGTCGACTGTACAAAAATATGAAAAGAAATAAAATGTAATGTAGAAAAATAAAGATATAATGCAATCGAATATTTTTTTACGTTTAAGTATAGGTACATTTCAAACGGATGTCGTTCGGTGTAACCATACATGTGCAATTTTTAAAATTATAATTTGGTGACTGTATTACGCTCAGGTTTTTTTTTGCGACCCACTTTGTTCTTCAAAATGGATCACCTCCCAATGGAAACATAATGTTAACTACATCACATATATACTCTTTCAAACATATATTTCCTAGTTACATACATACATACTTGAAACATTATAAAACAAAATACATAAATAAGCTGATAATGGTCAAACGTGTCCAATGAATTTATTAAGAGTTACGGAACTCGAATGAAAACTGTACCTATCTTTCATATAATGTTTTTGGAATATCTACCTACGAATACCTGACTCGTGAATAATCGAGTATTCGTACACCAAACAAAGTTGGGTCTACACGGGCCGGTAGCAGAGCGGCTAGCTCACTGGATTAGTAATCCAGAGGATTCGGGTTCAAATCTCACTTCGACCGATTATGTTCACCTATTCCACTCTTTTCAGTTATCGCTGTTTTCGGGTTTATCACCCATTCTGAATGAGTATAGTGCCTTTATAGGTAAGACGAGAATGGTGCGTGGGAATACACACACGTGTCTTGTTTCATTTTATAATGTAATGCACACCCGCACGCCTGTCGGTGGTTACCCCACTTGTGGGATATTATGTGATGGTACGAATGAATAGCAATTTTTTTTTTGTTAGGAAAAAAATGACAAGTTTTAAAGGCCATAATGTCAACCGCCTTGAGATAATTAGTTAATCAAAATTTGACTTAATCAAAACTTGTAAAAAACATATTATATATATATATATATATATATATATATATATATATATATATATGCTACTCTGAGCTGAAAACAAGGGTCCGTTGGAAGAGAGTGCCATTGTCCAGTTGATTTATACACAAACAATAATTTATCATATCACTTTCTTCCTTTTATTGATTTTCCAGTGTAAAAATCTTAGACTTGCATAGGATTGATTTCATATAACTTGTCTTTTACACGGAATCTATACATTCACCACTAAGAGAAAGTGTATTTGTTTTGTAAAAAAATTAAAATTAAACACTAACTTTGTATTTAATTCTAATTTATCACTTGGGAATAGTTATAACGTTTTCGAGCTTGTGCTCATCATCAGTAACACCTTATTACTAACTTAAAAACCAAACGAAAAACTACTTAACTACTTTTTTTACTTTATTAATTTCAATAATATTATCTCTAATCTATATAATTTCTTAATCTTACTACACATGTGAATTACTTCCACATCTTCCTAACTAAATGAATGTCTCGTTGAGTTAGTTTTTAAGCTAGTAGGTAAAACTTGATTCATAAAACTTTGCTTCATGTTATGAAGTAGAAGTATATACAAAGTTTGTGTTTAATTTTCAATTTTTTAGAAATGAATCTTTACACAGTTAGGTACTCACGACAAATTCGAAGAATTATTTTCTTTTATATTTTGCAGATGATTTGACGTAGATATCTTATTAACTCTAACGTACCTGTCGTCGGCTAGTTTACGTGATCACTTTATGCGCATGCGCAACGTTCACAATTTTGAAAGTTCTATAGACATATTTTAATAACAAGTTGCATGTAACACATGAGATCCAACTGTCGATAGCGATAGTATGTATAGTTGAAGAATATGTACCAAACTATAAACCCATAAATACAAATTATTGAATATTTTCAGATATTTTGTTTTCTATACAACATATGTAGGTATGTATGTCAAGATAGGATAGTATGGAGGAAGTTTCTTTTTTCCTACCCAGAATATGAAAATAGCATGATGGTATGTATGTTTGGAGATGAAGTATCAAACTATTAAGTCTTCTTACATATTGTGTATAGGCGACTGCCATACAAAATGTATGAAGCGATGTCGTCACTAAATTCAATTTTTAAAAAAAATTGTTAAAAAAAAATTGAGATCTTCTACTAGAAAGTTAATATTTTTTATAGAAAATTAAATTATCTAGTTGGGGTGTTTCGGCTTTTTTCGATAATTATATAAGTTTTGGAAATATAGGCAGTTAAACTCATAAATTTATCATAAAAAAAATACTTTTCTTAATAAAAAATGTTTGAGAAACCCTGGAATTTTTTCGATAAAAATTATTTGAGATTTTGTATTTGTCTATGTTTGTACCAATTTTCAGCGTTCTAGCTTTTATGGTTTCTGAGATATATGGAAATATAAAATAAAAATTCAAAAGTTGATAACCCCTGACTGAAACAAAAATTCAAAATTCTGAGTATAAAAGTTTTGTAGGCCTGTAACTGTTTATATATTCTGAAATTTTAGGCTCTGTAAATTGAGCGGATCAAAAGTTATAAGGGGGGTACGGACACACACACACACACAGACACACACAGACACACACAGACACACACACACAGACACACACACAGACACACACACACACACACACACACACACACACACACACACACACACACACACACACACACAGACACACGAAATGTTCTACTCCGAATTCTAAGTAAATCCGTGTATGAAACATATATGCTGCGAAGCCTCTAAGTTGGTGTTTTTTGACTTCAAAGTTGGTAAAGCCGTGAAAAAAGTAGACCTCTGCATACAATTCTCGCGTATCCTGGCTTGAAACATTGTCGATATGTTAAGAGAACAAAGTTCTCCTGAACAAATCGACAGTTGGATGAGATACAGATTGTTTGGAAGTAAGACATTTTTACTATTGCCATCGATTAAGTAACGAAGAAACCTTTTTTTGTTTCGCCATCTATTGAGAATTTGGTTTATTTGTAAACAACGAAAGCAACAATCCTTATACATGAGGTGACGGTATCCTAGTTGCATGTAACACATGAGATCCAACTGTCGATAGCGATAGAATGTATAGTAGAAGTACCAAACTATAATCCCATAAATACAAATTTATTTAATATTTTAAGATATTTGATTTTCTATACAACACATGTACCCACATAATATGTATGTATGTCAAGATAGGATAGTATGGAGGTCAGTCCTTTGATCCTACCCAGAATATGAAAACAGAATGATGGTATGTATGTATGTTTGGAGATTAGTATCAAACAATTGAGTCTTCTTAGATATTGTGTGTAGGCGATTGCCATAAAAATTGTATGAAGCAATGTCGTCACGAAATTCAATTTTTATAAAAATTATTAAATAAAAATTGAGATGTGCTTATACAATGTTAATATTTTTTATAGAAAATTAAATTATCTAGTTGGGGTATTTCGGCTTTTCTTGATATTTTTAAAAAATTTGGAAATATAGGCAGTTAAACTCATAAATTTATCATAAAAAAAATATTTTTCTTAATAAAAAATGTTTGAGAAACTCTGTGTTTTTTTTTAAAAACTAATTTGAGATTTTGTATTTGTCTATGTTTATACCAAATTTCAGCGATCTAGCTTATATGGTTTCTGAGATATATGGAAAAATAAACCAAAATTTCAAAAGTTGATAACCTCTGACTGATACAAAAATTCACATTTCTGAGTATAAAAGTTTTGTAAGCCTATAACTGTTTGTATATTCTGAAAATTTGGGCTCTGTAAATTGAGCGGATCAAAAGTTATAAGGGGGGCGGACACACACAGACACACACACACACACACACACACACACACACACACACACACACACACACACACACACACACACACACAGACACACAGACACACGAAATGTTTTACTCCGAATTCTGAGTAAATCCGTGTATTTTATTTTATTTTTTATTTTATTTTATTTGGAAACATAACAGCTTTTGTATATAAAATATAATACAGTTAATAATTAATTAATAAGAAGCCTATTATAATGTTTCACAGAGTATACAAATACATTTACGTCTAATTGATCATGAAGGGTTTAGGAATGGGGTACGGTTAGGAAACTGGGAATTGAGGAATGAAATGGGAGAAGGAAGAGAGGGAAAGGACAGTTTCCCTAACCGATGCTTGTAGGCGCATTAAAAATTTGCTTAAATGCTTGTAGGGATAGATTAAATAGATCTGGCTGGGGGCTAAGATTATTATAGTAATTACAGCAGCGGTTGATAAAACTGTTTTGATCGTAATTAGTTCTTGACAAAGGTGTGTAGAATAGATTATGGTGACGCGATGTTCTAGAAGGGCAGTTAAAAGGTATTTTTCCAACAAGATAAGGACTATCGACCAGATTATTTAATGTTTTATGAAGAAAAAGGATATCTGTATTTTTCCTTCGTTTTTCCAAAGAAAGTAATTTGTGCTCCCTTAAGAATTGATCGTATGTGTAATTGTATATTTGTTTACGGAAGTTAAGGGATTTGACAAACTTTCTTTGGATTTTTTCGATACGATTTATATGTATATTGTAGTTAGGGCTCCACACGGTTGAAGCGAACTCTAGGTGGCTTCTAACAAAAGCATTATAAAGAAGAATAAGGGAACTAGTGCGTTTAAAGGATTTCGTACATCTAAGTATAAAGCCCAGATTCCTAAAGCTCTTGTTCACAATGCTATCAATGTGAGGAATGAATGAGAGTTGACTGTCAATGATAACACCCAGGTCCCTTGCTTGGAGTTTTGTTGATAAGGAAGTATTGTTGATAGTATAGTTGTAGACAATCGGTTGTTTTTTCCTGCAGAAAGATATAGAGAAGCATTTATTGACATTTAAATATAGTTGATTACGTTCACAATAATTAATGAGATTATTTAGATCATGCTGTAGAAGCAGACAATCTTCAGATGAGGATATTGTTTTAAAAAGTTTACTATCATCGGCAAAAAGAAGAACTTCCGAGTCTGAGATACAGTTTGTTATGTCATTAATATAGATTAGGAAGAGCAATGGACCTAGGTGGGAACCCTGAGGTACGCCAGAAGGAATAGGCGAGAAGCACGATTGATAGCCCTTAACTGCTACAGCTTGAGATCTGTTTGTTATATATGACTTCATCCATCTATACAAATCGCCACGAATACCAAAAGACCATTGTTTATTTAGAAGAATAACATGGTTTATTTTATCAAACGCTTTGGCAAAATCGATATATATTGTATCTAATTGTTTATTATCGGACAATGCGGAGTAAGTTTTGCTAGAGAATTCAAGCAAATTAGTTTCTACGCATCTTTTGCTGAGAAATCCATGTTGTTTAACGGTTATGGATGACCGAACAACAGGACTTATTTCATCAACAATAATTTTTTCAAGTATTTTACTGAAAATACAAAGTTTCGATATAGGCCTGTAATTTTCGATATTAGAGTTATCTCCACTTTTATAAATTGGGGTAATAAGAGCTTTTTTCCATATTATTGGCTCAGTGATCGTTGAAAAAGTAAGAATAAGGGAAAACATAATTCATTAGCACATTGTTTGATCATGTGGGGAGATATTCTATCTATGCCTGCTCCTTTGTTAATATTGACTTTAATAAGATGATTATATACTATACTAGGGCTGATATGGAACATATATGCTGCGAAGCCTCTAAGTTGGTATTTTTTGACTTCAAAGTTGGAAAAGCCGTGAAAAAAGTAGACCTCTGCATACAATTCTCGCGTATCCTGGCTTGAAACATTGTCGATATGTTAAGAGAACAAAGTTCTCCTGAACAAGTCGACAGTTGGATTACACAGATGTCACCCCTGAACTGCGCACAGAAATATTATTTGATTTTTGACTTGTTTACCTATGTACTTGTACCAATGTTTATGTAAATCGAATATTTTTTAAAGTTGCATATACGCAAATATTGGATTTTTCCCTGTCGGGAGTTAATGATATTTTCAACATTTTTTTAACAAATCACTGTACATAGTTGCTTTGAGTTCCTGGGTCTTCTATAATATTCCAAGTTCGTTTCTATTGAGATGTAAAAATACCAAAAATAACTTAAACGTTATACTTCAACATTGTTTAAAAAAAAAAATTAAATAAACAGATCGACTGATCTTTATAATATTGTGTATATTTAATATTTCAGTGAATCCAAAAAACTGTCCAGAAATCTATTCAGCCCAGGGTTCTCTTTCAAGAATAATATTATAACTCGCACCTTAAATTTGAGTTTATTCCTTCCCAAATCCAGTAAACATCAACAAGGGCGCGTTCAAATGATGTAATGTTTATTTAAGTACGAAAAATGCTCTGAGAAAAACATGCGAACTACATTTTGAATCAGCAAAAGCAGTCGTTATTGCTTTGAGGCTTTGTGAAGGTTCCGTGGTTGAAGCTTTTCTGGTATCGATTTTCGGTAAACCGCACCTACAAAAACATTCTGTGAGAGCAATGCAAATCATTATCACATCAGAAAAACACGTGAGGTGTCTATCAACTTTGGATTCATAAAATAAACAAACCCGAGAAAATCCGGAAAAAGATCGGATTCCTTTTTTATTATCAATATTTATTTATTATTTTTTTATCACACCATTTATATATGCTTCATTGAAAATAGATAACTACTGCCCAACTATATATATATATATAATATATATATATATATATATATATATATATATATATATATATATATATATATATATATATATATATATATATATATATATATATATATATATATATATATATATATATATATATATATATATATATATATATATATATATATATATATATATATATATATATATATATATATATATATATATATATATATATATATATATATATATATATATATATATATATATATATTATATATATATATATATATATATATATATATATATATATATATATATATATATATATATATAATATATATATATATATATATATATATATATATATATATATATATATATATATATATATATATATATACATATATATATATATATATATATATATATATATATATATATATATATATATATATATATATATATTATATATATATATATATATATATATATTATATAATATATATATATATATATATATATATATAATATATAATATATATATATATATATATATATATATATATATATATATATATATATATATATATATATATATATATATATATATATATATATATATATATATATATATATATATATATATATATATATATATACATATATACATATATATATATATATATATATATATATATATATATATATATATATATATATATATATATATATATATATATATATATATATACATATATATATATATATATATACATATATATATATATATATATATACATATATATATAATATATATATATATACATATATATATATATATATATATATATATGTTATTATTAAGTATTTTGGGGATAACCCGCGTCAAATATGATTCCCGAGAGAATCAGTCGTCTGCCGACGTTTCGTCTGAATCTCATCAGACATTTTCTAAAGGCGCCTTGTTAATAAATTTTCGTCTCGAGGGATAGTGCACGCACGTCCGTTCGAGTCGAAAGCTTACTACCAAGTGAAAGTTTGAAAGGAAGCCGCGTCAAGTGTTAGTGGAGGGGTGGGTTTCCCCAATGACGTCATTATTGCGTTTTGTTTGGCTTCTAGTGACTCTAGTACTTAACGGTATATTGTTTACAGGTGGATTATCAGTTTTCGGCTTACTAAGAATTTTACTAATGTTTTTAATGTGACTATTGTTTGAAATATCGGTAGTTTGATTACTATGGTTTTTAAAAATGTTGTTTTCAAGTACACTTGTCCATGCGGTCGGGATTCGAATGCTATCGTCCCTGTTATTCATTATACTGTTGCTTCTTTTATATATTTCGATTGCTTCCCTGTAAATTCTAAATGTTTCATTATTAATATTCGCGACTACTTTTGAATTTTCAAAGTCTATGGAGTGATTTTCGGTCAATGAGTGATTTACAAGAGATGAAGTTAGTTTCCGGTTTTTAACATCTACGCGATGTTCAGAGACGCGCGCCGAGATTCTGCGATTTGTCCTGCCTATGTAAGTTTTTGAGCAATCACCGCATGGGATTTCGTAAATACCGTGTGACTCTAATGGTATTTTATCTTTCGGACTTTTTTAAAAAGGATGAAATTTTGTTGTCTGTTCTAAAAATGGTGCGAATATTATGTTTATAAAGTAGGTGACTGATTTTGTCTGTAGTGCCTTTTATGTAAGGCAAAAACGCAATGGAGAGTGGCTTTACTTTAGTTGACGTATCTTTTTTATTATAATTTTTATTAGTTTGATTTTTTACTGCATTATTTATCGTAAAATTAGAAAAACCGTTATTTCGTAGCGCGTTTTTAAGATACACTCTAATTCGTTTTGAATGTTTTCGGAGTCGGCTATCCTTAATGATCGTGTTACCAAGGTGTTTGCTACAGAGGCGATTTGTGCTGGATGATGGTTCGACGATGCGTGGAGATATCTGTTGGTATGTGTTGATTTTCTGTACACAGTGTGGCCGAGAGGCCATCGTCTTTTTTGATTACGAGAACATCAAGAAAAGGTATTTCACCGTTGTTTTCTATCTCCATTGTGAATTTGATGTTATTGTGGAGATCGTTCAGAAAATCAAGAAATTTGTTAAGTTCCTCCAAACCGTGAGGCCATATAACGAAGGTATCGTCCACGTATCTAATCCATAGCTTTGGTTTTAAGCGCGCTCTGTCTATAGCTTCCTTTTCTAACTTGGTCATGAATATGTTAGCGACTGGCGGTGAAAGAGATAGACCCATTGGTGCTCCTTTTACTTGTTTGTACATGTCGTTATTATAAGTGAAAAATGTGTTATTGAGGCAATGTTCTATTAAAGTTATTATGTCATTCGGTGGGTCACTCATTTCTTTTATTGCTTGAAGAGCTTCGTCTGTGGGTATATTGGTAAACAAGGATACGACGTCAAAACTGACAAGGATGTCGCCCTTGTTTAATTTTTGATTTTTAATGATTTGTATAAAATGTTCCGAATTTTTGACAAAAGATTCCGCTGATTCTACATCTGGTTGTAAGTAGTTGGCAAGATACTTTGATAACATTTGAAGTGGAGAACCGACAGAACTGACTATGGGTCTAAGAGGAACATCCGTCTTATGAATTTTTGGCAAACCGTATAATTTCGGAAAACGTGACGATTTTTCTCTAGGTATTAACGACTTTTTTAATTCGGGACTTAATTTGGATGACATAATTTTAGTTTTAGTCGTTTTTTCTAAGTATGTTATAGGATTATTAGGATGCAGTTTATAAGCCGGATCGTTAAGCAAATTAGTAATTTTAATGTGATAATCTTCGCTTTTCATGATTACTGTTGCGTTTCCCTTATCTGCCGGAAGAATAATTATATCTTTATTTGCGCGTAATTCTTTAAGAGCTCGTATTTCATCGAGAGATATATTTCTTTTCGGCGGAAGCGATTTTCTAAGTATATGGCAAGTTTCTTGTCGTATAGTTTCGGCTATATTATTTGGTAGTTTACATACGGCTGATTCGATTCCCGTAACAATGTCTTCTTTTGGAATTTTCGGAGGAACAACACCAAAATTAAAACCTTTACTTAGAACCGATATTGTATCGTTATTTAATTTAAGATCGGTGAGATTGTGAATGATTTTATCGGTATTTAAAGACTGTTGGTATTCTACTTTTTTGATATTATTTTCGATACGCGTGAATTTACTTATTTGGCGGTCGGAGTTTATTTTATTATTCGTTTCAATTCTATTATGAATGAGATTATCTAATTCGGACCATATTAATGGGTGTAATATATTAGAAAGTTTTAAATGAAGATTTTTAATATCAGTACCAAGTGTATGTAATTGTAAATGAATGTAACCGATTTCGTCGCGTATGAGGGAAAAACTAGTATTATAAAGAATTTTTCTCACCGATTTTCTGCTACCGCGTTGTCTCAGTTGAAAACACTTTGGCACTACTTTTTTATCACGACATCGACACAAAAAGGTTAGGTCACATAGAAGCTTCGCGTGTTTTGACTTTAATTTTTCAAACTTTTTCGTTTCACTGTATATTTCCTCCCCGTAGAGGTTATTTATGTTAAATCTAAGGTTTTCGCGAGTACAAAATATGTTATTATTAAGTATTTTGGGGATAACCCGCGTCAAATTATGATTCCCGAGAGAATCAGTCGTCTGCCGACGTTTCGTCTGAATCTCATCAGACATTTTCTAAAGGCGCCTTGTTAATAAATTTTCGTCTCGAGGGATAGTGCACGCACGTCCGTTCGAGTCGAAAGCTTACTACCAAGTGAAAGTTTGAAAGGAAGCCGCGTCAAGTGTTAGTGGAGGGGTGGGTTTCCCCAATGACGTCATTATTGCGTTTTGTTTGGCTTCTAGTGACTCTAGTACTTAACGGTATATTGTTTACAGGTGGATTATCAGTTTTCGGCTTACTAAGAATTTTACTAATGTTTTTAATGTGACTATTGTTTGAAATATCGGTAGTTTGATTACTATGGTTTTTAAAAATGTTGTTTTCAAGTACACTTGTCCATGCGGTCGGGATTCGAATGCTATCGTCCCTGTTATTCATTATACTGTTGCTTCTTTTATATATTTCGATTGCTTCCCTGTAAATTCTAAATGTTTCATTATTAATATTCGCGACTACTTTTGAATTTTCAAAGTCTATGGAGTGATTTTCGGTCAATGAGTGATTTACAAGAGATGAAGTTAGTTTCCGGTTTTTAACATCTACGCGATGTTCAGAGACGCGCGCCGAGATTCTGCGATTTGTCCTGCCTATGTAAGTTTTTGAGCAATCACCGCATGGGATTTCGTAAATACCGTGTGACTCTAATGGTATTTTATCTTTCGGACTTTTTAAAAAGGATGAAATTTTGTTGTCTGTTCTAAAAATGGTGCGAATATTATGTTTATAAAGTAGGTGACTGATTTTGTCTGTAGTGCCTTTTATGTAAGGCAAAAACGCAATGGAGAGTGGCTTTACTTTAGTTGACGTATCTTTTTTATTATAATTTTTATTAGTTTGATTTTTTACTGCATTATTTATCGTAAAATTAGAAAAACCGTTATTTCGTAGCGCGTTTTTAAGATACTCTAATTCGTTTTGAATGTTTTCGGAGTCGGCTATCCTTAATGATCGTGTTACCAAGGTGTTTGCTACAGAGGCGATTTGTGCTGGATGATGGTTCGACGATGCGTGGAGATATCTGTTGGTATGTGTTGATTTTCTGTACACAGTGTGGCCGAGAGTGCCATCGTCTTTTTTGATTACGAGAACATCAAGAAAAGGTATTTCACCGTTGTTTTCTATCTCCATTGTGAATTTGATGTTATTGTGGAGATCGTTCAGAAAATCAAGAAATTTGTTAAGTTCCTCCAAACCGTGAGGCCATATAACGAAGGTATCGTCCACGTATCTAATCCATAGCTTTGGTTTTAAGCGCGCTCTGTCTATAGCTTCCTTTTCTAACTTGGTCATGAATATGTTAGCGACTGGCGGTGAAAGAGATAGACCCATTGGTGCTCCTTTTACTTGTTTGTACATGTCGTTATTATAAGTGAAAAATGTGTTATTGAGGCAATGTTCTATTAAAGTTATTATGTCATTCGGTGGGTCACTCATTTCTTTTATTGCTTGAAGAGCTTCGTCTGTGGGTATATTGGTAAACAAGGATACGACGTCAAAACTGACAAGGATGTCGCCCTTGTTTAATTTTTGATTTTTAATGATTTGTATAAAATGTTCCGAATTTTTGACAAAAGATTCCGCTGATTCTACATCTGGTTGTAAGTAGTTGGCAAGATACTTTGATAACATTTGAAGTGGAGAACCGACAGAACTGACTATGGGTCTAAGAGGAACATCCGTCTTATGAATTTTTGGCAAACCGTATAATTTCGGAAAACGTGACGATTTTTCTCTAGGTATTAACGACTTTTTTAATTCGGGACTTAATTTGGATGACATAATTTTAGTTTTAGTCGTTTTTTCTAAGTATGTTATAGGATTATTAGGATGCAGTTTATAAGCCGGATCGTTAAGCAAATTAGTAATTTTAATGTGATAATCTTCGCTTTTCATGATTACTGTTGCGTTTCCCTTATCTGCCGGAAGAATAATTATATCTTTATTTGCGCGTAATTCTTTAAGAGCTCGTATTTCATCGAGAGATATATTTCTTTTCGGCGGAAGCGATTTTCTAAGTATATGGCAAGTTTCTTGTCGTATAGTTTCGGCTATATTATTTGGTAGTTTACATACGGCTGATTCGATTCCCGTAACAATGTCTTCTTTTGGAATTTTCGGAGGAACAACACCAAAATTAAAACCTTTACTTAGAACCGATATTGTATCGTTATTTAATTTAAGATCGGTGAGATTGTGAATGATTTTATCGGTATTTAAAGACTGTTGGTATTCTACTTTTTTGATATTATTTTCGATACGCGTGAATTTACTTATTTGGCGGTCGGAGTTTATTTTATTATTCGTTTCAATTCTATTATGAATGAGATTATCTAATTCGGACCATATTAATGGGTGTAATATATTAGAAAGTTTTAAATGAAGATTTTTAATATCAGTACCAAGTGTATGTAATTGTAAATGAATGTAACCGATTTCGTCGCGTATGAGGGAAAAACTAGTATTATAAAGAATTTTTTCTCACCGATTTTCTGCTACCGCGTTGTCTCAGTTGAAAACACTTTGGCACTACTTTTTTATCACGACATCGACACAAAAAGGTTAGGTCACATAGAAGCTTCGCGTGTTTTGACTTTAATTTTTCAAACTTTTTCGTTTCACTGTATATTTCCTCCCCGTAGAGGTTATTTATGTTAAATCTAAGGTTTTCGCGAGTACAAAATATG